>JAYESA010000005.1:196056899-196059399 GCA_036927795.1 Iris macrosiphon
GGATTGCAGAGCCATTATTTAGGCTAACACAGAAGGACAAGGAGTTTGTTTGGTCAGCGGAGTGCCAGATCGCCTTTGATGAGCTGAAGAGGAGGTTGACGACAACTCCAGTGTTGACATTGCCATCAGGGTCTGGAGGATTCACTATCTATAGTAATGCATCAGGAAAGGGACTGGGTTGTGTATTGCAGCAGAATAAGAGGGTGATTGCCTATGCTTCTAGGAAATTATGTCCTCATAAGAAGAACTACCCTACCCACAATTTAGAGTTGGCAGCGGTCATCTTTGCTCTAAAGTTATGGAAATACTATTTGTATGAAGAGTGTGTGGAGATCTTTACTGACCACAAGAGCTTAAAGTATATGTTTAACCAAAAAGAGCTGAACATGAGGCAGAGGAGATGGTTGGAGTTGATGAAAGACTTCAACATATTATTGCAGTACCATCCAGGAAAGACGAACGTAGTTGCAGATACGCTAAGCAGGTATCCGATAGCTATATGCCTGACTACAGATTGTTATCTTCTAGCAGATCTAGAGAGCTTGGGCATTAAGATGATAGTGCCTGGAGTTGAGATACAGATGTGGGGACTGCAGATTCAGTCAGAGTTGGTAGACCAGATCAGGGCTACACAGTTTTAGGACGAGTCCCTGAGGAGCATCAGGGCGCAGGTTCAGATTGGATTGTCAGATGACTTCACCATTCCTGATAATGGTTTATTGCGGCATGGTACCAGGTTGTGTGTGTTGAGTGGGTCATTGCGTGAGGAGGTTCTTCAGGAGGTGCATCGATCCCAGTACTCTATACATCCAGGTGCCAATAAGATGTATAGAGATCTGAGAGAGCATGTATGGTAGTACGGGATAAAGCGGGAGGTAGCGCGCTTCGTATCCCGATTCTTAGTGTGCCAGCAGGTGAAGGCAGAGAGACAGAGGCAAGGAGGATTGCTCCAGCCGTTACCCATTTTGGAGTAGAAATGGGAGCATGTGACCATGGATTTTGTTTCTGGACTTCCCCATTCTCCAGGAGGGAAAAATACGATTTGGGTCATCATAGACAGGTTGACCAAATTGGCCCACTTTCTACCATTCAAAGTGGGTATGTCTACGGAGAGACTAGCAAAGATGTATGTACGCCAGATAGTCAGACTACATGGAGTCCATGTGAGCATAGTATCAAATCAGGATAATCGCTTTACTTCGTATTTCTGGAGGAGTCTGCAGGCTAGCTTGGGCACCCAGCTCAAGTTTAGTAGTGCATATCATCCACAGACAGATGGTCAGTCAGAGAGGACCATTCAAACACTTGAGGACATGCTTTGCACTTATCTTTTGGATTTCAGAGGCTCTTGGAAGGATCACTTGCACTTAGTAGAGTTTTCTTACAACAACAGCTACCAAGCTAGTATCGAGATGTCATCATTCGAGGCGTTGTATGGACGGAGGTGTCATACTCCGTTATCATGGGATGATATAGGCGAGAGAGCTTTGCTTGGCCCGAAGATGGTGGTAGATGCAGCGGAGAAGGTCAAGCTCATTAGAGATAGACTTCGGGTGATGCAGGACAGGCAGAGGCATTAGGCCGATAGCCATCGGAGACCTTCGGAGTTTGAGGTATAGCTTATAATCTAGATTTTATTCTTGTATTTGCTTGTGATTGCTTATTTTAGATTAAGTGCTGAGACCTTATTTGTGCTAGATTGGTGATCTGGGGTTCCTGAGGATTTCTCCGACATGGGGCAATATTCGCTTCGGTGGAGGCGGGAAGCTTAGCCCACGTTTCGTCGGACCCTTCAGCATCCTTGAGAGGGTCGGTGCTGTGGCGTATAGTCTAGATTTGCTGCCTACGCTAGAGGAAGTTCATGATGTATTCCACATGTTGCAGTTAAGATGGTACGTGGCAGATCCCAGTCACGTATTGGATCACTCAGAGATCATGGTGGGCCCTACTCTTAGCTATCCAGAGCTGCCGGTAGAGATTCTGGATCGACGGAAGAAGGTATTGAGGAACCAGAATATTCCTTTGGTTCGCGTCGTGTGGAGGCATCACTCTCCAAGTGAGTCGACCTGGGAGAGGGAGGATGAAATGCGCGAGCGATACCCTTATCTTTTCGAGCCCTGAGGTATGGTTCTTTTTCTTTTCCTTGTATTCCTATCCTAGTTTCGTCTTTTAATTTCGAGGACAAAATTATTTTAAGGAGGGTAGGCTTGTTACTACCCAATTCTAGAAAATAGGATTTTTTTTAATTTTTATTTGGTAATTGTGTATTGTTTATAAATAATTATATTTATATTTAATTGTTGATTGTATTATTTTTTGGTTGGATTATTTTAGGATTTTGGCTAGTCTGGACCCATGTCAGATCCTAGTGCACCCATGTCAGACCCAACTAATACCCTTATCAGACCTATTTTTGGGTTTAGAATAATTATTATATTTTTATTTTAGTTAGTTGGGTTGTTTTGGATTAGTTGGAGAGTGTTTAGAGAACCCTAAACCA
>JAYESA010000005.1:197264399-197609399 GCA_036927795.1 Iris macrosiphon
TACGTTGGTCCTGTGAGCCAAGTTTGGTTCGATTCTGAGAATGTTGACAAAATCGCGTGTCGTGGGCCCCACAGGCTCCACTCGACGGGCGATTTTGAGAACGGCTCATCGGAATCCAATTCTGGAAGTTCCGTTGGGTTCGTATCATCGTTCCTGACCTGTTGATACTAAGTTGGACTGTTTTGGAGATCTTTGACCCTGATACGTTTTTCGGTGCAAAGCGGCCCACATGTGGACCCCACTTTAACCCAAAAATGTCATTTTTGACCTTGTCTCCAAATTGGACTCAAGGACAGGCGTTTCTAGCCGATTAATATTTTTTGGATCTGATGGTGATGTCTATTTCAGCAACCGGAGTACTGCCTGCAAACCCCGCTGAAGCCAGAGCGACAATTGGAGCCGAAAATCCAGGCAAGTGTACCTTGCCATAAATGCAGTATAATGATTCATTTTCTCTTGATTTATTTTCTTGTGACTATTGTACATGCTCAAACCTAGGGTCATGTGACTTGTTTAGCGTCCGATTATAGTCGGGTGCCAACACTGTACGCGGGGTTGTGCAATGTCAACTAGAGATGAATATTGTGACATTTACATTCTCGTACTTGCCATATCAAGTACATTATACCCAGGACACTTGACACAGATCATGAGACAGAATCTTCCTAAAATATTCAAGGTAATTCTGTATAGGATACAGGTTTATGACATCTTTACATGCTTAGATTTTATCCTGACTAATTGAATTAGTTTTGATCTTGTGTAACATGAACATTATGGAACTGTGACGTGAGATTACATTGGGTGGGGAGAGATATAACATACAAAAGGCTGAATATATATATAATAACTTAATGGATGTGCCTTAGACTCTGACACAGAGCTTTGGTACCGTACTGGCCCTTCGAGAAAATACTGCTATGGTTTCTTCGTCACTGATCCTGTAATAGTCTCAGCCTGAGTATGACTATAACTCTCACTTGCATTATCACTTAGCTGGTTTATTTATTTACCCTATTTGTTTCATTTACTGCATTATTTTGGCTTGAGCTTTTTTGTACCTTACTATGTCCCCTGAGGACCTGGATCCGGATTATGTTCCCAGGTTTAGCAGACGAGATCTATCCTGAGGTGTACGGAACATGAGCACTTCTCGAAGCAGTACCAGAACATGAGGATGAGGTGATCGCTGAGGACTTCTCCTGAATAACTGCTTCACCATGCTCAGTTTTATTTGGCCATTAAACTCTTTATTTCCTGTTTATGAGAATATTGTAACAGACTTAATATCGGGTTGTTCCCCAATTTTTAATTACTTGTAACTGGATGTTGTTTATTTCTTTTGATGATATTGCTATCTTTATTTTGTGGATGAGATTAGTAAACCCTGACTGTTGTATTACAGCTTAAGTATGCCCCGGTGGATCCATTAAATTGGATTTGTCCATCGGTGCGTGCTGCTGGCCATTATCACGCGTCCAGTCCCTCGATATTTTGGGACTGGGGCATGACATGATTTTTGTGGTGGCCCATGCAGGTCAACGACTAAATTGTTCGGTTTTAACTTAGGAACCGAACATGCCTGCACTAAGATAGGATAAGTTTTAGGATCTCATCCACTTGCTTGAATCATTTTTGATATCTATATCGTATTCGAACTAATTTTTGACTTGCATCTTACCTTGATTCCTGTACGCCTCTTATAGTTTGTTTTGATGCAGAGTAATGGATTCACAAGTAAACGACGGAACTCCAACAAGAACACCAATAGGTGCTGAAGTCACCTACGGAGAAGATAAAGTGACGCTATTGAGTGGAGATCCCCCTACTCACCGAAGCAGCCAAGCAGGTCCGCAAGCTTCTAGGTTTCGGCGTGATGACATTCCACCGCCTCCGCAGTTTGCTCCACTGATGCCTGTATTCCCACAAGGGCAGCCGATTGACGGAAAATAGATATTCCAACTGATCTACGCAATGATGCAAGCCCAGCAACAAGTCCAACACGAGGCTCAGCGTCGCGAGGCTGATTACTTGAGGAACAGTCTAGTAAATGCATTGGAGCAGGCCAACCTACCAGCTAGACGGCAACCGACGGGCTCTATCACTAATTTTTGTCAACTGAAGCCCCGTACCTTCTCAGG
Organism: Iris macrosiphon; assembly: GCA_036927795.1. Lineage (NCBI taxonomy): Eukaryota > Viridiplantae > Streptophyta > Magnoliopsida > Asparagales > Iridaceae > Iris > Iris macrosiphon. The sequence continues at coordinate 197,266,541 of JAYESA010000005.1, forward strand.
CAAGGAGGAGCCCACAGAAGTTCATGAGTGGCTCACCAACATACAACATCAATTAGAAGCAGCTGAGCTACCAAGGGAACGTTGGATGACTGCCGTCAGAATGCAATTGACGGGCAATGCTCATCACTGGTGGCTATCTGAAGAGAGACGACTCGGACCAGACCGAGTTACTTGGGAAGAGTTCTCCAGACTCTTTCAAGAGATGTACATTCCGGCTATCGCTCGATCAGAACTGCGGGACAAGTTCAATCGCCTCACTCAGGATGCTATGACGGTGGAAGAGTATAATGCCGAGTTCATTCGTCTAAGTCGCTTCGCCCCTACCTTGATCCCAACAGAAGAAGAAAAGGCTGAAAAGTTCTTTGATGGACTAAAATTTGAGCTACAAAGAATGATCGGATCCGTCGCACCTACTTCGTACACGGACGTCCTTGCTACAGCTCGACGTATGGAGCGTGTCATCAGACGAGAATCCAACCTGAAGAGGCCTTCCACCTCCGCACCAGCCAGAGCAACGAATGGAGAAGCTGCCAAGAAACCTCATCTGCATCAAGCACCACAGGGAGCTGCACCCAAATCCCTGACTCTTCCTACTTGTTACTACTGCGGCAAGATAGGCCATGTTGAGAAGGAGTGTAGACGTAAATTCGGATTGTGCTTAGGTTGCGGATCCAGACAGCATGCAGTGAGGGATTGCCCTGAACGCAGAGAAGGAGCACCAAGGGCAAACCAACAAGCTCTACCAGCACCAGGAGGACATCAACCAAGGCCACCCTTGGCACTTCAAGCAGCACCCTACCAGCAAGCCCAGCAACAGCAAAGAGCACCACCTCAAGGATGCGGCCAAGCTTTCGTGATGACTGTGGGAGACGCGCAGAATCATGGTGTGGCTAATGCGCGTAAGTTTTTGTAGTTCCGTTTCTAGCATTGCTATAGTTCGCGCATGCTGGTTCGTGACCCTAGACTTAACCTGATAACTTTAACTTGTTAATAATTGATAACCTAGTGTTCAACTAGTAAATTTTGAACTTGCCAATAATTTAAAATGTTTTATAAATGATAAACTGATATGTTTTTAAAAGATAACCTGGTTTTCTAAAACTGTAATTTTCTAGATTTTCCACATTTGGGAAATTTCATAACTTTTAATGCTTAGGGAAATAATTTTTCCTAGGTGTTACTCTTAACCTTGATTTTGATGTGCTTCGAACAATATTTGCAACCGTGTCATCTCTGTTGACCGGTTATTCTTTGATTGCGAGGACGCAATTCTCTCAAGGGGGGTAGATTGTAATCCCCCTAATTTTCAAGAATTTTTAAATTTTGATTTTTCAAAATTTTCTGAAATTTTCTGGGATTTTATTGTAATTAAATTCAGGTGTTTAATTATTACAGAATTTTTAAATGATAATAAATAATATTAAAATATTATAAAAATAATATTTTATGCTGTAAAATGAAAAACTAGACATAGGATAATTTTTCGAGAATTTATTGGACCCCGAAAGTATTTTTAAAGCCCTAAAAACTGATTAAATAATTAAACCAAAATAAACCGGGTTTATTTGAAATAAACCAACCCAATTGAACCAAACCGGCCGGTCCAACTGACCCAAACCGCCCTAGGCCCTAACGGGTCGGATCCGGGTTCAAACCCGACCCGGCCCGTTTCTACCCGACCCGCTTTCTTGATTTCGGATCGGGCCGGATCCGCTAGGACCCGACCCGTCCGCCCAAACCCGACCCGCTAGACCCATCTTCCCCAAACGCCCAGTCCCCGACTCCTCATCTCCCCTCCGGCCGGCCAACCGCCGCCGCCTGGCCTCCCAGCGCCGCTCCGGCTTCCCGAACGGCTGCTAGCCCTCCGGTTCCTCTTCCCCTCACCGGCCGCCGCTCCCTCTCCCCATCTCCGCCTATAAAAAGCCCTAGCCTCCCCGCCGGATCCCCTAGCATTCGTCCTCCTCGCCGGTCACCATGCTCCGCCGCACCTCCAGAAGCTCGACGCTGCCACCGCACACCCGCCGTGCCCTGCCTCGCTGCCACCACCCTACCTCCTTCCTCCTCAGCCCTCCAGCAACTACAGGACCACCCCGAGCCCCATTCCCCTCCGGTCAGTCCCCGACGCCGCCGTCCAGCCTCCCGCATCCACCGCCGGATCCGCCTCTGCTTCCCCGGCCGCCTCCGGCCAGTGCCGCCCGACCCCAGCCTCCCTTCGGCCCTCCCGAGCTCCGGCCAGCAGTGTCCCCAAACCCTAACCCTAGACGCGGTTCGGACACAGGACACGTGTCGGACACGAGTCAGATACGAAGGATACGTTATTTTTCGAGCCATGTTCAGGTACTCATATCTCTCTACTCGTAGCTCTGTTTTTGATTCCGTCAGTTGCATCGCGTAGCCTGCATGACCCTCTCGGTGCCCGTGCAACCCGCTCGGTGCATCGCATCCTGTGGTGATCGCGAACCGCGATCCAAAAACAGGAAAACCAATGTCCTGTTTTACCCCGAAACCGAGTACGCCTCGCCAAACGGGACAACTTGGTCGCGTGCGGTCTTCACCGATACGTGCGCGTCATTGATACGGACGTACGAAATTTCGCAGAAGCTGATTCGGATGTGCGTGCACACCGAAATCAGTGTGTATCCGCGGACAACGCCCCGTATCTGACTTTTCTACTTCTTGCTGTAACTTAGTGTACACACGTCGGATCGAGACAAAACTTGCGCCATCGGACTCGTACCAATACGCTGGTCCTGTGAGCCAAGTTTGGTTCGATTCTGAGAATGTTGACAAAATCACGTGTTGTGGGCTCCATAGGCTCCACTCGACAGGCGATTTTGAGAACGGCTCATCGGAATCCAATTCTGGAAGTTCCGTTGGGTTCGTATCATCGTTCCTGACATGTTGACACTAAGTTGGACTATTTTAGAGATCTTTGACCCTGATACATTTTTCGGTGCAAAGCGGCCCACATGTGGACCCCACTTTAACCCGAAAATATCATTTTTGACCTTGTCTCCAAATTGGACTCAAGGACAGGCGTTTCTAGCTGATTAATATTTTCTGGATCTGATGGTGATGTCTATTTCAGCAACTGGAGTATTGCCTGCAAACCCCGCTGAAGCCAGAGCGACAATTAGATCCGAAAATCCAAGCAAGTGTACCTTGCCATAAATGCAGTATAATAATTCATTTTCTCTTGATTTATTTTCTTGTGACTGTTGTACATGCTCAAACCTAGGGTCGTGTGACTTGCTTAGCGTTCAATTATAGTCGGGTGCCAACACCGTACGCGGGGTTGTGCAATGTCAACTAGAGATGAATATCGTGATATTTACATTCTCGTACTTGCCATATCAAGTACATTATACCCAGGACACTTGACACAGATCATGAGACAGAATCTTCCTAAAATATTCAAGGTGATTATGTATAGGATACAGGTTTATGACATCTTTACATGCTTAGATTTTATCCTGACTTATTGCATTAGTTTTGATCTTGCGTAACATGAACATTATGGAACTGTGACGTGAGATTACATTGGGTGGGGAGAGATATAACATACAAAAGGCTGAATATATATATAATAACTTAATGGATGTTCCTTAGACTCTGACACAGAGCTTTGGTACCATACTGGCCCTTCGAGAAAATACTGCTATGGTTTCTTCGTCACTGATCCTGTAGTAGTCTCAGCCTGAGTATGACTATAACTCTCACTTGCATTATCACTTAGCTGGTTTATTTATTTACCCTATTTGTTTCATTTACTGCATTATTTTGGCTTGAGCTTTCTTGTACCTTGCTATGTCCCCTGAGGACCTGGATCCGGATTATGTCCCCAGGTTTAGCAGACGAGATCTATCCTGAGGTGTACGGAACAGGAGCACTTCTCGGAGCAGTACCAGAACCTGAGGACGAGGTGATCGCTGAGGACTTCTCCTGAACAACTGCTTCACCATGCTCAGTTTTATTTGGCCATTAAACTCTTTATTTCCTGTTTATGAGAACATTGTAACAGACTTAATATCGGGTTGTTCCCCAATTTTTAATTACTTGTAACTGGATGTTGTTTATTTTTTTTGCTGATATTGCTATCTTTATTTTATGGATGAGAGTAGTAAACCCTGACTGTTGTATTACAGCTTAAGTATGTCCCGGTGGATCCATTAAATTAGGTTTGTCCATCGGTGCGTGCTGCTGGCCATTATCACGCGTCCAGTCCCTCGATATTTTGGGACTGGAGATCTGTAGCTTGTGAGCGTAGAACACCATCGAGCGTGAAATCGTAGACTTGTGGTTCCTGAGCGTGAAGTCATAGGTTCGTAGCCTCTCGAGCATAAAAGCTACCGAGCACAAAGGCATCCGGGCGTAAAACCATGGACTTATAGCTGTCGAACGTAAAGCCGTAGATTCGTAGCTGTCGAGCGTGGAAAGCTCCTTTAGCGTAGAACTGTAGATCTGTAGCTCCTGAAAAGAAAATTTCTCCGAGCATGAAGTTTGCGGATCTGTTGCTTCTGAGCGTAAACTGAGCGCCACCGAGCGTGAGATCATCGATTTGGTATCTGCTGAGCGTAAAGTCGTAGGTTTGTTGCCTCTCGAGCATAAAAGCTACCGAGCACAAAGGCATCCGGGCGAAAAAACCATAGACTTATAGCTTGCGAGCGTAAAACTGTAGATCTGTTGCTGTCGAGCGTAGAAAGCCCCTTTAGCGTAGAAACCACCGAACTGCTTTGCGCGAAGAATTTTTCGAATTCGCTGACTGTCCGTCTTTTGAGAGTAGTGGGCTGACGTGGCACCCAATCATAACCCCTTATTAATTGAGAGATTTGGTTAGGGTCTCGAGGAGCCCGTCCGAGGATTCGAGGAGTCGACTCGAACTCTATATATATCCCAAGCCTTTGAGAGAAAAACTTTTTATCTGTCTTCTGCGAAAGAGAGCTTTCGACTGTTCGAGTTTTTTTTCTTCGTTCCTTCTCCGAGCACTTCGAGTCTTCAGAAATGGCGCCGAAACAAACCCCCTCCACTAAGGGAAAGAGCATAGGTTCTTCCTCTCCTTCTCCTGCCCCAGCGAGGGGGTCTTCGGTTGGGCAAGGTGAACTTCCTTCTGAGCGAAGTATCCCGCCGACGAGCAGCGCACCCGGTCTTAGAGGTAGAGCCTTTGGGGTGACAAAAAAAAATGACGAAAAATCCTACGCACACGTTGAACGTGACCGCGCTAGGTCGTCTTCTGTGCTGATAGCCTCTTTGAGGAAGTTGATGCACGCAGGCGTTTTCATCTTTTACGCCCACATTTCTAATGTGCCAGCGTAAAAACTCCATATTTTCGTAGTTCCGAGCGTAAAAGCTCTGGCTACCGAAAATTGGCGTATGTCGTAATATTTGAGTTTTACGCTTTTGGAAGGGACTTCCGGCGTAAAATAACCAAATTTGTACAATCCTGGCGTAGAGCACAGACTGTCGTTTCTTTTGGTCTGTATGTTTGTGCAAGATTTGTAATGACATATTTTCCTTGCACTTTTGCAGTTGATTTGGGTGAGTCTCCACTGGCCGAGGTGATGGGTTTCGCTGCCGGGATGCTGCACTCGAACTATCTGGAGGATCTGTCCCACGTGACATTTCCTATCTCCGGACCCCAGTACCCTGAAGGAAGGGGGATCTTGATATCGGCTCAGGGCGAGCGAATGCTGCTGAGCATGATCAACGGGGAGCCCCTAACGTACGTAGACGGGGAGCAGTACATCAAGCCGGCCTTTCTCTTTGGGGACATAATAGACAAGCAGTCCCAGACGAAGCCCAAGAGAGAACCCTGGGTTTTCCTTGCCGAGAGCGTGGTCTTGTATCTGCCTACGATGCCGAGAGATTATCCCATCTCGGCTTTTTTCCATGCCACACATCGCAGGAGGATGTCGTGGACGCTGACTCCCGACCTTCACGGCAAGCCGGGGAAGATCTTTCATCTGAAAGGGGCTGACCAGGGGTCGTTTGTCAGCCGCCCTTCCGATGTTGTGACGTTGTTCAGATGACTGTTCCCGGGCAGTGTCCCTAGTGAAGACAGCTCAGTGATCCAGCCGGTCCAATTGCCGACCTTCTGCAACGACTTTATGGGATAAGGTGGGATATATCCCAAGGAGAATCCTCGGTACAATGGGTGGATCACCCCAACAAACTTCCGATGGACTTGCCTAGTTAACTGGGCCTTGAAGCACTTTCGGAGAGAGTTGGAGGGCATTGGACTGTATGTCGCTGTGAGTGCGATGAGTGTCGGGTTGCCTCCCAATCCTAATTTGTTCTTGGCACTGATGGAGCGATATATTTCGCTCACTGGGACCTTCGCCACTCCACTGGGGGAGCTGGGATTGGCCCTTCATGAGATGGCAGTTGTCTCGAGACTGCCGATGGGGGATACCCCATATGAAGAGTATGTCCCCACCAACCGGGAATTGGGGGACTTGGACCCTCGGGTGGCGGAAGTGTATCAGGAGCTGATGTGTCAATACTTCGTGTGCACCACTTTTTATAACGAGCCTTCTGATTTGGCTCACACCACCAAGTGGATATCCTACCTCTTCTTCCATCGAGCCAGGGCCGTCAAGTCGGAGAAAGCCTCGGGGGGCAAGAATGAGCCCGTGAACTGTTTGGGCGTGCTTAGTGCCCAGGTCGTTGAGGATCTTATGGAGGAGGTTAAGGCTCCAGATTAGATTCTCGTTGAGGGGGTAGGAAAGTATCCCGAAGGCACTAAGGCCTACAGTTACTTGAGGCGCTGCCGCAGGCCTCTGTCTAAGGAAGCCCAGCTGGCCGATTTTCTCTCGATATGGCTGCGTCGAGTAGTAGTGCCTGGTACTTCGTCCGCGGACCGTATTCACCAGAATATCCTGTGACCGGCAGTGCGCCTGGTGTTCGGGGCAAGACTGGACTTGCTTTCTGCCATGGTGTGCCGTATACAGGCTGGCCTGAGAGCCATGACTGATGGGTTGCTCGTCGATGAAGCTCGGCGTGAGAGTTTTCCCCGGGTGGAATTACCATACCTGTATTTGATGGGATGGTTAATTCTCCACAACCCCCGGGTGATGTCTCCCGGCTCTGGTAGCAGCTCGGGGGGTAATTTCTTGCTGAACTACAAAGACTCTCCCTGGAATGTGAACACCACTTTGGACTGTCGGCTGGCGTTGAACCTCCGACACGGCTGGAAGCTCCTCTGTACTCCCCCTCATGTACATCGCAATCAATCAGGGACGAGGCTTGAGGATTCAGGTGGAGAGAAGACCGATCTTTCTCCGGAAGCTTTTAATTGGTTGGTCTGTATTAGACCCTCCCATCTGTTGTACAGGAGCGAAGATTATTGCTTCTTCGAGCCCTACTTGCCTAGTCGGTTCGCCCGACAGTTTGGGTACGATCAGTTGCACGTGGGCAATGCCGTCACCAGCTTCATGTCCAGGGGCGGACTCATTGATGGAGCCAGAGGGTGGTGATATTTTATCATGGATTATACGGGAGCAATCTTTATTGTGCCGGTCGTTACAACCTCCATGGAGCTCCGCATTCTCCATTCTTATGCCCAGTTCTATGTGGCAATTAACACCTTCCATCGCGATTTTGATATGCGTGGAAGCTTCAGGGTGCCTCCTCCCCAGCCTGGGGGAAGAGTTGAAGTCCCCTCGGTTTCTTCTGACGAGGGTGAGGAGTCTGGCACTCCGGATGAGCCTCTGGTGTCGGTGCCGAAGTGTGAAGTGCCTCCGCCTGCGGGGGCTTTGGTAGTCTCTTCTGGGAAGCGACGGGCTTCTGCTCCGAAGGAGGCTTCTCTTCGTAAAAGGAGGAAGGAGACGGTTGCTCGTCCTCTCCGCATTCTTGGTATTGAGGCTTCTGGGAGTGAGCCTGCATTTCCCCATATCAGGGATGATTCTTTGGGGTCCTCCGGCAAGATTCCGTATGCGACGAAATCTATGAAGGGACTTCTCCAGTCTCTTCTAGGGGGATCTGTGTTCATAGCGTAGCTGCGTTCTATGTGAAAGTTGTTCTTCACACAGAATAAATCTCTGTTAAGAAGGATTACCGAATCCTGTCTTCTTATAGGAGTGGCTAAATCTGCAGCTAGACTGGCTAGGGCATCAGCTTCTAGATTCTGAGATCGAGGTACATGCTCTAGGAAGAACCCTTTGAATGTCATGGCTATCTCGACCGTTGCTCGGTGATAGGGGATGAGGTCTGGATTCCAGACTTCATATATTCCTCTGACTTGATTGACGATAAGCAAAGAATCACCGAATGCTTCCAGGGACTCGACCCCCAGCTCTTTGGCGACTTGGAACCCGATTAGCAGAGCGTTGTACTCTGCCACATTATTGGAGCAGGGCTCGCTAAGAGAATATGCTCGATAGATGACGAGCTGATCAGGAGTGACCAGGACGACTCCTAATCCTGAAATGACGTTTCCCCTAGGACCGGTTCTGGAGGCACCATCGAAGAAGAGTTGCCATGCGTCACTTTCCATTGCAAAATTATATTCTGCAACTTCGTCGGGAATGTCCTCGTATAATTTGGAGGCCTCCGGGATCGGATGAGCAGCTAGGAAGTCAGTTAGCGCTTGGCCCTTGATGGACTTCTGCGGTACGTACATCATGTCATATGGTGTTAATAGCATCGCCCAAGTCGCGAGTCAGGAATTAAGAGCACTAGGCTTGCTCATCAGTACTCGAAGAGGGTTGATCCTGGAGATGATATGAATAGTCTGGCCGGCGACATAGTGCCGCGTCTTCTGGATAGCGAACATCAGAGCCAAGCATTCTTTCTCCACTGGGTTGTACCGGTGTTCGGCTCCGACCATCATCCTGCTGAGGTAGTAGATAGCCTGTTCATGACCCATGTCGTTCTTCTGTGCGAGAAGAGCTCCTAGCGAATGATCCATCGCTCGAACGTACAGCAAGAATGGTCTTCCCATGACGGGAGGCACCAGGACAGGCGGACTGGTGAGGTAGCGCTTGATATCTCCGAACGCTTGCTGACAGGCTTCGTCCCATACGAAGGATACACCTTTCTTCATAAGATGAGAAAAGGGCTGACATCTCCCCGAGAGGTTGGATATAAATCGCCGGATATAGGCCAGACGGCCTTGAAATCCCCGGAGTTCCCTCAGATTATGGGGCGGTCGCATTTCTACGATTGCCTGGACTTTGTCAGGGTCTACCTGGATGCCTTTGGCGGTGATGACAAATCCCAGGAACTTGCCACTGGATACACCCAGAAAGGACTTCGTAGGGTTCATCTTGAGTTAATGTTGGCGCATTAACTCGAATACCGTCCTCAAGTCTTGAATGTGATCACCTTTGAGGCGACTCTTGACGGCTATGTCGTCTACGTAATATTCTACTATTTTGCGTAAATGCTCATGGAATATGTTACTCATAGCCCGTTGGTATGTAGCCCCGGCGTTCTTTAATTCGAAGGGCATGACCGTATAGCAATATACCCCCAATGGTGTCCGGAAGGCAGTGTGCTTCTCGTCTTCAGGATGCATCTTGATCTGATTGTATCCTGAGAACCCGTCCATGAAAGACATGCGTTCAAAGCCGCAGGTGTTGTCGATCATGATGTCCGTGGTGGGAAGAGGGAACTCATCTTTGGGGCAGGCCGCATTCAGATCTCGGTAATCGATGCAGATACGTACCTTCCCATTTTTCTTCATGACTGGGACAACATTGGCGACCCAGTCGGGATGTTGTTCTTCCCGGATGAAACCACAGGCTATCAACTTCTTGACTTCAGCTTCAATGGCGTCCATCATATCCGGGCAAAACCGGCGTTGGTGCTGCTTCACAGGCTTTGAGTCGGTCAATATGTTGAGTTTGTGAGTAGCCACCTTCGGGTCTAGGCCCGGCATGTCCCCATAATCCCACGCAAAGACGTCAACGTATTCCTTTATCAGCTGTATGATTTCTTCCCTTTCAGCTGGGGGAAAATTGTCACTGATAAATATCGGCTTTGGCGAAAGTTCACCCCCAACATTGATTTGGATAACTTCGTCTTTGGTGGAAGGTTCTCTTTGCTTGAAGCGGAATTCCCACTGCGTATCCATTTGTTGAGCCCAAGAGTCATTCTCAAATGGCTCAGAATCCTGTTCATCTGCTTCTGAGGGATCTGTCACTACCATATTTACTGATAGTATTTGTTCGAGAGTATCAGGTGAGTCGGGGGGCGACGAGCCATTCTGGGAGGAGGGAAAGATGTCCTCGTCTGACTTGGAAGTCGTAAGGGACGTGGCATACCCTAACCCGAAACGAGTTTGTCGATAGCGGGGGTTGCCGCACGGCGGCGTTCGTTTGCCTCTTCCGTAGTTGAGGCCTGGCTTCCGCTTCAAGTCGTAGCCTATGTTTTGCATGATCTTCAGCGCTTGCGGGCTGTATCGGTGAACTTGCATTTTCCCAGTATCATCATCGAAAGGATCTTCCTGGTTAGCCGGTTGATTGCGCATGCGGCCGAAGAATATTGGACGCTGACTGCTGCAGGTAGGCGGGACAATGAAGATAGAATCCTCATGGGGTCCATACGTTGTGATGACGTTGGATGATGATGCTACTTCCCAGACATACGGACGGTAGAAGTTTATAGCTTCCAAGAATTTTTGTGCTATGGGTTCTACATCGTCACGGGGAGTGGATTCCTGTTTCGGAATTTGAGCGTCAATATACTGGAAAAGAGGATGTTTATTATCATCTGGAACTCCGTTTCTGGTTGCATTTACATCAGTCGGCTGCCTGTCGCGCCGAAGGTTGATGACCAAGGGTGGGGGCTTTCGGTTTAAAGTGATCACCAGAGGATCACTCCCTTCTCCTGACCTGGTCTTGTTCAGGTGGATAGCCACGGGCTCTATGGCTTTTGGACGAGTGGTTCGTCCTTTCACTCTGATTGACAGCGGTAGTGCGGCAGAGGGTTCTCCTGGCTCCCGGTGGGATCCCTTCTCTGCGTCGCCTGACACTTCTTTCGTGTGGTCTTGGGAGTACAACACGGCATCAGAATAGTAGGATTCTATTCCTTTGAATGGGTTTAGGTCAGCCACCTCCGTTTGTACCGTTCCTTGTGCGTCTACATATTTAAGACATTAATGTAGGGTTGAAGGAACGATGTTGTGGTCGTGGATCCACGGTCTTCCCAGCAAAATGTTGCAGGATACCTCTGAATCGATGACGTAACATGTGGCCACCGATCTAAGGTTGCCGATCTGGATCCTCAGGCAAATTTTTCCCAATGGCTTACTTCTTCCGGCGTTGAAACCCACGATTGTAGTGGTGGTGTAAGCCAATTCGCTGGTAGGAATTCTCAGCGGTCTGAGCAGACTGTGAGGGATGATGCTGATCGACGATCCCGGATCTATGTGAATCCGATCGATCTCCATGGAACTGACGTACCCAGTGTAATAGAGGGGCCTGTCATGCTTGTTATGTTTTAACAGCATGTCGTCTTGGGTGAAAGTGATATTTGGTACCACCTCCATCACATTGTGGCATTGAGGACACGCCACTGGTTCTTCGTCGGGGGACTTGAGCTGGGTCAAGTATGCCTCCGCCTGCATCAGCGCTTCACTCAGGGCTAGACGAGTGTCTTGGGAGAGCCTGAGTAGCTCGAAGATGGACAACCTGACTGGCGTATTGGCTAGTTGGGCCAGGATGTCGAAGTTGTATGGCTTCTCTAAACCTTTGCTTGGAATATTTTTCACAGGTTTATCAAAGCGCACTTCTTTTTGCTTCCCCTTCTCCGCCGGGGTTGGTTTTGAAGGACTGATATATGGTACGATGGGACCTTGCTCTGAAGGTTTGGCCGCTGGAGCGTCCGCCGGTGCACCTTCCTGACTTGCTCCATAGTCGTTGAGGTAGGCTTTCCCTGAACGGGTTGCAGCAAATACCTCGTCTTCGTCCGATGCCGAAGAAGTTGCGATCATATGGCATGGCCTGTATTTGGAGCTCTTTTTGGATGTAGGCTTAGTAGCCTTAGTTTTTTCCTCGAGCTCTGACACCAAATCTGGATGAACCCACATAATCTCGCCTTGCCGGATAGTCAGGGGTACCAGGTCGTGATTTTGATCCCTAGCTGGAGGAAGATTGACGATGTTCATCTTTGTCCGGGAGATAGGTGCAACGCCATCCGGGATCTCTTGGGGAGGCAGATTGCCAAACTGCAGAGAGATCATGTTGGCCGTGACCGTCTTCTCGGTGTTGTGCAGAGTGATGGCCTTAGCATCGATTAACCCCTGGATCTTCCTTTTCAGTATGTAACACGCCTTTGTTGGGTGGTGTACGTATCTGTGAAAGACGCAGTATTTGGGGTCGTTAGTATTGCCGACTTCTTGGGGCCGTCTTAGCTCTGGAAGGGTGATCTTGCCGCTTTTGACGAGACACTCGAATATACTAGGGATATCGTCGTCGTCAAAAGAGTAGACTTTGACGGGCCTGGAAGTCCCGGGTTTCGTCTGCGTGGTCGCCGCGGTCTTTTGCCTGGACGTATTGACCTTCAGAGCTTCTTTTCCCTTGGAGCTGCGAGGATGGTCGCTGCTGGGAGATGACCTTTTGCCTCTATCGAAGGCGGAGATTATGATGCCATTGTCGCGCGCCTTGCGACCGTTGTCTTCGGCGGCTACTGCCGAGATGATGAACGAGGGCCAATCATGGAACTGATACGGTCCTGTGAACACCAAGACCACGGGAAGGAGGTTCTTCCTGCAAATATCTACCAATGCAGAGTCGGGAACTCCTGGAGGCATCTGTAAGGTGGCCTGACGAAAATGTTCGATGAAGATACGAACGTCCTCCTTTTCCTTCTGCTTGACTTCGATGAGAGAGGACATAGACATGCCCATTCCTCCCTCGTAGAATCGCGTGAAGAATAAAGCTCTGAAGTCTTCAAAGAAAGTAATGCAGTTGTCCGCCAAGCTACGGTACCACTGATAGGCTACTCCTGAGAGACAGCCTTTGAACACCCGAGTGAGGAGGGCATCGTTCCCTTGTAGCAACACCGTCATCATACTGAAATAGTTCATGTACTGGCTTGGTGATGTTTTTCCCTCGAACAGGGCCATAGTCTGAGGTTTGTACCTCGGCGGGAAAGGGACCTCCTCCCAGATAGCTGGGTAGGGCTGGTTGATTCCCAGTTTCTTGAGCTGATCTTTGTGCTTTAAGGCGTCGAACTGGGCTTTCAACTCCCGTACTGCCTGCATCGGATTTTCAGTCGGAAGCAGGGCTATGGAGTAGTGCGGAGTTGGTTGTATCGTGACTCCAGCGGGAGGTAAGGCATTCTTTGAGTGAGGAAGCGGAGGAACTGCTGACTCTTGATCTAGCGCAGGCTCTTGGCTCGGGTTGGATGGTGGTAAGTCCACCCCCACACATATCTGAGTTGGCGGGACTGATGCTTGAGCCATGGCAGTTACGTGCTGAGTTAGCATCATCTGGTGCATGTTCTCCATCATGGATTATATTTGTTTCAGAGATATCTCCAGTATAGTGATGCGTTGTTCCGCGTTCCCTGACGGTGAAGCTTCCTCGCATTCATCTTCAACGGCGTAAACTCCCATCTCCCTGGGTGTCATTGAAGGATTAATATAGGTCACTGTAGAAGTCGACTCTATACTTTCTACCTCTGATTCGGGGGCTTGGCGACCCCTAGCGTCGGAATCAGAAGAGGACGAAGCTGGTTGTCGTGACCTTGCGCGAGTGTTTTAGAACACCCCGGCTTCAGCGTTCCTGAGGAGCTCACTGAACCTCCTTCGGCTCGGGGTCCTGGAGGGATGACGTCTTGAGCTCGACCCTCCTCTACGTATGTGTGAAGCCATGTTCACAGATGCATGCGCGGGTTCCTCTTCCTGGAAAGACTGAGAGTAGCTCAATCGGTCGAAAACTGACTGTTTTGCTTTAAAACAGCAGCAGTCAATCACAATTTTATGACTATTACAACATTGCTCGCTAGGGGGCATAATAGACATATTGGAAGGTCCCCTTTGTCACGACCCGCACCCGAAAATTCTGGCACGAGTGCGTGGGTACGTCCAGCCTACGCTGCAGTGTCGGCGGTAGTACACTGTCTAGGGCATATCCACAGTTAAATTAACTCTAGCTCATTCACAGTAATTAAACAGGCAAGGAAAAGAAAGAAAAATGCTGAGATTTTATAACCAGAATATGATAATCAGATCCAGAGTTATTACAAAAATAGAAATTAAATCGGGGACAAACCCGACTACTAAGATGAAAGGAAAAATAAATAACTACTGCTAACTACTCCGCATGAGTAGCTTCCTGTGTGGGAACCGGCTCTGCAACTGTATCACCTGCTGCCTCATAGGGGCCATAATAGGTGGGGGCAAGGTTCTCATCATCGCCTAAATTAACGGATCCAGTCAGGAAAGGAGCAAAGTACACAGTGCACAACAAGATTAAACTAAATATTTATGACAGGAAGAAAATAATTGACTAAGCATCATGTTGAGAATATGCGTAAGTAAGTAAGTAATGAAATTAACTGAGAAATAAGGCTATAAATCAGCATTAGAAGTAAAATATGATTAATTGCTATAAACCAGTGTCACGACCCGCACCCGAAAATTCGGGCACGAGTACGTGGGTACGTCCAGCCTACGCCGTAGAGTCGGCGGTAGTACGCTGTCTAGGTCAAATCCATCTAAACTAAACTAGCTCATTCACAAATAACATAAGCAAGATAATATTGAGAACAGAAACTTAAGATTGTAACTGAAATAAATACGACCACAGATTCAAATGTTTTAGTACAGAAATTCAGAATGAAATCGGGGACAAACCCGATTAATAAGATAAGAACAGAAATAAAAGATAGCTACTATTAGCTACTCTGCAGCAGGGGTCTCCTGGGTGGGTTCTGGCTCCTCATAGGTATCATCAGTCCCCTCATAGGGACCATAATAGGTGGGGGCAAGGTCCTCATCATCGCCTAAATCAACAGATCCAGTCAGGAAATGAGCAAAGTACACAGTGCACAACAAGGTTAAACTAAATATTTATGACAATTAAATATTGAATATCATGTTAAGAAACTGCATAACAGAACATCATTATCTCAGAGTTAAAGCTGTAAGCAGGAATATGAGAAAGCAGAAATAAATGAAACAGGAAATAAAACTACAACAGTCAGCAAGATATATAACATGACCAGAAACTATCTGTGTGAACCTGTGTTTGTTTTAGAATACATAGTTGGCATGTAGGGGTTTATAAGGCTAATCCGACCGTCATAAACAGCTATTAAACAGGGAAAATCGAGATCCGGCTGAGGTACAATCGCGTACCAACAGCTATTAAACATGACAAGGGGAAGGGAAAACTACATGTCTTCTAGTATTCTCCCACCCGACATGATAACAAGACAGGAACTTCAATATTCAGGACATAAAAATTCAGCATTTCTAACACTAGGTGTAATCATCAAGGGTACTAGTAAAGCAGGGAATTAATTATCACAATATAAAGATTTAACTTGAAGTGCAGGTACTTGCCTGTTGTTTGGATCTGATTAATTTGGTTCTTGGAAAAAAATTCCAAAGATGAGCCCAAAAGCTGAAATAGACATTACCATCATGCTCAGAAGATGTCAAATAGCTAGAAACGCCTATCCTTGGGTCCAATTTGGAGACAAGGGCAAAAACGACAGTTTCGGGTCAAAACGGGGTCCGCCGGTGGGCCCGCTTTGCACCAAAAAACGTGTCCGGGTCAAAAAGTCTCCAAATTTACCAAACTTAGTGTCAACAGGTCAGGAATGCTGATACGAACCCAACGGAACTTCCAGATTTGAATTCCGATGAGCCGAACACAAAATCGCCCGTCGAACGGGGCCTATGGGGCCCACGACACGCGATTTCGTCAACGTTCTCAGAATCGAACCAAACTTGACCCACAGGACCAGCGTATCGCTACGAGTCCGATGGCGAAAGTTTCGTCTCGATCTGACGAGTGTACAAGAAGTTAGGGCGAATTGCAGAAAAATCGGATACGGGGCGATGTCCGCGGATACGCGTTGATTCCGGTGTGCACGCACACCCGAATCAGCTTTCGCGAAATCTCACACGTCCGTATCGACGACGCGCACGTATCTGTGAAGACCGTACGCGACCAAGTCATCCCGTTTGGCGGGGCGTACTCAGTTCCGGGGTGAAACAGGGTCTGGTTTTTTCCTGTTTTTGGATCGCGGTGTGCGATCACCACAGGACGCGATGCCCCGAACGGTTTATCCGGGCACCGAGAGGGTCAAACAGGCTTCCCAACGCAATTTACAGAATCGAAAACAGAGCTACGAACAAAAAGTTATACGCACCTGAAGGGGACCCAAAAAACCGGGGTCGATTCGTGTCCGACTCGTGTCGGACACAGAAATCGAACTAGGGTTAGGGTTCGGGGCTCAGCCCTGCGGCGGCCGGAGGCTCGCCGGCGGGAGGCTGGAGGCGGTCGGGGCTTCGCCGGAGGCGGAGGAGGGCGAGGGAGCTGGAGAGGATCGAGGGGTTTAAAAAGGGGGAGCGGCGGCAGCGTGGGCCGAGGGAGGCGGCGGGCAGCGCGGGGGCGGGGGCGCGTGGCTGCGGCAGCGCGGAGGGCGGCCGACGGGTCCGGCGGGAGACGCGGGGCCGGAGCGGGTCACGCGGGGGGCTGGGTCAGGCGGGCTAGTGGGTTTGGGTTCGCGGGCGGGTCGGGTCTGGCTGACCCGACCCGACCCGGTAAGGGGCGGACTGGGCTGGAGGCTAACGGGCCGGTCCATTGGGCCGGGCCGGCCCAAGGAGAAGAGAAAAAGAAAAAAAATAAAAAAATAATAATAAATAATAATAAATAAATAAATAAACAGTTAATTAATTAATTAATAAAAATTGTTTTTAGGCATTTAAAAATAGGTCTGAGGCCCAGAAAAATCCAGAAAAATTACCCTAAGTCCAATTTTCCATTTTACACCCAAAAATATTATTTTCATGATATTTTAATATTATTTATTATCAATTAAAAATTATTTTTAATTAAAACCTTGATTTTAATTACAGAAAATTCCCAGAAAATTTCAGAAAATTGGGAAAAATCCAAGATTTAATAATTTAAAATTTTAGGGGGTTTACAACCTACCCAACTTACAAAAATTTCGTCCTCGAAATTTAAGAATAACAAGGCACGAAAGGAAAGGCCGAGAAATAAAATATACCTCAGGGTTCAAAAAGATTGGGATATCGCTCTCTAATCTCGTCTTCTCGCTCCCAGGTGGATTCGCCGGGAGAATGGTGCTTCCAAGCTACGCGAACCAGGGAAATGACCTGGTTCCGTAGAACTTTCTCCGATCGATCCAGTATCTCCACGGGTTGCTCTTGGTAAGTCAGACTTGGGCCTACTTCGAGCTCTGAGTGATCCAAAATGTGGCTGGGGTCTGACACGTACTTTCTCAGCTGCGACACGTGGAAGACGTTATGGACTCCATCCAGAGAGGGTGGCAATGCCAGTCGGTATGCCACTTCTACGATTTTCTCCTGTATGCCAAAAGGTCCAATAAATCTTGGGCTGAGTTTTCCACTCCTTCCGAACCTAATGGTGCCACGTGTCGGGAAAATCTTCAAGAATACCAGTTCTCCAACCTTTAATAAAGTCATAATCAAGTCTTAGTTCCATAATCAAAATATTTAAATTAATTTGAATTTCATAAATTAAATTACCTCAAATTCCAAGGGCCTTCGGTGGCTATTTGCCCAATGTCGTTGCCTGTCTTGAGCCACTCGAAGTCTGTCCCTTATTTGCTTTACCTTCTCAGCTGAATCGATCACCATCTCTGGTCCCAGCAGGGCTCTTTCTCCAACGTCGTCCCATGATAGCGGGGTACGACATCTTCGTCCATACAGAGCTTCAAATGGAGTCATCTCAATACTTGCTTGGTAACTGTTATTATAAGAAAACTCCACAAGATGTAGATAGTCTTCCCAGGATCCTCCAAAATCCAGAACACATGTACGGAGCATATCTTCAAGTGTCTGGATTGTACGTTCCGATTGTCCATCGGTTTGGGGATGATAAGCTGTGCTGAATTTGAGTTGAGTCCCCAAGCTGGCTTGTAAGCTCTTCCAGAAGTGAGAGGTGAATCTTGAATCTCGGTCGGAGACAATACTTACTGGGACTCCATGCAGCCTGACAATGTGTCTGATATATAAATCTGCCAGCTTCTCTGTAGATAGCCCTACTTTGAAGGATAGAAAATATGCAGACTTGGTCAGTCTATCTACTATCACCCAGATTGCATCCTTTCCACTCGGTGTCCTTGGAAGTCCGGAAACAAAATCCATTGTGATATGTTCCCACTTCCACTCCGGAATGGGCAGTGGTTGAAGCAATCCTCCAGGTCTTTGTCTTTCTGCCTTGACTTGCTGGCACACTAAACAACGAGATACGAACCTGGCTACTTCTCTTTTCATGCCATGCCACCAAACATGCGTCCTCAGGTCCTTGTACATCTTGTTGGCTCCTGGGTGTATAGAGTATTGCGATCTGTGCGCCTCTTGCATAATTTCTTCTCTTATGTCTCCTTGAGGTACGCATAATCTATCGCCATGCCTCAGTGATCCATCTTCATGAATTCTGAAATCTTCCACTAATCCAGCTTGCACTTGACCTCGAAGGCTTCGCAGGCCTTCGTCTTGAAACTGAATCTCCTTGATCTTGTCTATTAAAGTAGACTGAATCTGCAAGTTCATCATTTGGCCTTCTTTTCCTGGGATAATTACTTCAATACCTAAACTTTCCAAGTCCTCTAGCAGGTGTCTGTCCATAGTCAAGTACATCGCCATAGGATATCTGCTTAGAGCATCAGCAACTACATTGGCCTTCCCAGGATGATATTGGAGGGTGATATCAAAGTCTTTCATTAGTTCCAGCCACCTTCTTTGCCTCATGTTTAGCTCTTTCTGGGTGAAGATATATTTTAGGCTTTTATGGTCCGTAAATATTTCCACCCTTTCTCCATAAAGATAGTGCTTCCATAGCTTAAGAGCAAAAATGACAGCTGCCAATTCTAAATCATGAGTTGGATAGTTCTTTTCATGAGGTCGAAGCTGTCTAGAGGCATATGCTATTACTTTCTTGTTCTGCTCCAAAACACAACCTAGACCTTTTCCAGAAGCATCACTATAAATAGCGAAACCTCCGGTTCCAGAAGGTAAGGTCAGAATAGGGGCAGTAGTCAGCCTTTTCTTCAATTCCTCGAAAGCATGCTGACATTCATCAGTCCAGGTGAACTCTTCATCCTTCCTTGTTAATTTTGTCATGGGCTCAGCAATTCTTGCAAAGTCCTTCACAAACTTTCGATAGTAGCCAGCTAGTCCCAGGAAGCTTCTAATCTCTGCTACAGAGTCTGGAGTGGGCCAGGATTCTACTGCCGCTATCTTCTTAGGATCTACTGCTATTCCATCTCCAGTCACAACATGTCCCAAGAATTCTACTTTGTCTAGGAAGAAAGCACATTTAGATAATTTTCCATAAAGTTTTTCCTTCCTCAAAGTCTCCAATGCTAACCTCAAATGTTCTTCATGTTCTTCGGGGGTCTTGGAGTAGATCAAAATATCATCAATGAAGACCACTACAAATTTGTCTAGGTATGGCTGGAAAACTCTGTTCATTAAGTTCATAAAAACTGCTGGAGCATTCGTCAACCCGAACGGCATTACTAAGAATTCGTAGTATCCGTTCCGGGTATTGAAAGCAGTTTTAGGGATGTCTTCCTTTCTCACCCTTACTTGGTGGTAACCAGACCTCAAATCAATCTTTGAAAATACCCGAGCTCCACTCAACTGATCAAATAGGTCATCTATCCTGGGCAGGGGATACTTATTCTTAATTGTTAAGGCATTCAAGGCCCTATAGTCGATACACATTTGGGATGTTCCGTCCTTCTTGGGCACAAATAATACTGGAGCTCCCTAGGGTGAGACACTAGACCTAATGAAGCATTTGTCTTCTAGTTCTTTGATTTGCTCATTTAGTTCTATTATCTCCTTCTTGTTGATTCTGTAGGGATTTTGAGATACTGGTGCTGCTCCTGGCACTAAGTCAATGGAGAATTCAACTTCTCGGTCTGGGGGTAAGCCTGGGAGATCCTCAGGGAAGACATCAAGGTATTCAAAGATGATAGGTAGTGGCAATTCTTCTGTTACTAGGGCTCCACAAATTTTGTTATTACCCATTTCTCTAGAACCTCTAACAAATTCAAATTCTGGCTTGTCAGGGGGCCTGAAGATTACACTACCTCTGTGGCAGTCTATAGTGGCATGATGTTGACTTAACCAATCCATACCCAGTATAATGTCAAAACTGGGCATTGGCATTACAAGTAGCCTAGCATACAGTTCTCTTCCACATAATGTAATAGGACAATTGTTACAGGCATCACTAACCGGAATAATTCCTCCATCGGTAATGATCTTATAACAATTCCTAAGGGGTTTAGTGATTAAGCTATGCTTCATAAGGAAATCTACTAACATGAATGAATGTGAAGCTCCAGAGTCAAACAAAGTAATAGCTGGTATTGAATTTATAAACACAGAACCTGTGATCACGTCTGCTGTGGCTTCAGCTTCTTCCAGAGTCATTGCATAAGCACGGCCTTGCTGTGGTGCACCCCTCTGTTGCTGCTGTTGGTGCTGAGCAAAGCGTTGTTGTTGTGTTGGAAGCGGGGGTCTCCTCTGTTGTACTGCTGGGGCCCTGGCCTGGACGGGAGCCTTGGGTGCAGCGGTGCGTCCTTGAGCAGCTGGACAGTCCCTCATTTGATGCGCTGCTGAGCCGCAGTAGAGGCAGGCACCTAGCCTCTTCCTGCAGACTTGCCAAGTATGACCTAGTTTTTGGCAAAAGTTACAAGCAACAGCTTGTTGGTTCTGTCCTTGAGCTTGGTGTTGGGGTGCTGGAGCTCGAGGGAGAGGACGCTGAGTTTCCTGCGGGGCCCTCTGCTGTTGTTGTTGTTGTTGTTGAAAAGGGCGTTTGTTGGGTCCCGCATTTCCGGTATCTCTCTCTCGTTTCAGTTTATGCCCCATATCTCTCTCAACGCCGTGTGCCACGCTCAGGATTTCTTTATAGGTGCGAGCTCGGCTGGTGGTGACAGCAAGGCGAATATTCGGAGATAGCCCCTTCTTGAATCTACGGGCTCTGTCCTCTGGGGTACGAACCATGTACTCCGTAAAGTGGCTTAACCTGCTAAATTCAGCAGTATATTCATCAACAGACAGGTTCCCTTGTTCCAGTCTCTCGAATTGGCTTTCGAGAGCTTCCCGAGCCACTTCGGGGTAGAATTTCTCCTTGAATAGCCTCTTGAAGTCCTCCCAGGTGATGTTAGGAGTAGATAGTTGGGGTTCATCTCTGAACCAGGTTCGAGCAATGTCGAACAGTTGCAGGCTTGCGGACTCCACTTTGAGGTCATCAGGGACCCGAGCAGTCTTCAGGAGTCTCTCAACATTCTCTATCCACTCATCGGCATAGAGAATGCCCTCAGTTCCGTAGAATTCCAGGGGTCTGAGATTTTTGAAGTCTTTGGCACTCCCTGGCCTCTTGAGTGTCGACTCCTAGGACTTAAGAGCTTCTGAGAGGCTGGTCCGCAGAAGTGCAGTCTGTTCTTTCTGGGATTCCACCAATCACTGGAACACTCCAAGTAGCTGTGCCCCATCCAGAGTAACTGCCGGAACAGATGGAGGCGACAGGAGTGCAAGAGTCTCGGGCACATTCTGCTCAGCTGGTTCTGATGTGCCTCCTACTGTGTTCCTTGTCTTGACCATTCTGAAAGATTAAGGGATAGGGAATCAGAATAGATTACTTGGAAATCAAAGGCGATAGGAAAATTGAGCAGAAATGATATCAAGTATTGAAATAATGACCCTATACTGTGAATGAGCTTTTCCTAGAATCCTCAATCTTATTCCATACCCTGTCCTAGGGTATTACCCTATTTTATGGATAGGACCTGCATGGGCCACCACAAAAACGTGTCACGACCCGCACCCGGAAATTCGGGCACGAGTACGTGGGTACGTCCAGCCTACGCCGCAGAGTCGACGGTAGTACGCTGTCTAGGTCAAATCCATCTAAACTAAACTAGCTCATTCATAAATAACATAAGCAAGATAATATTGAGAACAGAAACTTAAGATTGTAACTGAAATAAATACGACCACAGATTCAAATGTTTTAGTACAGAAATTCAGAATAAAATCGGGGACAAACCCGATTAATAAGATAAGAACAGAAATAAAAGATAGCTACTATTAGCTACTCTGCAGCAGGGGTCTCCTGGGTGGGTTCTGGCTCCTCATAGGTATCATCAGTCCCCTCATAGGGACCATAATAGGTGGGGGCAAGGTCCTCATCATCGCCTAAATCAACAGATCCAGTCAGGAAAGGAGCAAAGTACACAGTGCACAACAAGGTTAAACTAAATATTTATGACAATTAAATATTGAATATCATGTTAAGAAACTGCATAACAGAACATCATTATCTCAGAGTTAAAGCTGTAAGCAGGAATATGAGAAAGCAGAAATAAATAAAACAGGAAATGAAACTACAACAGTCAGCAAGATATATAACATGACCAGAAACTATCTGTGTGAACCTGTGTTTGTTTTAGAATACATAGTTGGCATGTAGGGGTTTATAAGGCTAATCCGGCCGTCATAAACGGCTATTAAACAGGGAAAATCGAGATCCGGCTGAGGTACAGTCGCGTACCAACAGCTATTAAACATGACAAGGGGAAGGGTAAACTACATGCCTTCTAGTATTCTCCCACCCGACATGATAACAAGACAGGAACTTCAATATCCAGGACATGAAAATTCAGCATTTCTAACACTAGGTGTAATCATCAAGGGTACTAGTAAAGCAGGGAATTAATTATCACAATATAAAGATTTAACTTGAAGTGCAGGTACTTGCCTGTTATTTGGATCTGATTAATTTGGTTCTTGGAAAAAAATTCCAGAGATGAGCCCAAAAGCTGAAATAGACATTACCATCACGCTCAGAAGATATCAAATAGCTAGAAATGCCTGTCCTTGTGTCCAATTTGGAGACAAGGGCAAAAACGGCAGTTTCGGGTCAAAATGGGGTCCGCCGGTGGGCCCGCTTTGCACCGAAAAACGTGTCCGGGTCAAAAAGTCTCCAAATTCACCAAACTTAGTGTCAACAGGTCAGGAACGCTGATACGAATCCAACGGAACTTCCAGATTTGGATTCCGATGAGCCGAACACAAAATCGCCCGTCGAGCGGGGCCTGTGGGGCCCACGACACGCGATTTCGTCAACGTTCTCAGAATCGAACCAAACTTGACCCACAGGACCAGCGTATCGCTACGAGTCCGATGGCGCAAGTTTTGTCTCGATCTGATGAGTGTACAAGAAGTTAGAGCAAATTACAGAAAAGTCGAATACGGGGCGATGTTCGCGGATACGCGTTGATTTCGGTGTGCACGCACACCCGAATCAGCTTCCGTGAAATCTCACACGTCCGTATCGACGACGCGCACGTATCTGTGAAGACCGCACACGACCAAGTCATCCCGTTTGGCGGGGCGTACTCAGTTCCGGGGTGAAACAGGGTCTGGTTTTTTCCTATTTTTGGATCGCGGTGTGCGATCACCACAGGACGCGATGCCCCGAACGGTTTGTCCGGGCACCGAGAGGGTCAAACAGGCTTCCCAACACAATTTGCGGAATCGAAAACAGAGCTACGAACAAAAAGTTATACGCACCTGAAGGGGACCCGAAAAACCGGGGTCGATTCGTGTCCGACTCGTGTCGGACACAGAAATCGAACTAGGGTTAGGGTTCGGGGCTCAGCCCTGCGGCGGCCGGAGGCTCGCCGGCGGGAGGCTGGAGGCGGTCGGGGCTTCGCCGGAGGCGGAGGAGGGCGAGGGAGCTGGAGAGGATCGAGGGGTTTAAAAAGGGGGAGCGACGGCAGCGTGGGCCGAGGGAGGCGGCGGACAGCGCGGGGGCGGGGGCGGGGGCGCGTGGCTGCGGCAGCGCGGAGGGCCGCCGGCGGGTCCGGCGGGAGACGCGAGGCCAGAGCGGGTCACGCGGGGGGCTGGGTCAGGCGGGCTAGTGGGTTCGGGTTCGCGGGCGGGTCGGGTCTGGCTGACCCGACCCGACCCGGTAAGGGGCGGACTGGGCTGGAGGCTAACGGACCGGCCCAAGGAGAAGAGAAAAAGAAAAAAAAATAAAAAATAAAAAATAAATAAATAAATAAATAAACAGTTAATTAATTAATTAATAAAAATTGTTTTTAGGCATTTAAAAATAGGTCTGAGGCCCAGAAAAATCCAGAAAAATTACCCTAAGTCCAATTTTCCATTTTACACCCAAAAATGTTATTTTCATGATATTTTAATATTATTTATTGCCAATTAAAAATCATTTTTTTAATTAAAAACCTTGATTTTAATTACAGAAAATTCCCAGAAAATTCCAAAAAATTGGAAAAAACCCAAGATTTAATAATTTGAAATTTTAGGGGGTTTACAACCAGAAATGAGTAAAATAGGAATAAATGTGACAGAAATGTAGCTGTAACACGATAACAAGAACTGCAACACAACAAGAACTATGTGCGTAAACTTGTGTATTCAGAATACATAGTTGGCATGTAGGGGTTTATAAGGCTAATAAGGCCGTCAAGACGACTAGCAGTCAGGAATAATCAGGAATAAGGCTGATGGTACAGTCGCGTACCAACAGCTAGCAGTCACGACAAGGGAAAAAGGTAAACTACATGCCTCCTAGTATTCTCCCACCCGACATGAAAGACAAGACATGAAACTACAATATTCAAGACATAAAATCCAGTGTTCTAATACTATGTGTAATCATAAATGATACTAATAAAGCAGAGAATTTATTTATCACAATATAAAGATTAAACTTGAAGTGCAGGTACTTGCCTGTTGTTTGGATCCGATTAATTGTTCTCGGAGAACTTTTCCAGAGATGAGTCCAAAAACTGAAATAGACGTTACCATCACGCTCAAAAGATGTCAAATAGCTAGAAATGCCTGTCCTTGGGTCCAATTTGGAGATAAGGGCAAAAACGGCAGTTTCGGGTCAAAACGGGGTCCGCCGGTGGCCCGCTTTGCACCGAAAAATGCATCCGGGTCAACGGTCTCCAAATTTACCAAACTTAGTGTCAACATGTCAGGAACGCTGATACGAACCCAATGGAACTTCCAGATTTGGATTCCGATGAGCCGATCACAAAATTGCCTGTCGAGCGGGGCTTGTGGGGCCCACAACACGCGATTTCGTCAACGTTCTCAGAATTGAACCAAACTTGACCCACAGGACCAGCGTATCGCTACGAGTCCGATGGCGCAAGTTTCGTCTCGATCTGACGTGTGTGCACGAAGTTAGGGTAAATTACAGAAAAATCGGATACGGGATGATGTCCGCGGATACGCGTTGATTCCGGTGTGCACGCACACCCGAATCAGCTTCTACAAAATTCCACATGTCCGTATCGACGGCGTGCACGTATCTGTGAAGACCGCATGCGACCAAGTCGTCCCGTTTGGCGGGGTGTACTCAGTTCCGGGGTAAAACAGGGTCTGGTTTTTCCTATTTTTGGATCGCGGTGTGCGATCACCACAGGACGCGGTGCCCCGAGCGGTTTATCCGGGCACCGAGAGGGTCATACAGGCTTCACAACGCAATTTACGGGATAGAAAATGGGGCAGCGAGGAGAAAGATATGAGTACCTGAACAGGGCTCAGAAACCCAGAAATTCTCGTGTCCATGTCGCTAGGGGGCATAATAGACATATTGGAAGGTCCCCTTTCCTTACGCTTCTGGATTAGATATGCGCGCAAGTCAGGAGGAGTAGAGGAAGAAGATGACTGATTGTTCCTTCTGTTCCCATCAGTGGGCATGCGGAGATTGGGCACCATGGTTTTTCCTACGCTACCTGTGTACAACAGATTGGCCATCTGGGTGGCGGATAATCCCCGGGGAGGGTGCCTTCCCGTAGCCTGAGCATGCTTTACGTCGTGGGACTTCGCCTGGCATAATTTGGAGATTTGCTCAGACTGGCGTAAAGCTGAAGAGGTTCTCAGTCGGTCGTCGGCTTCCCGCGTAATCCGGAGGGTAGGTAGATTGCTTCTTTGCTGGTGTAACGGCCGAGAAGTTGAGTACCCCGCCGCTTGCTCCCCCCTGCGGAAATCACGGTGCTCATCTGGTTCCCCGTAGAGGTCAGATGTTGTCTTGCGCATGGAGCGTGATTTGTACTTCTGACTTGGCGCTGAGGCATCATCAGAAGTTTGGTCTGTACCGCGCGTAGCGGGAGACTGGTTTCTGCGCGTAGAGCGCAGTGGATACTTCTGGGTTAGCGCTGAGGCTTTGCCCAAAGTTTTGTCTGTATCGTGCGTAGCGGGAGACTGATTCCTACGCGTAGAGCGCAGTGGATACTTCTGGGTCAGCGCTGAGGCTTTGCCCGAAGTTTTGTTTGTACCGCGCGTAGCGGGAGACTGAATTTTACGTGCAGGGCACGGAGGGAGCAATGCTACCACCTCATTGATCGGAGAGATCGGAGAGATCGGAGAGTCCACAGGAATGGTAGAGGATGTCTTGGGCATCCAGACCTTGAGCAGCTTCCTGTTGTCTTGGACGGAGAGAGAGTGAGAGCTACCCCCGGTTCGAAGCATGTCTTCGTAGGCAGACTGGTCGAATTGGACGACCAGTGTCTTCTTCACGGATCCCACGGATACCGTATCGTGTTGAGCAATTACTTTCTCATAAGAAGAGAAAGACGTCCCCAGCAGAGTCGCCATCTTGTTTGTGGTATTAAACGAAAGAATGAAAGTGTATTTCAATGATGGGGTTTATACGAAACCCGCGCCCTTTGGTTTACAAACAAACTTGTACAATTTAATCCTATACGAGGATGTGGGAGTATAATTTATTTAATCTGGGTATAAATTGCTATAGGTGTCTGATCTGCAGTCGATCACTTTAGCCCTTGGACCACACGATGTTGAAGAAGTGCCGTGGAAGACAGGTAGCAGCTTCGAAGGTTGTAGAAGAGGGTGGATGCATGATGCCAAAGTCGTCGATCCCTGCTCTTTGCCTGATCTCCGGACTCTCTCTCTCTCTCTCTTGACCTCCGGTTCGATCTTTCTGGGAAGTTCGACCTTGTTCGATCTTCAAGTTTTAAGTTTTTTGACCTTTGTTCGATCTTCAAGTTTGAAATTTTTCGACCTTTGTTCGATCTTCAAGTTTGAAGTTTTTTTCGACCTTGTTCCCCATTGATAGGGGTCTCTATTTATAGAGTTTTGGGTGACAGTGACCACTCTATCGGCGTAAAAATCGAGGAGTGGAAAGTACAGCACCCTTTTACACAACGGTTAAAATAACCAATGCCTGCATATAGATGACCTTTTGAGTGAGCATGTGACGCGTGTCCAACTAAGGGGACAAAACAAGTATATCTGCTGCGAAGATCACGGCGTAGAAGCCACGTAGGTAGGTATCCCTTGTGTAGAAGAGGTTGGCATAGAAGCCAAATGACTGTCACCCTGGCGTAGAAGCCGGATAGGCATAGAAGCCGAATAGGCGTAGAAGCCGAACAGGCGTAGAAGCCGAATAGGCGTAGAAGCCGAATGGTCGTAGAGACTGAGTGGGCGTTTGAAGCCGAATGGTCGTAGAGACTGAGTGGGCGTAGAAGCCGAATGAGCACAGATCTTGAATGGGCGTAGAAGCCGCTGCGTACCGTGCCAGAGTGCTGATGTGGACGTCTTAGCCGGAATTACGGCTTTTGAAGATATAATCAAATCTCTTGCAGAGATTTGCCACCATCCTGTGCATTAAATGCGGAGGCGTATTTTGAAGGTCTGTAGCCCTTCTGCGCATCTGTCGCAGAGA
The DNA here is from genome assembly GCA_036927795.1 of Iris macrosiphon. Classification (NCBI taxonomy): domain Eukaryota; kingdom Viridiplantae; phylum Streptophyta; class Magnoliopsida; order Asparagales; family Iridaceae; genus Iris; species Iris macrosiphon. The sequence continues at coordinate 197,294,452 of JAYESA010000005.1, forward strand.
CGTGCCTCCAGAAAAACTGTCACCGCTCTGTGCAATTTAGACGTAGAGACGTGCCTCGAGCCCCGTACGAAGTGCAGCTTTTGACGTGGCAGGCGGTTTGTCTACTGCGGAGTGTAAAACAGCTCATGTTTGCCTGTGTAAAACAAGGTAGCGTATCCTCTTGTACGCGAAAGAGCAGTTTATGCTGAGGGGACGTCAGTAAACGACGGTTCGGTGATATTTTAATCAAATTCTCTGCATTAAATGCAGAGATCCGCCATCATACTGTGGTGCGCGTCCCGAGGGGTCTGTCCTCGTTTCCAGCCGTCGTCTGGGTAGTCGTGCAGCACTTTTTGTCAGGAGTCAGAGGTCAGGTTCACTGCGTGACTTGACAGGTTCATTTCGGGAAAGACGAAGCGTTCCTCGTACGCTTTTAACGCTACTTTGGGAGAGGATGAGTTTTACGCCATGGAGGCGATAAAGAACCCTGTTTACGCTGGAGCGGTCTAGACGTACTGCACTTACGCGGATGGTCCTTTGAGCTTTATACTTTACGCTATGTTTAGCGGAGAAAGCTCTGCTTGTACGCTTGATGGCTCTGAAGGCCTCTGTTTACGCTGCTCTGCATCAGTATGCTGCGTAGCTCCTCCCAGCGTATTTTTCATGCTTCTACACCAGCGTCGTGGAGGACTGTCAAAATTTTGACAGTCCTAATTTTTTAGACAACCAGTAAAATGCATTTAAATGCAACCTAAAATCAGTAACAAATAAGTTAATTTCAACAAATCATATCTGATCCTTTTACTAACTGAATACTGTATAGTCACATAGGCATTGGTCAGATGACATGAATAATAGCACAATGACAAAGAAAAATAACATCACATAGGAAACCAAAAAAGAAGAAGAAAAAATGGAAGGACTGTCAAAATTTGACATATATGTTAATTTTTTGGACTGTCAAAATTTTGACAGTCCTACCAATTGGAAGGACTGTCAAAAGTTTGACAGTCCTAAAAATATATGTTGAATTTTTAGGACTGTCAAAATTTTGACAGTCCTACAAATTGGTAGGACTGTCAAAATTGGAAGGACTGTCAAAATTTTGACAGTCCTGCAAATTTTGACAGTCCTAAAAATTCAACATATATTTTTAGGACTGTCAAAATTTTGACAGTCCTAACAATGGGTAGGACTGTCAAAATTTTGACAGTCCTGCAAATTGGAAGGACTGTCAAAATTTACTTATCTTTCATTGTCTAGGAAAATATTTTTATTCCTTCCCTACGTATTCTGCTTAACCCTCATACTTTTTCTTAATTTTTCTTTGTTCATGATTCTTTATCCTTTGTGTCTTGCTTTCAAACATGTCTTGCAACCGTGTCATCTCTTCTGACTGGCTATGTTTTCTTAATTATGAGGACGCAATTCTTTTAAGGAGGGTAGATTGTAAACACCCGAATTTTTTAGAAATAAAAAATAAATTTTCGGGATTTTTCTGTGATTTTTAAATAATTAAAATAAATATTTTTATGGAATTAAATAATTTTATGATTTTATTAATATTAAAATATTATGAAAATAATATTTTTTAGTGTAAAATAAATAATTAGGCATAGTGTAATTTTTTTGGAATTTATTGGACCAAAAAACTATTTTTAAAGACCTAAAAACATAATTTTAAAATAAACCAACCTGAACCGAACCGAACCAACCCAAACCCTATTTAAACCCAAACCCTATTGGATCGGGTTGGATCTGGATCCAAAACCCGACCCATCAACTCGACCCGACCCGAATCCTAATTTACTGTTACTAAACGAATCCCCTCCCCCGACCGTTTCCCCCGCCACTCCGCCTCCCCTCTCCACCGCGTCGTTCCGCCTCCCCGCCGACCGTTCAGCGACAACTCACCTCCCCGCCGTCCTCTCCCCTTCCTGAACCGCCGGCGGCTTCTCCTATAAAAACCCCCGACTGCCACCCCTTCACCATCAAACACCACCGGCTACGATCTCCAGCCCCGGCGACGCCGAGCTCCTCCGACGACCCTCCGCCGTGACCCTAAGATGGCGACGCCGACCCCGCCGCCGACCAGCAGCCACAGTAGCCACAGCAGCGCCGCCACCCGCCGCCCGTTCGCGTCGCGCTACCCCATGCATGTATAGACGATTTTGACCCCTGTTCAAGTGTGAATTTTCTCTCCTCATCGTGCCGATGTTCGAATGGTCTGTTGCGACATGTTCACAACGTGACCCCCTCGAATCCTGTGCCATTAGACAAGGGTATCGTGTCCTGTGTCGATCGTAAACTGTGACGTAAAAACAGAAAAATATATCCCAATTTTAGATTTCGGAAACTGTCCCAAACTCACAAGTTCACGGCCGTTTAAATCCCATCCTGTTTAATAATTCTGAAATTCACTTGAACAGTTAATTAGATAATATAACCAAGTTTTAAACCCTATAATTAGTTTATTTTAATGTGCTGTAGATTATATTTTATTCGCGGGTAAAATCGACCAAAAGCTTGGTTATTTAAAACCCAAAATTTCCCGAACTGGGTGCGTCCCGCTAAACGAGGTAACTTGTTCGTGTGCGAAATTTACCGAAAGGTGCACATCGTCAATACGGATATGTGGGATTTCACGGAAGTTGATTTGGATGTGCGTGCACACCGGAATCAACGCGTATCCGTCGAAATTGTCCCGTATCGGCCCTGTTCTGAAACTCCTTGTAACTTTGTGTGTGCTCGTCGTTTCGAAACAAAACTTGCGCCATCGGACTCGTAGCGTTACCCTGGTCCTGTGACCCAAGTTTGGTTCGATTCTGAGAACGTTGACAAAATCCCGTATCGTGGGCCCCACGGCTCCATTTGACGAGCGATTTTGTGATTGGCTCATCAAAATCCAGTTCTGGACATTCCGTTGGGTTTGTATCATCGTTCTGGACTTGTAAACACTAAGTTTGACGAATTTGGAGAACTTTATCTCTGGCACATTTTTCGGTACGAAGTGGGCCACATGTGGATCCCGCTTTGACCAAAAATTGTCAATTTTGCTCCATGTGTCCAAATTGGACTTATGGATAGGCAATCATAGCTATTTGATATCTTCTAAGTATGATGGTAATATTTATTTTAGCATCCGGAGGAGTACTTGAAGATCCTACGGATACCGGAGCAATTGGAGGAATCCAAACACCAAGCAAGTGTACCTTGCCAATCTTGCAGTACTTGCTTTATATTATTCTTTTGATTTATTTATATGATGTATCTGTTCAACCTAGGACCGTGTGACATTGCTTAGCGTCTGAATAATATTCGGGTGTCGATGCCGTACGCGGAGTCGTGTAACGTCACTTAGAGAGTTGATATTACGATCCTATATTTTCGATTTAGAAGTATAACGTCTGAATAAATCTCTCTTCTCTGGAGATTTGGCTGAAGGGGGTAGAGGTCGGGGTGGCAAGGGATGTAGGGCTGGTGGAGCAGAGTTGCCATCAAAGGAGCACGACAATGGTTGCATCGAGCACACATGTTGTTGCTAGTACATATACTGTACTTTGAGATGGCGGTGTGTTTGGACATGACTTAGATTTTTTTTTTTCGATTTTGGAATCAACATCTATCAATTGAAAGGAAAGAGATTAAATTTTTTCATTTTTTACATGTCTCAATTTTCATGTGATATTTACTCTTCTTAATTACCATTTTTTTTTCTTCTCGTCTCACCCAAGAGTCAACACTATTCTCGACCTTCATCTGAAGGTATCTATAGTCAATGTTCAAACTGAATTAAATCAAATAGAAAACCAAATTCCAGTTATAATTGATAATAATTTTCTTATTTTTATAATTTGGTGTGGATCTTAATTTAACGAGAATGCATGTATATTAGAATCAAAATCATCACACTTTTGATATGCAAATATAAGTTTATTTAGTCAAGAACTGACTTATACTAGTCTTATCTTAATATTCTCTAGTGCTTAGTGTGCATCACTTAAACCTTTCTTCAGTTTTGTTTTGTATACTTTTAGTCGCAACTCCAAGTATAAATAATCAAATAATTTTGATAAATTTTAGTAAAAGATTGACCAATACTTTTGATAAATTTAGTGACATATATATATATATATATATATATATATATATATATATATATTGGACTATGAAGCCCGACCCATTATGCAAGGGCCACTTAATCAACCGAACTGTTTTGGTTCGGTTCAGTTTGACTCAATTCTGAAAATACGATTTAATTTGATCCAATTATGAGAAATGTCGTTCAATTACTAAATAAACCGGTTTTATTTAATTTCGGTTACCAAAAAAATGGGCCAAATCCCACCCCCACCCCCTCCCCCTCCCCCTCCCCAATTCTCTCTCAAATTAACGGGTCAAACAAGTCGGGTTGCCTTGGTACGGGTCGGTTTCCGGTTGAGTCTAAACGGGTTGACCCGATATTGACCCGAACCGAAACGATTGCCAAGAGCTGCACAAGAGCTGCTGCTGCGCTGCATTCCCTTCTTAACGGCGGCATCTCTTTCCTTTCTTCTTCTTCAGCAAGTCTCTGCAAAATAAATAGTTGTTCTATACACAATAAATGCCATCTTCTTCTTCTTCTTTGTAGAAGAGGTCCACAAACAAATAAAGGATGGCGTCCTCGGAGTCGCAGCCCAACGAAGCGGAGAGGGTGGAGGAGATCGAGCCCATAAGGCTCCCGACCGTCGAGGAGATCCGTGGCCAGGATATCTGGAACAACTGCTTCGTCCGCAGCGCCGTCAGCGGTGTCATGGGTGGGTGCCTACTTTCTTCTTCTTCTTCTTCTTCTTCTTCTTCTTCTTCTTCTTCTTCCTCTCATAACACAATACACACACTCTGGAACATAAACCCTTGCACTGAAGTACTACCAGAAAGACTTTTATAATTTACATAAACAACAACTCTTATTCTTCTTTGGAAGTCGTGAGACCTTGAAACTATTTGTTATTTATTATTAATGGAAACATTGACAAGGATGTTGTTCGTACAATTAAAAGAGGATGCCTGGTTGAAATGAGAAACTTCTTTGTGATTTCAGGATACACTTGAAGTTGGAAAATCCTATAGGATATAGCTGTAATAAGGCCATCTCCATTTGGGATTTTTCCCTATTTCTAAAGTAGAAATCCTTTTTTAGAAAGAAAAACAAATTTCTCCCAACAATGAATTTTATTCCAATTTCCATCCTACGTGCCGCTCATATAGGATGGAGAATTTCTATGAACTCATAGAATTTAATATTGGCCCTACTTTCAAACTAGTTCATTAAATTGATCCTTTTATTTTCTGCCATGTAATAGAAATGGAGAAACATTGGAGAGTATTTTTTTGTTTGTAAAATTTCTATGTAGAAACTTTGCCAACTAGAATATAAATTTCCTTAAACTACAATGCCAAGTAGGATAGAAATTCAATTTTAGAAATCCTCATTGGAGATGGCCTAAGACCAATTGTGCTCAATGTTTCACAATTTAAGAGCACTAGTACAGATGCACGTGCGTTGCCCGTAATTTAACTGCTTTTTAATTAATTCTTTTTGTATTTGGGAAGAGCAAAATGTACCATAAGAGCAAATTATATTTTTCTTGAAAAAATTCCAATACGTAATTACATAGCTGTCCTTATTAAATTTAATGAGCAATTTTAATTAGTAAAGTTAGGTAAGAGTATATTTAGAAGAAGAAAAAAATTTCACGGTGAAGCCAACTTTTCTTATTATATAGTTGTATAGTTTATTGGACGTAGTGGAGATGATGAGTAACAATACGTTGTAGAATAATAAACCAAGTGAATTCTTAAAAAGTTTGAGGTGATGCCAATTGGAGACAAAATGAGAGAATTGTCTCACATGTCCTGGACATGTGACTTGGAGATGCATATGTTAGGAGGTGCTAATTAGCTAATAAATGAGCGGCTAGAACTAGGGTTTTGAATTATTGGTGGGCGTAGACGAATTTGGATGTCAATGTTATAGAGGACATGACCTTAAGGGGGTGATAGTCAATAAGGATTTGATAATCACATTTAGTAATTATAAAAAATCAATTGTTAGTCAATTATGATTTCAGAATGAGACTTTACAACCACCCGTTAGTCAATTGTGATTCATTATAGATGGAGGTTTTAAATCACAAGGGATCGTTTCCTATTCATTTTCTCACATTATAACCATACCTTGAAAATGTGTAATTTTGTCGAACTCCTATCCTTTTACCTCCGCTCCTTAAGTTTTTCAATTCTCTCTTGTTCTCTGTCCAAGGTGCAAGATCGAGTATGGCCTCTCCGATCGACGACCTTACTTATCTAAGATGCCCTAACTATGTCGTCAACCCTAATACCCTCTCTGACCGCCTCAGCTGTTACGCCCCAATCTCCCGCAAGTTCGATCGTTTTCGCTGGACGTGAGATCACCACGCCAACTCTCCCGTAGGACAACCGTTCTCATCGGAGCGTGATGTCGTACGAGCCTGGAGTTGTGTTCGCACAAGGCAATGACGTCAAACGTCTTGGTTATCATTGAAACGACCAAGTTGCAGTGAAGTATTGTTACAACAAGACACATCAGAGTATACGCAACGAAGCTCTTTTGTTGAATAAGGAAACCAAGCACAAGTCTCAAAATGTCCAAATGAAAATGCCTCGAAGGCTTACAACACTCTCTCTCTCGTATACTTAGAAAGGATATCGCCATTCCATGCATTACGTCCCGTATATCCAAGCCAAGGCCTCCTACTTGAGAACCTGAAAAGATTGCCCACAAACGTGGGTCAGTACACATCTTGTACTGGTGAGCGAGGATAACCTACTCGCCTAAACCAACACTAAGTAATTATGTGAGCATGCAGTTATTACAAGGTGATATTTCTATTTAAGCCTAGATCAATTTCATGACAAGGCACATAAGGAAAGCAGTACAACAGGTTCCGCATATAAGCACTGAAAATCAAGAAGCACAATAAGCATGTTATATTCCATCTCAAAGTTAACTAAGCATGCAACAGGTTATACTCAAATCTCGTAGGCCTATCAGTATGTTCTACTCAAAACGCACAATGAAATCAAATGATACGGGCAACCCGTGTCACTCGGCATAACTCGCATGAACCAACTAACGCCACAGAACAAAATACAATAAGCTCAACTGCATAAACCAACCCAAATGCTAACTCTTCCAACTGAAATATACCACTACATGCAAGCTATCTATATAAAGTGAAGGTCACTGGCGACTTGCAAGCCAACCATATCGAGCTATTCATGGCAAATGGTGAATGGTCCGCGTGCGGGTTGCTAGCCCCACCGAAGGCCCCCACCTATCCTTATATACGGTGTAACAATCCAGTATGGATCGCAATCCCAACTAAATTCCTGCAATACTCCGTGCCCCTTCCTTGTTCACACGGTGAATCAATTGGATCTTTCGCGGCCGAACGGTACCGGAGCTACCGATACTACCCATTCGAAGAACCATCGTCTTGTACTTCGGCATGCCCATAACCGTGTAAGGTTCTCTTCGCCACAATGCACAATCTCAATGATATCATTCTCTTTGTGTTCCTATCCTTCCGTGTTCCTCTGATGACCCAAGGTCTCAATACACAAGGCACAATGCCACATCATTACGGATTCCATGGCACCATGCCCTCCGATAAGCTCCAAATCCCATGTTCCAACAACACCAAACCCTATCGGCAATTGCCTGGTTTCGAGCCACAACTGCACGCTTCGCTTGACGAAGCGTCTCAACGTGATCCTTGTGCGTAACGCACGCTCCCGTCTATCTCACATTTGCAGTTCCGTGGCGTTGCACCACAACTGCTGCGTACTCTTTATGCACGCATCTGAAGCCGTCCTTCCAATGTTCTAAGTAACTTATCAATTGTTCTATCCAAGTGTTCGCCACAAACTTTGACTCAGCTAATCTATCCGAACCACGCTCACTATTCCACTCCTCGAATACTGTGTTTCCATGTTCCAGACCAAGTACTCAATACACAAGATGTTATCCATTTTATTAGGCATAAAGGAGTAGAGGAGAAGGGACAGAGCCCACTCACTAAGTCTGAATCCATTTAGTACTCTGCCTTGCCGATACGGTCGATTCCTTGAATCCGTGGTTTGATGCGAAGCACAATCTACTCAATTGGTATGACCGTGCGAGTAGGCGGTGCTCTCCAAATCATCTGACCCGATCGGACTAAAGATGACGGTATTATCGCTCCAATTGTGCTATCTCTGCACTGCTGTGAACGAACACACTGATCCATCCATGTTGCCTCAATGTCTCAGTCTGTAGCGAGGCGCTACTCTTCTTGCACCGAACTTTGCACCTTACCTGCACATTCAAATCAACTTACTCAGTACTTGTTCCATACAAAAAATCTCAGCGTAATGCACCGTGCAAATGCGTGACATTACATAATATACCACTTAGAATAAGGTTCGTCCTCGAACCAAACAAGTACTCATTCCTTTTCGTATGCCGCTTGACCATTTCATAAACTCTGCTCCATGTAACTCATACTTCACTGGTCCAGACTCATCATCTTCGCTTCACGCTCACACATAAATTTCATGTTCCCACATCCTCCTTGCAGCTCAATTCGAATTCAGCATATCGTTTAGTTTGGATCATACACATATTTAAGGCATCCCTGAAATACATGAATTTCAGCCGAACTTAGCGATAGCGAATTTGGACAAGTTACAAGGGTATCTTTACACTCGAAACATCCATCGCTTCACTCTCGATTGAACCGATCCTATCGTTCATCCCACAACTCATTCGTACATGCGCTAACTTCGGATACACGATTCTTCACTGACGATCTCTGCACGTGACCCAATTCAGTTCGTATTCCAACTTGATCCTTTTCCTAGCGGTAATCCAAACCGCGCACGCTCCAAGTCCTTGCGCGTCCAAGCGCAACGAGCATTCGACAAGATCCTACCATCCAACTATCTCTGAACTCTCGCTTACATCGTTCGAACTTCAACCAACCAAGCTTACCTTCTCAATATCTTCTTCATCTTTGAACGATCATCACATCTGATACTATCCCATCTAAGCGACTTACCCAATTATCGCGCTATACTCTTAGATCAGTTCGGCCCAATACCCTCGCTGCAAACTCAATTCCTCTCTGGGTCACAATCTACTTGGCTCTCATGATCCGCAAAGATTTCACCGCCACACCATAGGATTAGTGTCGCTATGCGAACAAGGTCGCCAAATTTCTAGGTCGTGCATGGAATAGGTTTTCTTAAGTTGCTTCCACTGCCTCGAAGCATAGGGTATTAGCTTCGCCCTCTGTATGAGCACCATCCCAGACTAAGTTCCGATGTATCTTGTAGATCTGAGGCACATATGTCCCTTCCGGAAGTGCAATGATCTGAGCTGAAGCGAGCCGCGACTTTAACTTCTCGAAACTAGTTACGCAGTCGTCAATTCATATGAATACTATTTTCTTGGGGCACGATGAGTCCGAAGCGATACCATCTTCGATAATTTGCGACTTCGAATCTCATCAGTTGACTGAGGCCGTTCTCACCATTGCTTCGATCTTCTGGCTCTATCTTCAATTGAAGGCTATTCCAATAATCTCTCAAATCCAACACTCAATCGCCTAGACTTATCTTTCCTCAGCACGCATCACTCAACACCTATCCTCGACGCATTCACTTATGCGCCGTCACAAGGGTCGTCCTATGGGTCTCCAATATTCACTTCAGTTCGTCGGTTAAGTCTTTAGGGTCAGATGTCCCGAAGCTACGCTAGATAATTATAGGTCATCTCGTGGGACAGTTACTAAGAATAGTTACTAAGAATCGTACTACATCACTTCCAACAAATTCTATGGAACTCTATCCCAAATCCAAAATCACACTCTGAGTCCGTACACTGCATGCACCGCCGCTGGCAAATCTGCTAACCAAACATCGCCTAACCACCTAGAGTCCAAGGTTCTCTACCCAGGCTCCAAAATCTGAGAACCCCGCTCGTTGAATCCGTCTTCAATAACTTTGTTGTTCTGCCTTGAATCTATCAAGAAATTTCTGATCGCCTTTGCTCGACTCAGTGCTCCGCTTGGTACAAGATTCTTACTATCGCCGGCTTGCTCCATTGTATTCTAGTATCACACTTCCGTCTTGTTCCTGCTACGCTCATTATGATACGCAATGTCCTCTTCGATACCGCAAGGGTTAACTTTGAACTCTGCCTCAACATAAACTTGACTCACGTCGCACCCATCCAAGTTTTCTGAAGAGCCCGTCCATCATCGTTGCGTCATTTCACCATGTTTACATCCATTGCACTCTTACCACTTAACTCATTATTGGTTGTTTATTGTCGAAATCCTTGAGCAATTCACAATCATCTCTCAAGCGTTGCACGACTCAATCATAGTTCTCTTTTGTATTACAAAAATTCGTAGTCCGTATTTATTACTCTTCGACACATCCATCTTTCACGCACGCGTGCACTAATTGTTCGATCATTATGCTCAACTTCCCGCATCAACAATTACTCCATCGAATCTTCCACATCGTGTGAGCAAAATTCTGATATTCAAACTTCCCGCCTGACTGATCTTCATCCGATCTTCAATACTTGGTCCGCATCACATGCACTCATTTCCTTCAATTTGCTTATCGTGCTTGTTCCGCATCACTCTTCCAAACTCAAAGATTTTGCTCAACTGATTTGGCCTTCGCCTCGACACCAAACTGTATCTCGCTATCTTTTCTTCAATCGTTGCCATGTCATCCTATTTCGTTCACTATTCTCAACTTGTCAATCCATTACTTCTTCCATTCTTCATCCGACATAATTTCCATTGACACAAGTCCGCTCACAACTTAACATTCGCATTTCTCCAAGTTCCGAAACATAACTCAGCCAATGCGCACCAACCAACTCACATTTTTGTTACCAACGTTCGTCGCGGCAATCCCATTACTATCCATCCAAAACGTTCCGACACTTCACATCACTACGTGGTTTGACATATACCACTTAGAATCAAACTACTTCTCGCATCACCTATCTCCGCACTGATCGAACATCCGTTCGAGCCATCCATTTTGCCGACCACAACTTAATTGTTTACTCCAAATCTTACACGAAACTTAGCCAATGCATGAACCATCACTTATATTCTCATATGATCACGTCCGTTCCAACTCGTGCGCGTTCCATTCTCACTACTACCCACTATTTCTCAAACCGTTCGACACATTTGCTGCACGAGCAACTCATACAACGTTCTCTCTATGATATTCTAAGCTACTACTAAAATCCGTTCAACACATTTGTATCTTTCCAATGTTTCTACTCACAACATGCCAATATACCCAATCTCGTCCAACAAATCAACTGCTTTACTGATGGAACTAAAATCTCTCAAATCAACAAGCCACACCATGCAACAACGTCACACAACTTGCTGACCGAATGCAACAACGCTTAGCGATGTTACCCAAAATCGCACAATCTAAAGAAATCACACACATCAAACAATCACACACATATTTAGACTTATTGCATGTGACGTCCAGTGTAGCATCGAGTAGAGTTAAGTCGCGGAAGCTATTTAGAGAGTTTGTGATGAAGCAAGCAAGCAAAATGTCCGAGGAAATGAACTGGGCGCTCTGATACCAAATGTGATGCCTCAATCTCCCGCAAGTTCGATCGTTCCCGCTGGACGTGAGATCACCACGCCAACGCTCACGTAGGACAACCGATATCATAGGGATGTGATGCCGTACGAGCCTGAAGTTACACTCGCACAAGGTAATGACGTCAAACGTCATAGTTATCATCGAAACGACTAAGTTGCAGCGAAAGCCAAATATTGTTACAAACAAGATTCATCAGAGTATACGCAGCGAAGCTCTTTTGTTGAATAAGGAAACCAAGCACAAGTCTCAAAAGGCCCAAATGAAAATACCTCGAAGGCTTACAACAACTTTTTCTTGCCTAAACTAACACTAAGTAATTATGTGAGCATGCAGTTATTACAAGGTGATCTTTCTATTTAAACCTAGATCGATTTCATGGTAATGCACATAAGGAAAGCAGTAAAGCAGGTTTCGCATATAAGCACTGAAAATCAAGAAGCACAATAAGCATGTTATATTCCATCTCAAAGTTAACTAAGTATGCAATATGTTATACTCAAATATCATCTCAAAGTTAACTAAGTATGCAATATGTTATACTCAAATATCATCTCAAAGTTAACTAAGTATGCAATATGTTATACTCAAATACAATGTTATAAATTGCGCTAGGCGGAATCGGTGCGCCGAAGGTCCGCCTAGCGCCTAGGCCGCCTAGGCGGCCGAACAGGGAAAAAAAAATTTTTTTTTTTTGAAAATTTGAATTTTTAGTTTTAAATTTTTTTAAAAAAATTGAATTTTTTTTAATATTTTGATTTTTTTCCTGATATTTTGAATTTTTATTGCATTTCTTTTAATTTTTTTTGAAATTTGAATTTTTTTTGAAATTTCAAATCTGAAATTTCAAATTTCATAATTTCAAAATTTGAAATTTTGAATTTTTAAAATTTTGATTCGGCCGAACTGGCCCGAACTGGCCGCCTAGGGCCGCCTAGGCCGAACTGGCCGCCTAGGCCCGAACAGGCGCCTAGGAGGCCGAATTGCCCGAATTCGGTGCGGTGGGCGGCCGCCTAGCGCCTAGGCGGCCGCCTAGGCCGCTTTTTAGAACACTGCTCAAATATCGTAGGCCTATTAATATGTTCTACTCAAACACGCACAGTGAAATCAAATGATACAGACAACCTGTGTCACTCGGCATAACTCGCATGAACCAACTAATGCCACAGAACAAAATACAATAAGCTCAACTGCACAAACTAACCCAAGTGCTAACTCCAACTTAAATATACCACTACATGCATGCTATCTATATGAAGTGAAGGTCACTGGCGACTCGCAAGCCAACCATATCGGGCGATTTATGGCAAATGGTGAACGCTCCGCGTGCGGGTTGCTAGCCCCACCGAAGGCCTCTACCTATCCGTATATCCGGCGTAACAATCTAGTCTGGGTCGCAATCCCAGCTGAAGTCCCGCAATACTCCGTGTCCCTTGTTCACACGGTGAATCAATTGGATCTTCCGCTGCCGAACGGTACCTGAGCTACCGATACTACACGTTCGAAGAACCATCGCCTTGTACTTCGGCAAGCCCATGACCGTATAAGATTCTCTTTGCCACAATGCACAATCTCAATGATATCATTCTCTTCGTGTTCCTATCCTTTCATGTTCCGCTGATGACCCAAGGTCCCAATACACAAGGCACAATGCCACATCATTACGGATTATGTGGCACCATGTTCTTCGATAAGCTCCAAATCCCATGTTCCAACAACACCAAACCCTATCGGCAGTTGCCCGGTTTCGAGCCACAACTGTACGCTTCACTTGACGAAGCATCTCGACGTGATCCTTTTTCGTAACGCACGCTCCCGTCTATCTCACTCTTGCAGTTCCGTGGCGTTGCACCACAACTGCTGCGTACTCTCTATGCACGCCTTTGAAGCCGTCCTCCCAATGTTCTAACTTATCAATTGTTCTATCCAAGTGTTCGCCACAAACTTTGACTCGGCTGATCTATCCGAACCACGCTCACTAATCCACTCCTCGAATACTGTGTTTCTATGTTCCAGACCAAATACTCAATACACAAGATGTTATCCATTTTATTAGGCATGAAGGAGTAGAGGAGAAGGGACAAAGCCCACTCACCAAGTCTGAATCCATTTAGTACTCTGCCTGGTCGATACGGTCGATTCCTTGAATCCGTGGTTCGATGCGAAGCACGATCTACTCAATTGGTATGACCGTGCGAGTAGACGGTGCTCTCCAAATCATCCGACCCGATCGGACTAAGGAAGACATTATCACTCCAATTTCGCTCTCTCTGCACTGCTCTGAATGAATACACTGATCCATCCACGATGCCCAGTCCGTTGCGAGGTGCTACTCTTTTTGCACCGAACTTCGCACCTTACCTGCGCATTCAAATCAACTTACTCAGTACTTGTTTCATACAATTTTTTTAGCGTAATGCATCGTACATGTGCGGAGCATTACATAATATACCACTTAGAATAAGGTTCGACCTCGAACCAAACCAGTACTCATTCATTTTGCGTATGCCGCTTGACCATTTCATAAACTCTGCTCCATGTAACTCGTACTTCACTGGTCAGACTCATCATCTTCGCTTCACGCTCATACACAAATTTTATATCCTACATCCTCCTTGCAGCTCAATTCGAATTCAGCATATCGCTTAGTTTGGATCATACACATATTTAAGGCATCCCTGAAACACATGCATTTCAGCCGAGCTTAGCGATAGCGAATTTGGACAAGTTACAAGGGTATCTTCATGCCCGAAACATCCATCGCTTCACTCTCGACTGAACCGATTCTATCGTTCATCCCACAACTCATTCGCACATGCGCTAACTCCGGATACACGATTCTTCAATGACGATCTCTGCACTTGACCCAATTCAGTTTGTATTCCGACTTGATCCTTTCCCTAGCTGTAATCCAAACCACGCACGCTCCAAGTCCTGCGCGTCCAAGCGCAACGAGCATTCGACAAGATCCTACCATCCAACTATCTCTGAACTCTCGCTTACATCGTCCGAACTTCAACCAACCAAGCTCTGTTTCAACTTCAATCGCATCATATCTCGTGCGCACCTCTCAATATCTTCTTCATCTCTGAACGATCATCACATCTGATACTACCCCATCTAAGCGACTTACCCAATTATCGCGCTATACTCTTAGATCAGTTCGGCCCAACACCCTCGCTGCAAACTCAATTCCTCTCTGAATCACAATCTACTTGGCTCTCATGATCCGCAAAGATTTCACCGCCACGTCATAGGATTAGTGTCGCTACGATTCCAATGCGAACAAGGTCGCCAAATTCCTAGGTCGCGCATGGAATAGGTTTTCTTAAGCTGCTTCCACTGCCTCAAAGCACAGGGTATTAGCTTCGCCCTCTGTATGAGCACGCATCCCAGACTAAGTTCTGATGTATCTTGTAGATCTGAGGCACATATGTCCCTTCAGGAAGTGCAATGATCTGAGCTGAAGCGAGCCGCGGGTTTAACTTCTCGAAACTAGTTACACAGTCGTCAATTCATATGAATGCTATTTCCTTGGGGCACGATGAGTCAGAAGCGATACCATCTTCGATAATTTGCAACTTCGAATCTCATCAGTTGACTCAGGCCGTTCTTACCGTCGCTTCGATCTTCTGGCTCCATCTTTAGCTGAAAACTATTCCAATAATCTCTCAAATCCAACACTCAGTCGCCTAGACTTATCTTTCCTCAGCACGTACCACTCAACACCTATCCTCGACGAATTCACTTATGCGCCGTCACAAGGGTCGTCCTATGGGTCTCCAATATTCACTTCAGTTCGTCGGTTAAGTCTTCAGGGTCAGCTGTCCCGAAGCTACGCTAGATAATTGTAGGTCATCTCGTGGGACAGTTACTAGGAATCGTGCTACATCACTCCCAACAAATTCTATGGAACTCTACCCCAAATCCAAAATCATACACACTGCATGCACCGCCGCTGGCAAATCTGCTAACCAAACATCGCCTAACCACCTAGAGTCCAAGATTCTCTACCCAGGCTCCAAAATCTGAGAACCACGCTCGTTGAATCCGTCTTCAATAACTTTGTTGTTCTGCCTTGAATCCATCAAAAAATTTCTGATCGCCTTTGCTCGACTCCGTGTACCGCTGCTTACAAGATTCTTACTATTACCGGCTTGCTCCGTTGTATTCTAGTATCACGCTTCCGTCTTGTTCCTTCTATGCTTATTCTGATACGCAATGTCCTCTTCGATACCGCAAGGGTTAAATTTGAACTCTGCCTTAACATCAATTTGACTCACGTCACACCCATCCAAGTTTTCTGAAGAGCCCGTCCATCATCGTTGCTCCGTTTCACCATGTCTGCATCCATTGCACTCTTACCACTTAACTCATTATTGGTTGTTTAATGTCGAAATCCTCGAGCAATTCACAATCATCTCTCAAGCGTTGCATGACTCAATCATACTGCTCTTTTGTATTACAAAAATCCATAGTCCGTATTCATTATCATTGACACATCCATCTCTCACGCACGCGTGCACCAACTGTTCGATCATTATGCTCAACTTCCCGCATCAACAATTACTCCATCGAATCTTCCACATTGCGCGAGCAAAATTCTCATATTCAAACTTCCCGCCTGAGTGATCTCATCCGATCTTCAATACTTGTCCGCATCACATGCACTCCTTTCCTTCAATTTGCTTATCGTGCTTGTTCCGCATCACTCTTCCAAACTCAAACATTTTGCTTAACTGATTTGGCCATCGCCTCGACGCAAAACTCTATCTCGCTATCTTTTCTTTAATCGTTGTCCTGTCATCCCATTCCGTTCGCTATTCTCAACTTGTCGATCCGTTACTTGTTCCATTCTTCATCCAACATAATTTCCATTGACACAAGTCCGCTCACAACTTAACATTCGCATTGGTCCAAGTTTCGAAACATAACTCAGCCAATGTGCACCAACCAACTCACATTTCTGTTACCAGCGTTTGTCGCGGCAATCCCATTACTATCCATCCAAAACGTTCCGACGCTTCACATCACTACGTGGTATGCCATATACCACTTAGAATCAAACCACTTCTCGCATCACCTTTCTCCGCACCGATCGAACATCCGTTCGAGTCATCCATTCTGCCGACCACAACTTAATTGTTTACCCCAAGTCTTACACGAAACTTAGCTCTCGCATCACCTTTCTCCGCACTGATCGAACATCCGTTCGAGCCATCCATTCTGTCGACCACAACTTAATTGTTTACTCCAAATCTGACACGAAACTCAGCCAATGCATGAACCATCACTTCTATTCTCATATGATCACGTCCGTTCCAACTCGTGCGTGTTCCATTCTCACTATTCACCACTATTTCTCACATCGTTCGACACATTCGCTGCACAAGCAATTCGTGCAACGTTCTCTCCCTGATATTCCAAGCCACTACTAAACTCCATTCAACACATTTGTATCTTTCCAATGTTTCTACTCACAATATGCCAACATACCCAATCTCGTCCAACAAACCAACTGCTTTACTGATGTAACCAAAATCTCCCAAATTAACAAGCCATACCGATGCAACAACGTCACACAACTTGCTGTACGAATACAACAACGCCTAGCGATGCTACCCCAAATCGCACAATCTAAAGAAATCACACGCAACAAACAATCACACATATTTAGGCTTATTGCATGGGATGTCCAGTGTAGCATCGAGTAGAGTCAAGAGCCATTCGATTCGCAGAAGCTATTTAGAGTTTGTGATGAAGCAAGCAAAATGTCCGAGGAAATGAACCGGGCGCTCTTATACCAAATGTTATGTCCCAATCTCCCGTAAGTTCGATCGTCCCCGCTGGACGTATGATCACCACGTCAACACTCCCGCAGGACAACCGTTCTCATCGGGGTGTGATGCCGTACGAGTCTGGAGTTGTACTCGCACAGGACAATGACGTCAAACATCATGGTTATCATCAAAATGACCAAGTTGCAGCAAAAGCTAAGTATTGTTACAAACAAGTCATATCAGAGTATACACAGCGAAGCTCTTTTGTTGAATAAGGAAACTAATCACAAGTCTCAAAAGGCCCAAATGAAAATGTCTCAAAGGCTTACATCACTCTTTCTCTCGTATACTTATAAAGGATATCGTCATTCCATGCACCGTGTCCCGTATATCCAAGCCAAGGCCTCCTACCTGAGAACCTGAAAAGATTGCCCACAAACGTGGGCCAGTACACATCTTGTACTGGTGAGCGGGGATAACCCACTCGCCTAAACCAACACTAAGGGTCTGCTTGGATTGAGGGTTAAGAAAGTTAAGTGGGGGAAAGTTAAGCGAGGGGATAAAAGAACCATGCTTGGTTTGAGGGTGAAGGTTTATGAGGGAGAGTAATAGGGGGTTAAGTGGGGGTTTGTTTAACCCTCTTTTGTCCATTTTTTTAACTTTCGAAATCGGAGGGTTAACGAGAGGGAAGTGAGGAGTTTAGTTTAAAAACTCATAAATACACCCCATTTAACTCTTTCCTCCACTCAAAACCTCCAATCCAAACAATGGTTATTAAATACACCCCACTTAACTCTTCCTCAAATCCAAGCAAGGTTAATGCCAAAAATATTTACCATATTTAGTAGTTTCTCGATGGCCTATCTTGCATTAGGCTCCCAGAGGAAGAGGGAGCTAATAGGCAGTGAGAAGGGAGCAGTGATGAGGGAGGCTAAAGGAACTTTGATTATACATATGCAGAGAAACAGAACTAACAAATTCTCTTCTACCACTCCTCCCTCACTTAACTCTACCTCACTTAACCCCACTTAACCATGCTTATTTTTTTCCCTCAATCCAAGCAGACCCTAAGTAATTATGTGAGCATGCAGTTATTACACGGTGATCTTTCTATTTAAGCCTAGATCGATTTCATGGCAAGGAACATAGTAAATAAGGTTTCCACATATAAGCACTGAAAATCAAGAAGCACAATAAGCATGTTATATTCCATCTCAAAGTTAACTAAGCATGCAACATGTTATACTCAAATCTCGTAGGCCTATCAGTATGTTATACTCAAACATGCACAGTGAAATCAAATGATATGGGCACCGTGTCACTCGGCATAAATCGCATGAACCAACTAATGCCACAGAACAAAATACGATAAGCTCAACTGCACAAACCAACCCAAATGCTAACTCCAACTGAAACACACCACTACATGCATGTTATCTATATGAAGTGAAGGTCACTGGCGACTCGCAAGCCAACCATATCGGCGATTCATGGCAAATGGTGAACTCTCCACGTGCAGGTTGCTAGCCCCACCGAAGGCCCCCACCTATCCGTATATACGACGTAACAATCTAGTCTCGGTCACAATCCTAGCTGAAGTCCCGCAATACTCTGTGCCCTTGTTCACACGGTGAATCAATTGGATCTTCCGCGGCCGAATGGTACCGGAGCTATCGATACTACTCGTTCGAAGAACCATTGTCTTGTACTTCGGCATGCCCATGACCATGTTAGGTTCTCTTCGCCACAATGCACAATCTCGATGATATCATTCTCTTCGTGTTCCTATCCTTTCATGTTCCGCTGATGACCCAAGGACCCAATACACAAGACATAATGCCACATCATTACGGATTCCGTGGTACCATGTTCTTCGATAAGCTCCAAATCCCATGTTCCAACAGCACCAAACCCTATCGGCAATTGCCCGGTTTCTAACCACAACTGAAAGTTTCGCTTGACGAAGCATCACAACGTGATCTTTGTGCGCAACGCACGCTCCCGTCTATCTCACACTTGCAGTTCCGTGGCATTGCACCATAATTGCTGCGTATTCTTTATGCACGTCTCTGAAGCCATCCTCCCAATGTTCTAACTAATCAATTGTTTTATCCAAGTGTTCGCCACAAACTCCGACTCAGCTGATCTATCTGAACCACGCTCACTAATCCACGCCTCGAATACTGTGTTCCATCTTCCAGACCAAGTACTCAAATACACAAAATTTATCAATTTTATTGGGCATGAAGGAGTAGAGGAGAAGGGACAGAGCCCACTCACTAAGTCTGAATCCGCTTAGCACTCTGCCTTGTCGATACGGCCGATTCCTTGAATCCGTGGTCCGATGCGAAGCACGATATACTCAATTGGTATGATCGTGCGAGCAGGCGGTGCTCTCCAAATCATCCGACCCGATCGGACTATGGAAGACATTATCGCTCCAATTCAGCTATCTCTGCACTGCTCTGAACGAACACACTGATCCATCCACGTTGCCTCAATGCCTCAGCCCGTTGCGAGGCGCTACTCTTCTTGCCCCGAACTTCGTACCTTGTGCATTCAAATCAACTTACTCAGTACTTGTTCCATACAAAAAATCTCAGTGTAATGCACCGTGCAGGTGCGGGACATCTCTTCAGCCTTCTAACTATATCGTCAACCCTAACCATGTCGTCAACCCTAAATCCCTCTCTGGCCGCCTCAGCCTCCCATGTCATTGTCGGTAAGGAATGTGCCAGTGACGGAGAATGATGTCATTGTTGGTAAGGAATGTGCCACTGACGGAGAATGACTCACTGTTTGTAATGAGTGTGCCGTCGACAGGGAATTGCAGGAAGTACATGGGATATTTTAAATCCATTTTCTTGAAATTTAATATGGTTTTGATTGCCCTTCTGTATAATTTTGATTTTCAAGAAAATGATAACTTTTGTTGAATATGATGGTGTCAATTAAGAAACAAAAAAATTTGTAGGTTGATTTTTTTAAGTTCAGAATGGTCGGACGTATAAAAATAAAAAGATGCAAAATTACATCATCAATGTGTTTGTTAATTGTCCTCAATGGTTTCATCATACTTTTAGTTATATTTATTTTAATTATTTTATGTTACAGAGCTAAATATGGTTAATAAGTTTTGAATTTTTTGCATTCCATTTGAATTAGAAAGAATTTTTTAATAAACATGGTCAGTCATGAATGAGAACTTTAAATTACTTATATTAACAAATTATCTTAAATTATTTTTCAGATATATAATGCAAAATTCGATGAAAGTAATAAATTTTGATTATAGAAACATAGTGTAAGCGTAGTTTCATAATCACAGACACTCTGAAACCGATATGTTTTGTCTGAAATCATTCTGATTATGATTTTGAAATCACAACCACAATATTGTTTCTTAAATCCAAATTGATTACCCAATGGAAGAAACTGGTTCAAATTGCTAACTCAAAAAAATTGAGATAAAAGCTTTCTTCATGTTATGAAACCCTGGAACATAAAAGCTAGTTATGAGGGGTTGGGATTTTGTATGAGTTGCATTCAAGTGCATATAGTAGTTATTTAGAATTTTGGTTGGATACTTTTCCTTAAAGATATTATATTTTGTGATATGGACTGCTTGAATGAAGTGGTTTTAATAATGATGTAAATCGGCAAAGATTATTATACTATCTTTGTTTTAAAAATCATTGAGGAAGGTTCATTAATTTCAATGACGCTAGATCTTTAGTTATTTTGGGCCTTTATATGATGGCAAAAGATATCAAGTCAACTAGGACTCCAATTCATGATGGAGGAATTAGTTTTACAAGATTTTTAATGAGAACAATCTAAATTTTTTTAATACAAAAACAAACAAGGTTGTTCAAGATGTCTGATACTGCTATTGTTGAAATATTAGGATTTCTGAAGTCAAAGGATGCTCTAAAGAAATAAATAAACCCATAAGCTATAGGACCTAACCATATTTCTATTAAGCTTTAAAAATGGTTAGAAGAGATGTAATTAATTTGTCAAACTAATACCTACTTATAAAAATAAGAACGATATACAAATTTCTGCTCGTTATGGAGGACTGAGATTATGAGTTAAATGAAACTTTGAGAGTAATTGAGAAAATATTATGAAAAAACTAGAAATTCAGAGAATAAGTTTATTTACTTTAAGGAGATCTATTATAAAAGTCATTTACTTATTAAGAAGATTAATGAAGAAATATTGAAAGAAGAATTGGGATCTATGTTGGATTTGGCTCGTGTTCATATGGGGAGCTGCAAGTGCCGTCCATGGATTTGGAGAAGCTCGAGAGGAGGAAAACAATCAGATTCTGCCGGGGTAACCGTAGAACGACACATCGACGACATATTGTCCGTAATTCTACTGACATGCTTAGAAGCGTGTTTTTGATCCAACAAATTTGGGCATGAAAATTGGTTACATAAGCATACCGGCAGTATGCCGACGACATACGGTTGGCATGCCATCGGGTTCGTGTTTGGTTAAAAAAACGTGCAGTTTAGATCTATTCTCTTCGGTTCAACGGTCTAGATCCTTCCAAGGCCTAGGCTAAGTTATATGGGGTATTTAATGCCTCCACCAGCCTATTTTGTAGGTTGGTGAAGTGCTTGTGACCATTGATTACTAAAGGTTAGGATTTTCTAGGTTTTTTTTGCTAAAGAGCCATTAAAGGAGTTTTTGAGAGAGGCTAAAGGAGCTCGTTGGAGATCTCACTAAAAGAGAGGGTTGTGGTTGCGGAGTGTGTTGTAACTCTTTTGTAAGGTTCTCACATTAATTCAATAAAGATTTCTTCCCTTGCCCCATAGAGTAGGTCGTTCTTGATATAACCACGTAAATTGTTGTGTGCTCTATGTTTATTGTTTGATTATTATTGTGCTATGTTATTCTCATGATTATAAGGGTATTGTCGTGTTCTCACTTCCTCGTATTGCACAACAGATGATTAAGGTAATGAGGGAATTCCAATTTGAGGAAAGGGTTTGATTTGCGCAAAGAAGTGAATGCGAATATCATGAGTTTTTTTTACCCAACGAATATCATGTTTCACAACAGATTTTAGACAATACTTCAGCAAGCAGAGATGTGGAAAACAAAGTTAGTACATTATCTAGTAAAAGAATTCAGATGTCGGCCAGAAAGGAAATAGTTATACAAATAAACCTATAATGTCCGTGTCACGAAGCATTTGCGACTTTGTACTTCCCTGGGTGTAAGTGTTAACTAAGGGCACAAGTTATTTCACAAGACATTGATGTTTCGTCTTTCAGTAGATAAGGAGGGAACTTACATGGTAACTGCAAATGTCCCTTTTAAAGACATTCAAAACCAATCAGTATCCAGTATCCAATGCGTCAAGTCTAAAGAAATTATCTTCAATCAGCTTTCAACTATATCATAATGGGAAAAAATTGTGTCCAGCTTATCGAAATCAATTGAAACAAATCCTACTACCATATTAAAATTATTCTAAATAGAAAATCAATCCAAATACATTATCCCCAAGGTGAGATATGAATTTTGCTTGATCTTCAACCTCCATCCATTTGCTATCAGGCCAACACCCAACGGTTATCTGCTGCACAATATTATGGGCCACCAAGGGAGAGAGCATTATTGAGGCCCAACAAATGTGCCTTCTCTTTTTGAATTCTTTTGTATCTACATCGGGGATGGATTTTGATGTTCATTGCCCTCAACGTCATTTGGATATGAACTTCTACAGTTAATTGTTTTTACTGTATTTGACAAACCCCAATAGCTATAACATTGTCTTGGCTTTCTAGATAAGTGGTAATTTTCTTATGAACTCTATAATGAGTGTTTTAAGTTGCTGATAAATTACAACTTCACTGTCACTTTATCAAAAGCGCTTACTTCTCCTAGTGCCTTTTTTGACATTCATACTTGGTACTTATTTTTACTCGAACATTCATAGGAGGTGGGCTTGGTCTATTTATGGGCTTGTTCCTTGGAGCTCTCGATAATCCTTTAATGCAAGAGGAAATGACTGCTAAGCAACAATTCATATTTACTGCGAAGCAGATGGGAAGGAGAAGCTATCACTCTGCAAAGGCATTTGCAGTCATGGGGCTAGTTTTCTCAGCTGCTGAATGTGCCGTAGAGAAGGTAAATGAAGGAAAAAAAGAGAGCAAGGATGTGTTGTTTCTAGCTTAGCTTGTCTCTAATTTTAATGTGATGTGTTTTCTTAGGCACGAGCAAAACATGATGTAACAAATACCGTTGTGGCTGGTTGTGTCACAGGGGGGACTATGTCTGCAAAAGGTATTTCTCCTTTCATTGCTAAGATGATATAGTTTATCATTGGTAAAGAGAAAGTATGCATGATATCAATTTATAAGATTTATAAGATTATTGTTGCTTTTAGTTGTAATACATGATTTACCTTTATGTGTCCACAGTTACAATTATGAATAAAACACCTAGGTGTAGCAACGAACATAACAGAGTGTATCCATTAGTTTGTGGTAGACATCCTAGCCATCACTTGTTAAGTGCATTTCCCGATAAGGAATATGAAACGTATATTGTTGAAATTTCCATCATGTATATTTCCTCTCTCAATACAGAATAAAAGAACATTCCTAGTGTAAGATTCTACACTGTACAGTCCACTATACAGAATGAATATAGTTTTGCCATTTGAATTTATTAGTGTATTGTCCATAATGTTGTTGTTTGGATCCGGGGATCCATATCTGACCTTGGACTCGATCTATCTTTACCGAAACTAACCTGATCCTGACCTGGCTTTAGACATGCGGGGTTGGTGTTCAAAAGTAGACAAGGAATGCTGTAGAATACCCTGACTCGGACTAGACCTTATCCGGATTATATCCAAATTTATTGATGAATGGATAGGATGTGGTCTTTATGCAGAGGACCCCGACCAATGTGGACTCAACCCAACGACTATATGGGTAGGGGCTGCTTCCAAAACTCGGAATTGAAGAGTTCCTGGGACGCTGGACACTGACCGACCTAATAAAAACCCTAATTTTCCATAATTTATAAAAATGCTTTAAAATCTTACTTAAAGAGTAGAGACTTATTGTTAGTCTTCTGGCCAACTTATTAAAGAAACACTCATTATGACCCTTGAACTATTTTTATGACATACTTTGGGTATATTGCCCAACAGTAAATGTTTTGTACTAACTGGTTTAGTCTGAGGAAATTAGGTTCCACAGAACAAAACACTCACACAAGCATGTCCTCTTTAGTCTCCACCCCGGCCGCATCTTTCACTGGCATGCCCTCTCCAGTATCCTCCGTTGCGGCTGTACCCTACTATGTCTGCACACACTCATCTGTTTTTCTTTTCTTTTTCTATATACTATAGTGGGTTGGGTTTTGATGAGAAATCAACTTCGCAAACATAAAAAGGGTGTTGTGACCTGTGAGATGACCTGTCAGACTTTTCCTCACTACCTTCCTTTATATTGACCTTGACTTTATAATTATTTGATCTGTTGGCATCAAAGAAAAGGGAGTCATGGGTATATTTTCTCTGCAAAATGAAAATATAAATATAATTTATATTTTGATTTCTTGGGTAATTTTGTAAAATTTTGTTTCTGATTTCATAATTTTCATTGACAATGTTGTTTTTTGTTTATTTTTTTATAAATCTATCATTGTTTATAACTAATTGTGGCTATATATATATCATCATAATCATCCAATTCTTCTCCCAATTGAATGGAGTCGGCTATGAAGCATAAGAAAGCTCCATTAAAGATTTGACTGAGTATCTACGACTGATCCGGTTGTCCGAAATCTATCCTCTAGGTTAGTGTCAAATTCCAAGCCAAAGTAGCTATGAGTTTGAGAGACTCATGGCAATATATATATATATATATATATATATATATATATATGGGTAAATGGGATATGAGCCATAGTGCTCATATTTCTACATGAGTCATGCACATGTGGACCAATAGGAATACTCCTACATCCCATGTGCACTATTACACTCTATTCCTATTGGTCCACATGTGTATGACTCATGTAGGAATATGAGCACTATGGCTCATATCCCGTTTACTCTCTCTCTCTCTCTCTCTCTCTCTCTCTCTCTCTCTCTCTCTATATATATATATATATATATATATATATATATATATATATATATCCAAACTTTCATCCTTAAATTATTTCAGAATGCTGAAGTTATGATTGGTTATTCTCTTCTTCACCTAAATATTCTTTTGTTACGATACCATTGATAGTGAGAAATTCTTGGACATTATTTTCACTTATTTTGCAATCATAGAGATGGTAGTCACAAATGTTTCTGTGCAGGAGTTGTTCGTCTACGTATGGGCAATATAGTTATTGAGGAATTATAGTGAACTCATGCCCCCTTGTCATTGTCTGACGAGTGCTTATCTAGCTCATGGCATGCATTTATTCCTGTCACTAAACTAGAAAGAGTATAGACTAAACATAAATAATATGATACAATTTGTTGTCTTGAATTTCATTAATCCCTATGACAGAAGACAGCTAGAAGGATTAATATTTCCCCTGCTGACTCTTCCCAGCCTATTCTGTCGCAGACATCTCTACTTATGTAACTCCATTAACCCAGTGCGTGATTCCTTCCCCTTCTAATGTCTGATAAGTCATTAGTTAATCATGTCACATCATTCCAAATACCTATGTCTTAGTTATACACCTATATATATGCATTCTTGTACCTATGAAGTGATGCCAACACATTTTGCCCTCTGGGTTGACGAAATAAATGAGTCAGAACTTCTCGCAAGTTTTTATAGATATATCCAGTAATATTATATTTGTATATATCATCTTTCTGTTTATAAGATTCTTCGTCCAAACTCTTATTTTCTTTGTTGTTCGTCAAATGAACATAACTACAGTTAAAATATATGCCACATATATGAAATCTCGTTTATGAGACATATGTTATAAACGAGACATATGTTGCATGTGCCATAATCTGGTGAGTGATAGCTTGTTTTTGCCTCTTGGTTTACCTCTTGTTGTTCCATATTCTTAGAGAGATCTGCAACCATGAACCTTCTGAATGATGGTGGCATGGCATAATTATTGTGAGATGTTGGATTATATCTGATTTTTTGGTATTTACAGACTTCTTAAATTAGCACTGTATCTCCAATGTAATTCAGTAACATGGAATATGTTTCTTATTAACATATGTACCTGCCTACAGATATGTACGAATAGGTATAGAAGCATCTTGTATGAAAAGAGAGAAGTATATTTTGTGCATGGTTATGAGTGTGCCAGTACAAGCTAGGCCAGTCATGTATTTGATATTTTCATTCATGTTTCTAGGATCAAAATAAGTTGGATAGCGCATTTGGTTCTTTGGTTGATAATATTGTATATGACCTCACGTGACTCTTTTATGTTTAAGGGCTTAATGAAATATTTGTGCATAGATATTGATTCTCTAGGTTGCACAGACACGGATTCAGATATTGACACGACGCAGTTACAGAATATTACATTTTAGGAAAATTTGGGATAAGGGTACGACATCCATACAATTATATGTACACATAAAACACATAATTATATGCGTATTCTATATGTTAGATAATAATAATAATAATAATAATAATATATATATATATATATATATATATATATATATATATATATATATATATATATGTGTGTGTGTGTGTGTGTGTGTGTGTGTGTTTTGAGTAGGAACTAGGTTGCAAAAAGTTCTAGAAATGATCCACAATAAATAAAGAATTATTTACACTAACCTTTCTTGTGTTTTATGGTTATTACACGGACTTTCCTTATTTTAAAAATAATTACACGGAGTGCTTTATGTTTTATTTTCAAAATAAGGGTGGTTAGTGTAATAACCCATAATTATTTTCTCATATCTCAATTTTATTTGACAATCATGATTGTCAAAATCACTTCAACTATGTTTTGCGTCATTTTGGTGTCCGATACGGACACGGGAGCGAATATAGTCCGCATGAGGAGTATCCTTGCAACATAGTTGATTCTCTAAGAATTTATATTGTTTTATGATGATTAGCAACAGTATGATTTCATTCTTATGCTAGGTTATAAAAAAACTTTCATGGTTACAAGTAACACTATAAACTTTATGTTATCCTGGTATATAGTAAATAGTTTAGACATATAAGCACAAAATGTAACTTGTTGATTGAAGGATAATATTCTCTACAACAGTATCTAATGCGTATGGATGATGACAAGGGGATGTGACTTATGGTGTTACTATTGATCTGGAGTGGTTTGCATGAAGTTTTGACATCAAGCCCATATTTACCGTGTAAGTGCATGTGCTTGCTCTTTGTACATCGCATGTACAGGGTGAGTTACATTGCAACATAGTGATCATTCAATCAATAATCCACTGTGGGTTGTGGTCTTCTCCCCCATGTCATGTGACTAAAGATGAACTGCCAAAATTCCTTGACACTGCTTAGTTTGACGAGGTTTCCGAAAGTTAGTTTTGGCACATAATT
Source organism: Iris macrosiphon (assembly GCA_036927795.1). Lineage (NCBI taxonomy): Eukaryota > Viridiplantae > Streptophyta > Magnoliopsida > Asparagales > Iridaceae > Iris > Iris macrosiphon. Next base: position 197,322,488 of record JAYESA010000005.1, read on the forward strand.
ATTCGAAGAAGAACATTTTTTTAACCAAGCCATTTATGAAATGTATCATATTGGAACCTTTTGTTTTCTACGTTTCCTAATCTTGTGATTTCTTACTTCTTCTAGGTGGTCCAAAGGCTGCATGCCTTGGTTGTGCTGGGTTTGCAACATTCTCCGTTGTGATTGAGAAGTTCTTAGATAGGCATACCTGAGAAAACAACTACATTTGTCTTCCCCAATTAGCGTTGTACACCCCATGTTTTCCTATGAAGTTAAAATTTGTTGATGTTGACCTAACTTTACGATAAGCAGGAGATTTCATTTTTGAGGTTCGGATTCCTCCATATAAAGAATGTCAGTGAAATGGATGAGCACCATTTCAGTTTTGTAACATTTTCGATATATGTGATCCATTAAACATTATTTATTTTTAGAAATTTCAGGAGAGTTGCCCCCGTTGCCTGTAGATCAGATGTAATAATTTGTTGTATTTGTATGCCAGGAAGCCTTCGTGTTGGCTATTAAAAACATGTCCTGCTTATGTAGCACAGAATCCTTGAATATTTCCAGTGAGTTTGTTGGTAGCTTTCAAGTGGGATTGAAGCATATATCAGAGTAAGATTGATTTCGATCTCCAGATTTTAAGACTTGAACCTATGACCTGGTCGCTGGTAATGTCTCCAACTGTGTTTCCTGGTCACTGGTGATACAGGTTAGAAGTACATTACCAATACAGTTGTGAGGTGTCTTGACATACAAAGTATTGGAACTAGGGGTGCAACTTGGATGGGCTAAACCAGAGCCCGATCGGATAAATCCATTAATGGGTTGGGTTAGGGTTAGAGATACCCGGACTCGGATTCGGGTTAAAATATTTGAACCCGATCAAATTCGGGTTGGGTTCGGTTTCATATGTTGGGTTACCCAAAGAATCCGATACCCGACGTACATATAATTTTTTTTTTATACACATTGTTTAATATTTTTTAAATAAAAAGTTTAAAACCTAAATTTGTTCAACCAAACTCTTTAACTCCTAATCATAAATCTCATTTTAGTATATATTTTATAATGATTGAGATTTGATTGCTATTTGAATATGTGTTTAATATTAATCATGTTTAAAATTGTTTCAAATATCATATTAGAGTTCGATAAACTCGATATATCCGATCCAACTATAGCCCAACTCGAGGAACATGGGTCGGGCTTGGACTTCAAATGTTGAACCCGAGGTCGGATTGGACTCAGGCTAGACTTATGATTCATCGTGTTGGGCTCGGGTTGAGCTCAAATCTGATCCAACCCGTTCCGAGCCTAATTGGAACAAATGCTTTGCATTTGAAGCATCAAATCTTCTTGCTTGCTAGAGCCGTTCTTGTGTGGTATATATATATATTTTTTGATGGTACGGTGTAACGTTCGAAAGTTTTTGCTAGAAATTTTGTGCACATTGTATTATGTCTTTTGGGCCCACTGTCTTCCCAACTCTCACCATAATTACTTGCACTTAAGTGCGCAAGAAGTAATAAGTCCACCAAAGATCCTCCAGTGGGACGTCCTAAACAAACTGTGATATTTTACTACATCCATATTACCTCTAGTACGATATCCAAAGTTCACAGAAATAATTGCAATAAATGGAATAACTTTTATTTCTATCGGCTAAGACAAAATTGAAGGCGAACTACATTTGAGGTATTGTCAAGATCCCAAGCACAAAGGCAAAACAAAGGCACAAAAAGCAAAGGAAGAGCTATTGGTGCTATTGGTCAGAGCTTAACTCTGCTATCCGCTCATGAAGACGGGCTATATGGCCATCCAGGCACACATGGGCCCGATGCTCAACCTCTTTGGCCATGACCTCGGGATCCTCGTAGCGAGCGAAGTACTCGTATATCTCCTCTAGTTTCTGCAACATAACCTCGACACCAGCAGTATTCTTCGCCACTTGGCTCACCTTGATCCGGATAGCCTCCTCTTTCTGTTGGGCCTTCCGCAGCCTATTCTCCACCGCAACAACGCAACCTTTTCCCTTGCCCTTGCCCTTGCCCTTGCCCTTAGGGACTTTCTTGGTAGCGACAGCGACGGAGGAGGCAAACTTGGGAGCCATGGTAGCAAGAAAAGAGGTAAAAGAGAAGAAAGTTTGGGGGAAAACTCTTTTATCTCTCTTCAAAACCCCCCTATATATAGATAAAAACATGCAGATAGGGATAATGATAACGGTTGTTCGTCTCAATCCACGTAATGGCTAGAGATGACGGTAAATCCTTGTTCTTTGGGCCACTTTATCCCCCGACGACGTAGAATCCCAAGAGATCGGCTCGACGATCAAATCAAATAAAAGCATTAAATGATCGGACAACCTGTCAGAGACAACTATGCAGCCATGAGACTATGCGACATGCCCTTCATATGGGGCGAATAGCGCTCGGCCATGCTTCTTTCAAAGTATTCCAAATTTGTTATTTTGGAAACTTTGAAGGGGGTCTTGTAGAAGCATAAAAAATTATGCAGGCCGCATAGAGGTCATGCCCCCCTTAAAAATGAAACCACGCCGTAGAGAAGCCGCGTGCGGCCTGAACAACCAAGTCACAGAGGAGACACATGCGGCCTGAACAACCAAGTTGCAGAGGAGTCACATGCGGCCTGATCAACAAAGATCTAGAAGCCGCATAATATACTCTATGCGGCTTGAACGACCATAGAGCATGGAGCTGCATAAGACTCCTTGACACAACATTCGATGTCTATAAGACTCACTGAAAAATTACTAATCATACTGAGACGCTTCAAAACTCATGAGTACATCGGCTTAAAAAAAGATGAAAAGTCATATCAATTCAGTGATGGCCTAGACATATGTGCCATACCACGTGCTCACTCATATACAGCTACATACCCATGCAGCCTCGTCATTATGCGGCCAGAGTGTCCATCCGACCAAGGCCAGACGAGAGCTCACATGCGGCTACATACCCATGCGGCCTCGTCATCATGTGACCAGAGTCTCCATCCGACCAAGGCCAGACGAGAGCTCACAAGTGGCTACGTACCCATGCTGTCTCGTCATCATGCGGCCAGAGTGTCCATCCGACCAAGGCCAAACGAGAGCACGTATGCAGCCACAATATCATACGGCCATAGTGTCCATCCGACCAAGGCCAAACGAGATCACATATGCGGCCACAATGCCATGCGGCCAGAGTGTCCATCCGACCGAGGCTAAACGAGAGCATATATGCGGCCACAATGACATGCGGCCAGAGTATCCATTCGACCGAGGCCAAATGAGGGCACATATGCGACCATAACGCTATGCGGCCATGATGTTATGCGGCTCTTGACTTACAAGATCTTTCCATTCCAATCGAAGAAGATTTCTTATATGGTCAGTGCTGACTATGTGTCCAGCTGAACAAGTCACGCACACAACGAGTTAAAAATAACCCCGAGATCTTATCAATAATGGATCCCATCCAAAGTCATGTGGCAGCCTGCCCATGGCATACGACTACAGTTGCAACCGTATTTTATTGAAGGTGCCCCCTGCGGCCACCAAACAGAAGCATATATGGCACCTATAGCCCATCTGCATGATGGCTATAAATATGAGCAACTTGGACATTCTAAAGGGCTATTTTTTTCTACTTCAGAGACCATACAAAGGATAGCTAAAAATGTGCACACAAGCTGAGGAGAGAGAAGAGAAGAGAAGAGAAGAGAGCATCCTCATTCCCTTTGTCAGACCGTCAATGAAGTAAAGGAGATGCTACAACGCTCGATCTCCATCATCATACTGTCCAGATTAAATATTGTACTTAGATCTTCTGCTTAGGATTTTTTTTGTATGATCGTCTGCAATTTGAACAAATGCTCTCTTCTGGATGTCCAAGCCCACTAGCTAAGCTTAGGCACAGACTATTCTCATTGAAGATCGCCAGTGACATCGCGGCCAGTAACACTGCTACGAAATCCATAACTCCTATATGTTGCATGTCGAGTCCGTCGGGAACAAGTACAACCTTATAATATAGTAATACTCTCAATAGCACGCAAAATCCCTCGGGGACTGACGCGTCTTTTTATGGTTTGCTAAGTTCCTTGGAAACTAATGCATCCTTAGATAAAATTGTGCTTCACGACCTATATGACTCCACATGAGTTGTCACGACCTTTAGCTGCAACGGTAATGCTCTTCCAGACCCACATAATTCCTTGGAAACTATCATAGCCTATTGTAGTAATGGAACTGCACTTTATGGAATGAGTTGTTCCTCGAGGACTGGCACGACCCTTGGTATCAGCAGAGATGTTTCATGCGATATGCAAAGTTCCTTCGAGGCTACTATGCCTTTGAATGGTACAAGTTCATAGGTGCAAAACTCCTCGTAACTTGTAGCAGTACTTAGTCTCCCCTGAATGTGGCAACTAGTCCATCCTCTAGTCTTGAGAAGAATAATTATTCTACTCTTGTGAAGACTAGGCGATGTCCAGTCGTGATCCTGCGGCGATGCTACAACTTTGACATGGATCGCTTGAGTATGACTATTCCGCGGTTGTGAGACTCGTCTCATAGTATTCGTATTTTATACGGATACGTATTTTGTGCTAGTTATTGTATTTTATTGGATCTCGAGGAAGTCCAAAAATTCTCAAAATTGAAACTTTACTACTTGACCGGTATACCGACAGTATACTACAGTATATTGATGGTATATTGTCCGGTAGATATTTGTTTCACTTTCGAAATAGTTTTGAGATATTTTTGAGATATTTCTCTATAAATAGTACTCGATATATTTCATTTTTCTCTTTCTATTTCTCTCTCGTCTATTTTTCATTTCTCTCTCAAGCTTGGAAGCGTGGTCTTGAGACCTGGAGTGTGGTTCTGAACTCCTTCGTAGTGGTGGACTAGAAGATTAGGCTGGGAGCTCACGTTAGGCAAGTACACCTTGCCTATTTTGTGAACTTCTTTTGCTTCCTGTCATTTTACTTTTCTGGAGCTTGGAAGTTGTTATTTTGCTTAGACTTGCTTTACTATTAGAATTCATATCGTAATTTCTAGCCTAGTGACCGTCTCGGTTTTGTTTTTTGGTAGAATCTCGTTCCGTCCCTTTTTGGTAATTTGGTAGCAAAAACGGTACCGGAGTTGTGACCGTAAATTTTAGTCATTTTTGCGATATGAGACTTACCCTAGACTTGACTTCTTGTTAGACTTAGTTCTGGTAATTTTTAGGGTTGATTTGGGCCACAAAAATCAGACTTGATTTAACTATATTTATTCTTGGAAACTGGCATACCAATAGTATACTACAGTATACCGACGGAATATAAATTTTGACCGACTTTATTTTTAGATATTTTTATGTGAACCCTATTGGCATACCGACGGTGTACTGGATTTTGTCGACGGTATACCAATCTTGCCGACAATGTTAGATATTTGTCTTGGCCGGCAAACCGACGGCATACTGGGCTGTGCCGACTGTATACCGAATTGTGAAACATTATTTCCAGTAACTTTTTGCCTACTTGGAATGGCATACCAACGGTATACTATAGTATATCGACGGTATACCGATTTGTTGGAATCCAGAACTTGTAGTATTTTTCTATCTATGGATCGGTGTACCGACGGTATACTGGACTGTACCGGCGGTATACCGATCGTGCACTTTTTTTTAGGAATTCTTGGTTTTTTGTGATTTTATGTTGAAACTTCTGGCTTTTGCTTGGACACGTGGTGACTTGACCTGATTTGGATATGAACTTACATGGCTTCAGATGACTTGACTGGACTTGACTTGGCTTGACTCAATTTCACCCAGCTTTGTCCGATTATATGTAATGACGTGATTGACTGGACTTGACTTGATATGACTTTACATGGCTTTATCGGACTTGACTTGGCATGACTTTACATGGCTTTATCGTACATGGCTTTACTTGGTTTCACTTGGTTTTATCTGGTTGGACATGGCTTCACATGGTTGTATATGGCTTTACCTGGTTTCATATGTCTTGACCTGGATTTACCTGGATCAACATGGTTTCATTTGGCTTTACCTAGCTTCACTGGGTATCACGTGGCTTGATTGTTGTCGTGGCATACATTAGTCCGTATGTGCAATATATATTAAACTTGTTTATATTACTACTAAACTTGACTTGTCTGCATCATATCTAGGATAGATTCTGCGGAATGCCACACCCGGATTCATACAAGAAACTGCAAGGGGTTAAATAACTAGAGATTCACTTAATACATGTCTAGGGATTTTTCTAGATTACATGCAGTCCCGGTTATTCATACTGTTATCTTGAGGAGTATCCAGTGTTTTATACTGTGGCTTATCTTGAGGAGTATCCAGTTGGTTGTGTGTATTGATATCCCGGACAGAATGAAGGGACATACGATCAGAAGGAACCCTAGTATCGCGTTGCATTATAAAGTTAGTAATTAAGGATTGTGATAACCCTAGTTAGTTAAAGTATCAAGTCGTACTTACATAATTTGCCGTGATTGATGGATGCTGATTAGTCTAGGCTATACATGATCACATCTTTACTTTTGCGCTTGTTATTCCTTATTGATATTAGTGCAAGATATGTCTATTTGCAGGTTTTACAGTATTCATTATCCTGAGATTCTTTTATATTCAGTCTTTACTTTCCAGTAGTTGTATTGCTTGTGTTGTTGGTTTAAGTTTCTAGATTGGCTTCCTTTGTGATACTTGCTATTTGGGGGTTAGACCCCACTGGTTTTGTATGGCCAGATCCAGTAGCAGCACCGGAGAATCCTTCATACTTTTCTGAGGATGGTAGCCACCAAGAGCACCAGACCGCTTGAGTGAATTTTCTTACTTTTCCACCCTGATGTACATTATATTTTGTTGGCATTTAGCCACCGAGCACGTGTTTTGCTCGTATTTTGGTTTGATCAGTTAGCCTACGGGCATTGGCATGATTGATAGATCCTAGGGTTTATCATGTATGACTCATATTTTAGCTAGTTTATTCATTCTGTGTGTACTAGCATCATGATCATCTATATATTATAGTTTGGGATGCTTTACTATTATATTTCAGCTGATCTTACATCTTGATATTATTCATATTATTCTTGTGATTGAGACACTTGGGTTTGTTGGACCTAGGCATGACTGTTGGTTTGTAGTAGTGACCCCTCTTGTCTTACAGCTTCACTGTATATGCGGAGTACCAGAGGGCTCTAAGTATACGTAGTTGTCCTTGTCTGTCCCGTTTTTCAGTATTATGGTTCTGGAGCATGACACAGTTTTAGTGGTGGCCCGTGCAGGTCTGTCTGAGCGGATTTGTTTGTCTAAGCAGATTTGATCTATTTTTTTTACAGATATCTGGGGGTTGTTACTGTTGCTAGATGTCTCAATCCTAAAATATTCTCTTTGATCCCTATTTATTTTCTCCATCCCTGATTCTTGATCTGATATCTACTTATTCATTGATCTATCATATTCTTCGATTGATTCATGTGTCTTTAACTTTCAGGGGCACTGTTCCTATTACTATCGGCTAGATGGATCGAGTGCAGCTCGAGGAGGGTCAACATTTGGGAGCCCAGCATATTCCTGGAGATCAGCCTTAATATTCTGGAGCAGAGTCTAGAGTAGATCCTGAGGCAGATCGGCATACAGTACCGGCCCAGTAGGCAGCACCTGTGCACCTAATTCAGCCCGAGCAGCCAGAGGGTGTTGCCCGAGCACTGATGGATGTCCTTCGAGGATTCATAACGACCCAGCAGCACCAGAGTGATGTACTTACTCAGTCGGTCCAGACAATATTAGAGCGAGGTGGTTCTCAGATCCATAATTCTGCGACTAGCTTCAGGCATCTCAGTCCTCCGTACTTTTATGGCACAGAGGATGCAATTTCATCCGATGCTTGGCTGTAGGACACCAAGACCGTCTTAGAGGCAGCAGGATCTTCGGCTAGAGAGCGTGTAGCAGTAGTGAAGCTATAGTTATTGGACTTGGCTCGTGACTGGTAGGCAGCGCAGGAGATTTCTCTCATAACATCGATTACATGGTCATTTTTTACTGAAAGGTTCCAAGCGAGGTACTTTGATGCGGTGGCATGTTATGAGCATCAGGAGAGGTTCAACAACCTCAGGCAGGAGAGCAGCACCATCGACGGTTACGCAGTGAAGTTTACGAGACTTAGTCGGTTTGCTCCCACTTTGGTAGCAACCGAGTTGGAGAGGGCGAGAAGATTCCAACAAGGACTCCATTTAGAGATTATCTTGGCAGTAGAGCAGCATGAGTTTCAGAACTTTGATACGGTAATACGGGCAGCCAGGAGGTATGAGTATACATCGCAGAGGATCACCGATCGAGTTGGGGGCCAGAAGAGGCCCAATATTTTGGGAGGATCATCATCCCAATCATCAGCACAAGCTCCGATAGTTTGAGCCCTGATAATTGGATCCTCGAGGAGGACAACATTATCTCAGCAGTCATCCCAGACGCGTCCTCATGGCAGTCATCTTCTTCCTCTTTCTATAGTTGTTTCCATTAAGAAAAACCTGGACATATTGTATCAGAGTACCGTAGGGCACAAGGATTGTGCCTGGTGTGTGGGGCATCAGATCACATGGTCGGAACATGTCCTAGGAGGAACCAGCCTGGATTATCATCGGCCCATTCAGTAGTTCGGCCAGCAGCGCCATAGTTCAGGACACCAGCACCAGTACAGCTGCAGATTCTGAGGCCTTTGCCTCCACAGGCTCAGGCATTCTAGCAGAGGCCGCAGCAGTATGTGCAGACCCATCCACAGACGAGACCTAGAGGTCAACAACAGAGGGGACCAGCACCCAGAGGGCAGGGTCGAGCTTTCTTGCTATCGATGGAGGATATTTTGGCAGCATGAGAGGTGGTAGCAGGTACCATTCTCGTCCACTTTTATTCGGCTTCAGGTTTATTTGATTCTAGTGTATCACATTCATTCTTATCTGCATGCTTTGCAACATGAGTTAGATTGGCGTCCAAGTCCTTATCTATAAGGTTGAATATACTTACTGGTAACGCTTATGGGAGTAGATAGAGTATATCCTTCGTGTAGAATTATAGTGTGCGGGAGAGAGTTTCTCGCGAGACTGATAGAGTTTCCTATGGGCGATTATGATGTCGTCCATGGGATGGATTGGTTGAGTGTGAGACACGTGACGATAGATTGTCATAGTGGCAATGTTATCTTTCGTGTACCTGATGGGGAGGAGTTCTCATTCTTGAGAGGTGCAGTAGAGTCATCGGAGGTTACATTGATGGTGGCAAAGATCGATGAGGCACAGTTTCCCCGGGTAATTTATGAGTTTTCTGACATATTTTCCAACGAGTTACTAGGTGTACTGTTAGTTAGAGACGTGGAGTTCTACATTGATTTAATCTCGGGAGCAGAGCGAGTATCAGAAAGAGTTTATAGGATGTCACCATCTGAGTTAGAGATCTTGTATAGGATGATTGAAGAGTTGAGAGCCAAGGGATTCATTAGACCTAGTGCATATACTTGGGGAGCCCCGTTACTTCTTGTTAAAAAGAAGGATGGTTTATCGTGTTTAGTTATTGATTATAGAACAATAATGCAGCAACCTTTAAGAACAAGTATCCCTTGCCCAGGATAGATGACTTGTTTGATCAGCTCAGTAGGGCAACTATATTTTCTAAGATCGATTTACTGTCTGGGTATCATCATATCAGAGTCAGAGAGCAGGATATACCCAAGACGACATTCAAATCTAGTTATGATCATTGGTACTTCCTAGTTATGCCATTTGGAGTGACCAATGCACCAGCTATATTCATGTCTCTCATGAATAGCATTTTCATGCCTTACTTAGAACAGTTTGTGATAGTATTTATTGATGATATCTTGCTCTATAGTCAGAGTAAGGAAGAGCATGAGCAACATCTTTGTGTAGTTCTTCAGATCCTTCGAGAGCAGCAGCTGTATGCGAAGTTCAGTAAGTGTGAGTTCTGGCTTGATCGTATCTCATTCTTAGGACATATCATTTCTGGTGGAGGAGTCGAGGTGGATCCCAAGAAGGTGGAGGCTATTGAGAGTTGGCCAGTACCCTGTACAGCTTCAGATGTGTATAGTTTCCTGGGTCTAGCAGGATACTACAGGAGGTTTGTGGCAGATTTTGCGAAGATCTCTGCACCCTTGACATGACTGACGTGTAAGGATGTGTGCTTTGAGTGGTCAGACGCTTGTCAGATTTTTTTTGAGAAGCTCAAGCGGAGTTTGATTTCAGCTCCTATTCTGACACTTCCAGTGGGACCAGATAGATTCTCAGTATATTATGATGCTTCAGGAGTGGGACTAGGGTGTATCCTTATACAACATGACAGAGTGATAGCTTATGCATCTCGACAGCTTCGAGACCATGAGAAGAGTTATCCGACGCATGATCTTGATTTGGAAGCTGTAGTGTTTGCACTTAAGCTCTGGAGGTATTACCTATATGGTGATCGAGTGGAAATTTTCATAGACCACAAGAGCTTAAGGTATGTGTTTACACAGAAGGAACTCAATATGCATCAGAGGAGGTGGCTCGAGTTATTGTCCGACTACGACCTTGACCTTCAGTATCATCCAGGGAAGGCCAATGTCATAGTAGATACCTTGAACAGGAGAGAAGGTGCTTACTTCTTGACACAGTAGCGCCATATTTTGGAGGATCTGCAGGAGATGGGTATCTTGGTAGTATTACCTGGTGATATCGATTTTATGGTGAGTCTGCAGGTTTAGTCTTCTATAGTTAAAAGGATCAAAGCAGAGCAGACTGGTGATGTCAGACTTCAGCAGCTCAGAGCATAGTGTGAGTCAGAACGCAGACCAGAGTTTAACATTCATGAGGATAGGACTCTCTGGTTTGGTAGTCAACTTTGTGTGCTGAGAGGAGATATCCGGCAGGAGATTATGTCACAGGCCCACAGTTCTCAGTACTCAGTGCATCCAGGAGGGACGAAGATGTATCGGGATATTCGTCAGCACTTCTGATGGAATGGTATGAAGAGGGAGATAGCTCAGTTCATTTTTCGGTGTTTAGTCTGTCAGCAGATCAAGGCTGAGCATCAGAGACCGGCAAGACTACTTCAGCCTTTACAGATTTCGGAGTAGAAGTGGGACCATATTACTATAGACTTTGTGACTAGTCTTCCTAGATCCCCGTCTGGCAAAGATGTTATATGGGTTATAGTGGATCAACTCACGAAGGTTACTCACTTTCTCCCTTTCAGAGTGGGCCAGTCTACAGAGCAACTAGCCGAGATGTACATGAGACAGATAGTCAGATTGTCTGGTATACCAATCAGCATAGTCTCAGATAGAGATTCTCGATTCATGTCTCACTTTTGGCAGAGCCTACAGCAGAGTCTGGGTACTAGGTTAAAGTTTAGTTCAGCCTACCATCCACAAACAGACGGACAGCCGGAGCGTACTATTCAGACTTTGGAGGATATGCTTCGATCTTGTACACTTGACTTTGGTAGGTCTTGGGAGGATCACTTTTATTTAGTATAGTTCTCCTATAACAATAGCTTTCAGGCGAGCATTCAGATGGCACCCTTTGAGGCTTTGTATGGTAGGAGATGCAGATCACCGTTAGCTTGGGATAACATTGGTGAGAGACAGATACTTGGTCCAGAGATGATTACTCAGTCGGTTGGAGTGATCAGGCAGGTTAGAGAGCATATCTGAGTGGCTCAGGATCGCCAGAGTCATTGGGGAGATCAACATCGTCGTCATCTTGAGTTCTCTGTCGACGACTATATATTTTGGAGGATTTTGCCTACCCGTGGAGTTATCAGATTTGGTGTATGGAGAAAGCTTAGTCCCAGATATATAGGTCCGTTCGATATTCTCGAGCGAGTTGGAGACGTATCATATCGTCTAACTCTTCCACCATCGCTTCATGAGGTACATGACATCTTTCATGTATCTCAGTTGTGCTAGTATATTCCAGACCCGAGCCATATCCTGGATATTTCTGAGTTGGTCGTTGGTATTGACCTATCATATGAGGAGAGGCCCGTGTCTATTTTGGATCGGAGGGAGAAGGTTATCAAGAACCGGACTATCAGGTTAGTTCGTGTTGCTTGGGGACATCACTCACTGGGCGAGTCGACATTGGAGCGCGATGATGATATGCAGACTCATTATCCATTTCTCTTCGACTTGGGAGGTATACTTATTTGTATACTTGTGTCCTATCTTAGCCTGTGCATGTGATTGATTGTTAGTTTATTTGTTATGTCTGTTATTTTTACTTTCTGATTTCTTATTGCTGCCCAGGAAATTTTATGCTCACATTAGTTTCTTGTTTATCTTCAATTTTGAGCTGGCTTTCTTGGATTTTCTTGTTAGTGATTTTTGGATCCTTATAGAAATTTTGAGGACATAATTTTTCTAAGAAGGGGAGAGTTGTGAGACTCATCTCACAGTATTCGTATTTTATGCGGATATGTATTTTGTGCTAGTTATTACATTTTATTGGATCTCGAGGAAGCCCAAAAATTCTCAAAATTGAACCTTTACTACTTAACCGGTATATCGACGGTATACTACAGTATACCGACAGTATGCTACCCGACAGATATTTGTTTCACTTTCGAGATATTTTTGAGATATTTCTCTATAAATAGTACTCGTTATATTTCATTTTTCTCTTTCTATTTCTCTCTCTTCTCTTCTTCATTTCTCTCTTGAGCTTGGAAGCGTGGTTTTAAGACCTGGAGTATGGTTCTGAACCCCTTCTTGGTGGTGAACTAGAAGATAAGGCTGGGAGCTCACGTTAGGCAAGTACACATTGCCGATTTTGTGAACTTCTTTTACTTTCTGTCATTTTACTTTCCTGGAGCTTTCTTGTTGTTATTTTGCTTAGACTTTCTATACTTTTAGGATTCATATCGTGATTTCTAGCCTAGTGACCGTCTCGATTTTGTTTTCTGGTAGAATCTCGTTCCGTCCCTTTTTGTAACTCGGTAGCGGAAACGGTACCGGAGTTGTAACCGTGAGTTTTTGTTTGTATTGTGATATAAGACTTACCCTAAACTTGACTTCTTGTTAGACTTGGTTCTGGTAATTTTTGAGACTGATTTGGGTCCCGAAAATCAGACTTGATTTAACCATATTTATTCTTGAAAACCGACATACCGACGGTATACTACAGTATACCGACGGTATATCAATTTTGACCGACTTTATTTTTAGATATTTGTATGTGAAATCTATCGGCATACCGACGATGTACTGGATTATACCGACGGTATACCGATATTTCCGATATCGTTAGATATTTGTCTTGACCGGCATACCGACGGCATACTGGGTTGTGCCGACCGTATACCGAATTGTGGAACTTTATTTCCAGTAACTTTTTGCCTACTTAAAATGGCATACCGATGGTATATTATAGTATATGTCACGCCCCAGCCCCAAAAATACGTAGGGCTAGGACACGTAAGCATGCCAGCCGCATGGATATGGCAACTCCAATATATGAAAACCAAATCCACACGTACGCTGTAATATGAATATCAAATCCACAAGTGGTATAACTGTAATACAAGTCACAGGGTAAAATCTAAATCTCATCCATCAAAATCATATAGAAATAAATAAACAGTATCTATGAAACTAGATCTCAATAAGAAGTATCTAAGGATGATAGTTGGATGGAAACAAATCCACTACCAACTCAAATGGAAAAGTAATTACAATATGAGTACAACACAATAAATACTATATAAGTATACCAGCTAGCAATCACTGCTCGACGAGAAGACATCCACGAAGCATCTATAACCATCCACATCTGCGCTCCTGCAAATACTCAAGAACACGTACACCTGGCAGGGGACCAGGTCCTCAGAGGGACATAACAAGATACTTAAACACATGCCAATAAAGTACTAAAATAAATATCCAATGTGTCACCTAACCGTCTAAAGTGAATGCAGTTTAAGAATAACTTTCCCAACGCGTGGGCTATCTGGCTAAAATGGGATTGGCATAGTTCCCTTGGAGATCCAGGGGCCTACAAAGGCACGGCGTCTTTCGAACACCGGAGGCCCGCCTGATAATAATATAATATATAGTGGTCATCATGACCGCGCATCTCCGACGGAGCGTACGGGTTACACAAGGAAAGTGTAACAGAGCCCACACGTCTTACTTGTTGTTCTCTCCACCCAATGCTCTAAGCATGTCACATCCATGACACGATAATACCTTTAATAACTGCCAAGTCTACTAGCATGCAAAGTTTCTAACAGCAGTTATTCCTAACGCACGGCCCACACGTACAGGAGGCCAACCTGCACGCAAGTCCGTGATCTACATGAGACTCACAACTCGTGTAACAACTGTGTCACGGCCAATGAACCTAATAATGCTATATGATAATGGGGTAGTCTCATAAACAGGTCAATGCAAATACATAAATAAAAATATATCGCGACGACACCGTCGCGCGCATTTTATATAACAGTTAAAATAGATGAACTAAAGACAGAAAATAAAGATGCATGCAACATATAGAATATAAATAACAGTACAATGGTAAGGTATACTTGCCTGGCCAGAAGACTGCGATGTACCAATAACCTGCTCCAAAAGTCGCGCAGAATAAATCCAACATCCTCATATTCGCACTGTTCCATCTTCAGAACCAGTAATGATCTGTCTGCTGGATTTACGAGCAATAATACAATACAAATAGTCAGAGTGTCCCTTAAAGATGGCTTTTCTTTTGCCTGTTTCCATATCCCAACAATAGGCACAAGAATCACCAGAAGCTGAGAAAATGGACCCATCCTGTTCGTTGACTGCAATAGCATTGTTTTCAGGGATAGGGGAAAGAGCACCCCAAGGACCTTCATGCTGAGGATTTGCCACGTCGAGTGTTGGTTTCAGATGGGTTCCTTGCATAGAGGTCTGCGCCTCTGAGTTCGGTACTTCCATCCACTTCCAACCTCGAATGTGACCGTCGTCCCCACAGCTCAAGAGAAAAGGGATTGTCTCCATCTTCATAAAACTTCAAATCATAAGCAGGGCCTCTGTGTGCTTGAATGATGCCAAGTGGCTCCGCAGTTACATAATCTGTTATGATCTGGTCCCCAATTTTCCTAGTCGAGTTCATAGGCTTGGGATTCACGGAGATGCAGGAGGCAACGGAGTAGGCGGCGACAGATCCGTCGCTGGAGGCCACGGCTAGGGTTTCGGGGTTAGGGTTCGGCGAGGGGCAGCCGAGGGGAAGGAGGCGAGGAAGAGAGAAGGGCGGAGGTCATGGGTTGCTCGCCGGGCTCCGGTGGGTGGCTTCCGGCTAAGGGGATGCACAGGGAAGGAAGAAGAGGTAAGGGTCGGCTGGTTGCATAGGTTTTGGTTTTTTAGGTGAACGGAAATTTTAAAGTATATTTATATGCAAAGAGGTAAAAATTTGAGTTGACCTAGGGTTTGGTGTTTGACCTAGGTTTGGACTTGGTCAACATTCCTCTTGGGTTGGGCCTTGGGCTTGCATGATGGTATTGGGCTATAAATTGGGCTTGCCATGGGGGTGTTGGACTAGAAATTACAATTATTTAATTGCAAGGGTTGGATTAAAATAGGAGGGCGATGTTGCGCGTTTGCACATCCAGAAAATTATAGAAAAAATTCATGTGAAGGGAAAATTGAGTTTCTTCATGAATTGTCCAATGGTGGAGATACCTAAATGCATTTTTGCATAAAAGTCCCCCAACAATTAAAAAATTTGCACAAAGATGGAAAATAGATTTAATTAATTAAATTGAACTGCGCACGATATTCTAGAATTAATTAGGAGTACATGGATTAAATTTAGGCTGGCCACAAGTGTCAGGGGCGTAGAGGGGACAGTGTAGAATATTAATAAAATTCGGTTTGTACAAACGGTCAAGATTCTGTCTCCAATTTCGATTGGGACGCACAAGGGTACAAAATTAGAATTTATTTATAATTAATAAATAACGTCCGCGACGCTTATTGTGCGGCTAAAGTATAGCATCAGAGAGCAATATTATAAGTTGCACAAGGGTCAGAATAGTAGGCGGACATGTCTAGGATGAGATCGTGAAGTTTCTAGATAGGAAATGGCTAGTGAGGTACTCCAATTATCGAAGCACGATAAGGTACGCTACGCGATAGAATAATGCATAGTTAATTCAAATGACGTGTTCTAAATCAAGTTGGTTCAAACTAGCCCTAGTTTTATTATCTAAGCAAATTGGGCCTAATTTTGGTGAGAGGGTTTACAATCTACCCAACTTAAAATAATTTCGTCCTCGAAATTAAAATAAGGCATAATTGGTTTAACTCCTTCACTTGCGTGCGTAAGGCAAGTTAAATCGCATTCTCCTCTGAAATTTAACTTATTCAAATTCATCGAAATCCCTCTCAAATTGAACCATTGTTTAAATCGAAC
Source organism: Iris macrosiphon (assembly GCA_036927795.1). NCBI lineage: Eukaryota > Viridiplantae > Streptophyta > Magnoliopsida > Asparagales > Iridaceae > Iris > Iris macrosiphon. Next base: position 197,338,944 of record JAYESA010000005.1, read on the forward strand.
GTCAACACATTGCGTTGTCTTCTCCATTCTCAGTTTAATAATCCACATCCAATCTAATTCAATTCTCTATGACATCCCAAATCAGAATTTACGTCACAATCTCCAACTGTTAAAATTTCCTCTAGAAACTTATAACCGATTATTATTTCTATCATCAACTTGTGGATTCCGTACTCTTTAAATTTTTTTTTATATCCTCAATATTTCAAATAGGTAGCCCAACCATCAAATTTTAATTCTTAATTTAAATCATCAAATTGAAAAATAATTTAAATGCAGTCCACCAATGTTCAAGTCTGAAATTCTATATTTATCCTTCAAATTCAAATTAATGATTTTACCTTCAATACTCAAAAAAAATTTAAATTATGTACTTAAGGTATAAATATTGGGTCCTCAATATCAAGATTTTTAAAATTCGTGAATCCTCATCATCTTAGTCATTCTTCTAAAATTCTCAAGATTAAAATGGCTTGAACCTCTCCCAATCTAATCTTACTCGATCACAATCTAAAAGAAATTTCTCTTGAGTTGACAATGCACTGCTACCCAACTTAGAATTTATCCATCTATCACAGAAGGCGATATACCTTAAGAAAATATTCCTTAATATATTTACTCATGTCATTCAATCCTCGAAACTTCAACGCCGATCATATCACATATGATATATCCTTAATTACGAAAGAATAATCCTCAAGTATGTGATCGGCCTATAGGGTATATCTAGTACTCTTTGTGTATCAAACTTATACCAAGCACGAGGTTTTGTCTTTCCGAAATAAGGGAAGACGGAGATCAATAATAAAGAGTTCAAGGGCGAGGTAATAGAATAGAAGTATCGGGATCAAGGCGTTTAAAGAATTCAAATAAGAATTGTCAAGACAATTGTGGATTGAAGTCCTATTTTGGTAATTCCTATTCACATGCTCGTATCAGTACAGTTATGTAACGGATACGATATGCTCAGACATATCTAGGAGGCAAGTACATTCGTCTACTAATCACTATATATCTCGATCCACGTAAAGTAGGTATGCGAAGGGCGAACCAAGCACACTATGGTTGATCAGACCGTAGTACACTGATTCTGAAATGTATTAGTGTGTATACCCAATAATATATATGTCATGAACAAGCTCGATAAATAATAAGCTTGCAAAAAAATTAGGCTATAATAGCAGCATAATTCGAGGTAGCACAGAAAATATAACGCTGTATTATGATGAGAGAAGTTACAAAATATTTCAACTTTGCAAAACAAAAACAACATAAACAATAATAACAAAAGACTCTACAATATCTACAGTTATCATACAACCTCCTTGTCTAAGTCGCTAGTCGACCAAATAGGGGCAAGGACCTCTAAATTCTATCGTCTGAATAAACATTATCGTCTTTTGCTAGCATGCAATTAATGTCATTCAATCTCACTACAATAATGGGTCAAAAGACTATGTGATACTAGGGTGTGAGGTATACTACCCAACTTAAAATAATAAAATGATGCTGTAATGGTCTTAAGAGGATCCTACCAAATAACCTTGCACATGTAAATAAAACAGAAAATCTTATTAGGGTATATGAGGAAAGATCTTGGTACTGATTAGGGTATCATATTTATATAGGTAATGGTCATCCTAAGTCTTAGTCATAGCGCTTATAGAACAAGTGTCAATAGTAAGAATAGACGAGTTACTAGCCGTTTAAGGGAAAAGGGATCTAACTTGTATCGAGGTGGGGGTTCAATTTACGTGGTCTACAACTAGGGGTAATCATCACAATCTAATTGAACAACTCAACTATCAGGTTCTAATTACAAGGTACACAATTCAAAATTTAAGATTACAACTATAACTATAGCAAACTATATATCCTATCGTAGAATATAATCACTTAGTCTATGATTAGAGGTGTCAAGTGGCACGAGCTGAAAGATAAAGAAGGGAAGAAGATAATTTAATCGTCGCGCAATCAGCGAACGTTGAGGTTGCAGAGGAACAACATATGAAATTAAATAGGTCGTCTCTAGATAGTATCATGGTTTCCTAAAGGGGAGTGGGGTGCTAGTTGCTATGTTCGAGGCATGATCCAAAAAATGTTGATTACATCCCTCTCGGCTTCCTAAGGTGTTGTCTACCAATAATAAGACAATGATCTAGGTTTTATAGTTCTCCAATACTATCCAATTATGAAGGTTAGGTTCAATCCTAATGTTCAATATTGGTTCTCCATTGGTTCCTCAATACTAGGGTCAAACATTATGGTAAAACTTCTAACTATCTCTAGTAGTGTCTATATTACTCTCAAGTCTTCTTAATACGTCAAGGGGTAATGGTATACCAATCTAAAGATAAGGAATTCTAGGGTTCACTAGATATTCTAAACTTAGTGGTGTGTCTATATTCTCGTTGTATTCTTAATAGGTGTGCTACTCTAATTATCATCCTAATAACATGGGTTCCTATATTCTAGCAGAAGGCTATATATACTCAAGGAACTTATTAGGGAAGTACAAGAATCAAGCAGGATATAATTGTTCGATTACAACAGAGAGGAGGAAGATGAAACATAGTCAATTATGGATGAGATCCTATACTCTAGTCCTAGGTGCAGGCTTGCTCAGTACAGTAACGTAACCGAGACAATATGCTCTGGACCTGCATGGGTCACCACAAAAACATGTCACGCCCCAACCCCAAAAATACGTAGGGCTAGGACACGTAAGCATGTCAGCCGCATGGATATGGCAACTCCAATATATGGAAACCAAATCCACACGTACGCTGTAATATGAATATCAAATCCACAAGTGGTATAACTGTAATACAAGTCACAGGGTAAAATCTAAATCTCATCCACCAAAATCATATAGAAATAAATAAATAGTATCTATGAAACTAGATCTCAATAAGAAGTATCTAAGGATGATAGTTGGATGGAAACAAATCCACTACCAACTCAAATGGAAAAGTAATTACAATATGAGTACAACACAATAAATACTATATAAGTATACCAGCTAGCAATCACTGCTCGGCGAGAAGACATCCACGAAGCATCTATAACCATCCAAATCTGCGCTCCTGCAAATACTCAAGAACACGTACACCTGGCAGGGGACCAGGTCCTCAGAGGGACATAACAAGATACTTAAACACATGCCAATAAAGTACTGAAATAAATATCCAATGGGTCGCCTAACCGTCTAAAGTGAATACAGTTTAAGAACAACTTTCCCAACGCGTGGGCTATCTGGCTAAAATGGGATTGGCATAGTTCTCTTGGAGATCCAGGGGCCTACAAAGGCACGGCGTCTTTCGAACACCGGAGGCCCACCTGATAATAATATAATATATAGTGGTCATCATGACCGCGCATCTCCGGCGGAGCGTACGGGTTACACAAGGAAAGTGCAACGGATCCCACACGTCTTACTTGTTGTTCTCCCCACCCCATGCTCTAAGCATGTCACATCCATGACATGATAATACCTCTAATAACTGCCAAGTCTACTAGCATGCAAAGTTTCTAACAGCAGTTATTCCTAACGCACGGTCCACACGTACAGGAGGCCAACCTGCACGCAAGTCCGTGATCTACATGAGACTCACAACTCGTGTAACAACTGTGTCACGGCCAATGAACCTAATAATGCTATATGATAATGGAGTAGTCTCATAAACAGGTCAATGCAAATACATAAATAAAAATATATCGCGACGACACCGTCGCGCGCATTTTATATAACAGTTAAAATAGATGAACTAAAGACAGAAAATAAAGATGCATGCAACATATGGAATATAAATAACAGTACAATGGCAAGGTATACTTGCCTGGCCAGAAGACTGCGATGTACCAATAACCTGCTCCAAAAGTCGTGCAGAATAAATCCAACATCCTCATATTCACACTGTTCCATCTTCAGAACCAGTAATGATCTGTCTGCTGGATTTACGAGCAACAATACAATACAAATAGTCAGAGTGTCCCTTAAAGATGGCTTTTCTTTTGCCTGTTTCCACATTCCAACAATAGGCACAAGAATCACCAGAAGCTGAGAAAATGGACCCATCCTATTCGTTGACTGCAATAGCATTGTTTTCAGGGATAGGGGAAAGAGCACCCCAAGGACCTTCATGCTGAGGATTTGCCACGTCGAGTGTTGGTTTCAGATGGGTTCCTTGCATAGAGGTCTGCGCCTCTGAGTTCGGTACTTCCATCCACTTCCAACCTCGAATGTGACCGTCGTCCCCACAGCTCAAGAGAAAAGGGATTGTCTCCATCTTCATAAAACTTTAAATCATAAGCAGGGCCTCTGTGTGCTTGAATGATGCCAAGTGGCTCCGCAGTTAATAATCTGTTATGATCTGGTCCCCAATTTTCCTAGTCGAGTTCATAGGCTTGGGATTCACGGAGATGCAAGAGGCAACGGAGTAGGCGGCGACAGATCCGTCGCTGGAGGCCACGGCTAGGGTTTCGGGGTTAGGGTTCGGCGAGGGGCAGCCGAGGGGAAGGAGGCGAGGAAGAGAGAAGGGCGGAGGTCATGGGTTGCTCGCCGGGCTCCGGTGGGTGGCTTCCGGCTAAGGGGATGCACAGGGAAGGAAGGAGAGGTAAGGGTCGGCTGGTTGCATAGGTTTTGGTTTTTTAGGTGAAAGGAAATTTTAAAGTATATTTATATGCAAAGAGGTAGAAATTTGAGTTGACCTAGGGTTTGGTGTTTGACCTAGGTTTGGACTTGGTCAACATTCCTCTTGGGTTGGGCCTTGGGCTTGCATGATGGTGTTGGGCTATAAATTGGGCTTGCCATGGGGGTGTTGGACTAGAAATTACAATTATTTAATTGCAAGGGTTAGATTAAAATAGGAGGGCGATGTTGCGCTTTTGCACATCCAGAAAATTATAGGAAAAATTCATGTGAAGGGAAAATTGAGTTTCTTCATGAATTGTCCAATGGTGGAGATACCTAAATGTATTTTTGCATAAAAGTCCCCCAACAATTAAAAAATTTACACAAAGATGGAAAATAGATTTAATTAATTAAATTGAACCGCGCACGATATTCTAGAATTAATTAGGAGTACATGGATTAAATTTAGGCTGGCCACAAGTGTCAAGGGCGTAGAGGGGACAGTGTAGAATATTAATAAAATTCGGTTTGTACAAACGGTCAAGATTATGTCTTCAATTTCGATTGGGACGCACAAGGGTACAAAATTAGAATTTATTTATAATTAATAAATAACGTCCGCGATGTTTATTGTGCGGCTAAAGTATAGCATCAGAGAGCAATATTATAAGTTGCACAAGGGTCAGAATAGTAGGCGGACATGTCTAGGATGAGATCGTGAAGTTTCTAGATAGGAAATGGCTAGTGAGGTACTCCAATTATCGAAGCACGATAAGGTACGCTACGCGATAGAATAATGCATAGTTAATTCAAATGACGTGTTCTAAATCAAGTTGGTTCAAACTAGCCCTAGTTTTATTATCTAAGCAAATTGGGCCTAATTTTGGTGAGGGGGTTTACAGTATACCGACGGTACATCGATTTGTTAGAATCCAGAACATGCTATATTTTTCCTATCTCTGGATCGGTGTACCGACGGTGTACTGGATTGTACCGACGGTATACCGATCGTGCACTTTCTTTAGGAATTCTTAATTTTTCGTAATTTTATGTTGAAACTTCTGGCTTTTGCTTGGACACGCGATGACTTTACCTGATTTGGACATGGACTTACATGGCTTCAGATGACTTGACTGGACTTGACTTGGCTTTACTCAATTTCATCCGGCTTTGCCCGGTTACACGTGATGACATGATTGACTGGACTTGACTTGACATGACTTTACATTGCTTTATCGGACTTGACTTGGCATGACTTTACATGGCTTCATAATACATGGCTTAACTTGGTTTAACTTGGTTTCACTTGGTTTCATCTGGATGGACAAGGCTTCACATGGTTTTACATGACTTTACCTGGTTTTATATGGTTTTACCTAGATTCACCTGGATCGACATGGTTTTACTTGGCTTTACCCAGCTTCACTTGGTATCACGTAGCTTGATTGTTGTCGTGGCATACATGACTCTGTATGTGCAATATACATTAAACCTGTTTATATTATTATTAGAACTTGACTTGTCTGCATCATGTCTAGGATGGATTCTACGGAATGCTACACCCAGATTCATACAAGAAACTGCTACGGGTTAAATAACTAGAGATTCACTTAGTACATGGCTAGGAATTTTCCTAAATTGTATGCAGTCCCGGTTATTCATACTGTTATCTTGAGGAGTATCCAGTGGTTTATATTATGGCTTACCTTAAAGAGTATACAGTTGGTTGTGTGTATGAATATCCCGGACAGACTGTAGGGACATGCGATCAGAAGAAACTCTAGTATCTTGTTACATTATAAAGTTAGTAATTAAGGATTGTGATAACCCTAGTTAGTTAAAGTATCAAGTTGTACTTACATGATTTGCCGTGATTGATGGATGCCGGTTAGTCTAGGCTATACATGATCACATCTTTACTTCTGTGCTTGTTATTCCTTATTGATATCAGTACATGATATATCTCTTTGCAGGTTTTACAGTATTCATTATCCTGAGATTCTTTTTTATTCAGTCTTTACTTTTCAGTAGTTGTATTGCTTGTGTTGTTGGTTTAAGTTCCTAGATTGGCTTCCTTTGTGGTACTTGCTATTTGGGGGTCTGAGCCAACTGGATTTGTATGGCCAAATCCAGTAGGAGCATCGGAAGATCTTTCGTACTTTCCTGAGGATGGTGGCCACCAGGAGCACCAGACCGCTTAAGTGGGTTTTCTTACTTTTTTACCCGTATGTACATTCTATTTTGTTGGCGTTTAGCCACCGAGCACGTGTTTAGCTCGTGTTTTGGTTTGATCAGTTAGCCTACGAGCATTAGCATGATTGACAGATCCTAGGGTTGATCACGTATGACTCATATTATGGGTAGTTTATTCATTTTGTGTTTACTAGCATCATGATCATCTGTATATTATAGTTTGTGACGCTTTACTATTATATTTCAGCTGATCTTATACCTTGATATTATTCATGTTGTTCTTGTGATTGAAACACTAGGGTTTGTTGAACCTAGGCTTAACTGTTGGTTTGTAGTAGTGATACCTCATGTCTTACAGCTTTACCGTAGATGCGGAGTATCAGAATGCTCTTAGTATACGTAGCTGGCATTGTCTGTCCCGTTTTTCAGTATTCTGGTTCTGGGACGTGACAGCGGTCGACTGTCTAATAAGGTTCAACTTGTGCCTATGTATGCGAAGAAGCATCGGTCTCTTCGAAGAACACAATACATGAGAATGAGCCACTTTGGCTCATGTCAATATGACCATGAGGACGCAAACAAGCGTCGGTCCGACTTGACGATGAGAAGAAGCATTAGTCCAACTTGAGGATGTGAAGAAGCGTCGATTTTTTTTGCTTAATTCCGTTACAATAATTTTGTTTGTGAGGTATTCTATCGACTGTGATTGATCTTGTTTTGTACAAGTACAATTTAGACTTGTACCACATCACGTCCGGTGGTGACCTAACGATTCAGTAAAATCAGGATGTGACAGTAAGCTCACCCATACTTGAGGAGGTTACCATATTTCTATCCAACTTACACTTTCATTACAACAAGCAAACAAAAAAAAAATCTACCACTGAATTCACTTTTATGTTGAGTTTTCAACAAACAACCAAATTCCATATTTATCCACTTCCAAGTTTTACAATTCCACTATCTAAACAATAATGTGAAAGTCAAAAATTTAACCGATCCAATGCGTACACGAACCAGTACTTTCACACTTTTACATTTTTTCTTAGCCAGTAACCAAAGAGCCACTTATTGCATTGTATTTCCATTTAAGACGAGCAAAGAGTCCCTTATTCCACAACCTGTCCCTACTGACATGTGGGACATCCAAAGACTTGTTTGGTGCTGCCCGCTTGTCAGTGAAAGCGTAGTGGAAGTTGTGGGACCCATTGAAAAAGTATAGTCTACCATAATTTAGAAACAATAGACTACTTATAATAATTTAAAAACAGTCTATAATAGGGCCCATGTTGGCCCTCTGATGCATCAATTGGAGGGCGGTCAGCACATGGTCCTAAGTGCCGGTAGTCTCACCAGCAATGGAGAAATGCTGGACACAGATTTGTGTATATTTTTAACGATTCGAGTACGTAAACTCAAATAAAAACTCAGCATGTGAATTTAACTGACATTGAAACTATATTTATGTTGTATTTGACTGGACTTTTTTTATACAAAATATTTTTATCACATTTTCTTTAGCAATTGTTGTATTTGATAGTTTTTTTATGAAATTATTTTCCACAAAACTATCTTTTTTGTTTGAAAATTGTTGAAAATAAAATTGGTCCGATCCATATAAAAATATTATTTTACATGAAAAATAATTAATTTTTTTGTTAAAAAAAATGACAATCAAACAATTAAATTAAATTTTTCATAAAAAAACTTAAAATTTTATAAAAAAATTATAGTAAAAAATTCTATAAAATTAATTTACTTTTTATCTTGCAATCAAATGTATCCTCATTATATTTTTTAGCTCCTTGAATCAAAAATATCAGATGTAATCCAACAACTTTTCATAACCAGAGTTTGAAAAATTAAAAACTCATTGACTTATTCTAGAATTTTTGTGTTTTTAACATCCGGCCCCGGTAAATTTTTTTTCTTTCTTGTGCTGTTCAAACTACGAACTGTGCTCAGAAGTCAGTAACTGACAAACTACTGCAGCTGGATCAGTCGTTAAAAACGCCTAACACATGACCCAACAGGAGTCCCCCATTTTACACTGACACCCCTGACTCAATCATTACATCTAATCTTATTTTATTCTCACATAAGTCCCCAAATTTTATTATTTGTTACAGTCCCTCAAATCTGAAAAAAGGTGAGTTACAAGTCCCATTTAGAGTATGCCACCCAACAACTAACCAAAACTGTTATAAAAAGACAATGTTGGCCGCGAGCCCATTTAATTAAAATATATTAAATTTTAGTATATATACATGTATATATAGTTATAACAACAAAACAATGTAGAACTTGTGATTAACTAGTAAAGTTTAAATACTTGAGAAGTTCAATGTTCATATAATACTCGCTATATATATATATATATATATATATATATATATATATATATATATATATATATATATATATATATATATATATATATATATATATAGGGAGCGGATCGGGAGTCCCGTCCGCGGAGTCCTGCGGGAGCCCCGTCGATCCCGACCGTTGGATCGAGCGTGCCCCACGCGGACGCGCACGCGCACGCGGGCCCCCGATCCGACAGACGAGGGGAGGACGGAGCTCGAGCGGGGCTCCGGGGACGGGTCTTTTGAATCCGCCCCAATATATATATATATATATATATATATATATATATATATATATATATATATATATTGTCATGTTCCAGTTCCAGAATGCGTAGGACTAGGAATACGTAACATGCCAACCGTATGTATACGACAACTCCAATGTGTTGGAAGTTCGTAACACATACGTACGTTGTATATGAATATTAAATCCACAAGTGGTAATATACCGTTGTAAACCCCTGAATTTTTCAAATTATTAAATCTTGGATTTTTTCCAATTTTCTGGAAATTTTCGGGAATTTTCTATAATTAAAATCAAGGCTTTAATTAATAAATGATTTTTAGTTGGCAATAAATAGTATTAAAATATCATGAAAATAATATTTTTGGGTGTAAAATGGAAAACTGGACCTGAGGTAATTTTCTGGGATTTTATTGGGCCTCAGACCTATTTTTAAAAGCCTAAAAACTATTTTTTTTAATTAATTATTTCTGTTATTATATTATTATTATAATAATTATTATTATTATTATTATTGTTTTATTATTATTAGGCTTTGGGCCCGGCCCGGCCCAGTGGGCCGAGCCCGTATAACCCAGCCCAACCCCATCGCCGTAGCGGGTCGGGCGGGTCCGCTCACCCGGATCCGCGTCCGACCCGGAACCCGCTTCATCATCCCCTACCCAGTCTCCCACGACCCGCCGAGATATCCGCCGGCCGCCGCGATTTCCGGCTAACCGCCTCCACGTCGCCTCCCCTCCGGATCCCGCGCACACGACCGCCCGGCCGAGCCCCATCGAACCCCTATAAAATCCACCCATCACCGCCTCCTTTCTCCCCCCAAAACTAAACCCTAACCCTAGATCTACCTACTCCGGCAGCCCCGTCCGGCGACTTCCCCGGCGCCGACGAACCCCCTCCTCCTCTCCTCCGGACGACGCCGCTCCACCGCCGAGCTTTCCCCCAGGCGTCCGCAGCAGCAGCACCCGCGGCTGCTTTCCCCTCCGCCGGCTATCCCGAGCCCTCGACGCCGCCGGTGACCTCGCCGCCCCTCGGCTGAGCCGCCGCAGCCCCGGCCCGACCTCGCCGACCGACGGCCAAGATCCCAGAGCCCCGGACACAGCACAGGATACGCGGACACGGCCCAAACCTACCCGGACACGCCGCTGACGCGTCCAGGACACGATACGGACACAGAACCGCGTGTCGGACTCGAAATACCCCGATCCCGAGTCCGAGGCCTCCCCTCGGTGCTCCTCCATCAGCTTCCCGGTAGGTGCCCCTATCAGAACGCTCTGTCCCTTCCAAAACCACTCCCCTGTCCGACCGGGACTGACAGAATAAAGCTCTGTCAATCCCGGGATAGCTTAGAATTATAGGTTCTAGTTAATTAGTAGATTTAATGATCAGTTAGTTTGGTTTGTTAATTAATTAGTGATTTAATACAACGATCCTCAATACGTATATTAATTATATATATATAATAAAATAAAAACCTTATTAAATATTACGTAATTAGTAATTATTTAATAGATAATTTCTGAAATGATTTTTAGTATTTAAATACTAATTAGTAATTATTTAATAGATAATTTCTGAAATGATTTTTAGTATTTAATACTAATTAGTAATTATTTAATATATATTTCTGAAATGATTTTCAGTATTCAAAATATAATATGTTAGTATTTAAATAGGTTTTCCAAAATATTATTCTCTTACAAATTGATTGCTAAAAACAAACGATATTATGTTATTATAATCGTACTTTCCTATTTTCCTTATTAGAAACAAAACGATATTTTACCGTAAAATAAAAATATGATATTTTCTACGATAAAATAAATAAGTTTTATTATTATTTAAAAAGGGTTTTTGTTTTACTAAATTACTATTACAAATTATGATTATTATTAATCGATCGTTGGATTGAATCATTAACTTAGTTAACTAATCAAGTCAGATTAAAACCCTTTGTTTAATTCTAAAATCCGATTATTAATAATTGTAGGTCCCTGTAACTAAGGTTGAGACCGTCGCGACATCTCACTCGCGTCACCAACCAACTCCAGGCAAGTTTCATATAATTCAAAACCGGTATTTTAGTTGTAATTAAATATGTTGCATGTCATATAGATATATTGGGACGACACTTGATTTCACGGAACCGACTGATTGACTGATTGATTGACTCATTGACTCATTGACTCATTGACTCATTGACTATTGCCTTGGGAACTGGGGAGAAAAGTTAGCACCCGTGGTCAAAGCCCCCTTATTGCCTCATTGTGGATAGCTGAAGTCCAACCTCACTGGACTGATGCCGCACCGTGTTCACTGAACACAGATTGCCTCCAACCCCAGCCGGCCACGGGATGCTACCTTTCTCAAAACACTTTAGTGATTGTAGTTTGTCATCATTGCTTCATCGACATTTACTGTTCTTGTCTCATATTTGTTGCATACAAAAATATAAATATTGTTTCAAAACTATTTCATTGCATCGTTTTAATTATTATTAAGATGCTGGAATTGGATATATGTTCTTGCTCCCTCCTGACTGGAGATTAACAATTTTAGGTGATTGCGGTGACGATGAGGCGTATGATACCTTTTATGGTCCGGACCAGAGTACCGAAGCCCTAGCTGAACCTAGCCAGGAGGCCGATGTTTAGTGTTTCCCCTTTTATTTCCAAATTGTAATAATCAGGGTTGAAGTAATAACCCTGGACCATGTTTTGTTTAATCTTTGCTTGTAAAAGAATTTCTCTCTCAGCCTTAGCAATAAAAAAATTGAATTTCCTTCACGTATTCTGGATGTCTGTGTGTGTTACTACGGATTGATACAGCTTACTGCCGCCGTCTCACAACGGTGCAGGCTGGGCATGATCCGACTGGACCCAGATTATTGGGATCGGGTCGTGACATGTTTTCAGTGGTGGCCCATGCAGGTCCTAGTTTACAACCTTTGGTCTAGTCAACTTAGGCTAGCCAAACCAACCGACTTGCCTTTGACTTTAGGTTTAGTATGACTTTAGGAAAACAGACTCTAGAAACAATTAGAACACTTAGAATTCTCGAGAAAATTTTAATCTGTCACATCATAGGACCAAAATTCTTCTATCTATACATATGTACAATTATTTTTGCTTGCTTATAGAACATAGGTTACCTTGCTTATGCTTGCTTCCTAAACCTTCCAGAAGATGGCACGGGGAAAGACAACCCGTTCCGGCCCCGCCGAAGAAGAGGCTTCGTCTTCTGAGCACACCCCAACTCAAGCTCAGTCCGACCCCTCTCCGTTGCAGCTCACAGATCGCCCCCATGCTGCAAGAGCTCCCCGCGCTGCCTACACTTCAGTAGTGCATGCAGCTCCACCCATCCCTCCCAGGACCACATCAATTCCAGCCGATGTGACTCCTCCTGTTGCACCACCTGTGCCAGTGGACCCCGCTGAACTCGTAGGCCTGCTACGAGGAGTTCTTGAAGCCCAGAGGGCCCAAGCTGAAGCAAATCGCGAGCAGACCGCGATTATGAGAGAGGGCATGGAGAACGCCCATAATGTAGCCATGGCAGCGCTAGGAACATCCCAGTCAGAACAGGGGCCTGCCAAGGTAAAGGTTGGAACTGTGGAAAACTTTAAGAAGTTGGACCCGCGTCCCTTCAAGGGGACCGAAGGCATCATCTACGCAGACGAGTGGCTAGATGATATGGAGCGACTCCTCAGCGTCGCTCGACTTCCAGACGACCTCATGGTTGAGGCCGTAGCACTCCAGCTGAGAGATTTGGCTAACATTTGGTACCGCAACGAGCCAAGATTTCAAGCTGGAGGGATTTCCTGGCGGCTATTCAAGAAGCAGTTCAAGCGGAAGTTCTTTCCAGAGGCTGCCCTCGAAGCTATGGGAAGACAGTTTCAAGACCTGAAGCAAGGAGACCGCACCATTGAAGAATATGCGGCTGAGTTCAACAGGCTTGGCAGGTTTGCAAGCCACCTGGTGGACAACCCTGTAGAACGTGCTAAGAAGTTCCGGCACGGACTACGTGAAGAGATCCGCACCTTAGTAGCTGCTAACGGTGCGAAGACTTATGACAAGATGTTGAAGGTGGCCCAAGATGTAGAGGCCAGTGCACCTGCTCGACCCAAGAGGGAGCATCCAGGGTCAAGCAACAGCTATCAGGGCAACAACAAGAGACACAGCAACAACAACAATAGGCCCTCCTATCCCCAGCAGTCCCAGCAACAACAGCCAGCAGCGGCCAACAAAGCGCATCAGTACAACCAACCCAAGGCGGTCAACTGCGTCTACTGCAAAAGGCCAGGTCATACCGCAGAGATCTGCAGGAAGAAATTGGGACACTGCCTTGCTTGTGGATCTGCCACCCATCAAGTGAAGGACTGCCCCACAGCATACAACAAAACTGGAGCTGGACAGCAGAGAGGTCCACTGCCTACCCAGCAGCAGCGCTACAACCAGCACAGAGCCGGGCAAGCTTTTGCCTTGACTGTGGAAGAGCCAGAAGCTGAACCCGAGACAGAAGGAGATGTCATCGCAGGTTCCATTCTACTTCATTCGCACCCTGCCTTAGCATTATTTGATTCTGGAGCATCACACAGTTTTATATCTGCAAACTTCATTTCTGCACACCATCTAGTTACTGGCATAAGTAAGATAATCTGTAGAGTTATGACTGGTGGAGGACCAATACCCATTAGTGAGACTTGTAGCTGCCCAGTCACTATCTCAGGACATGAGTTTCAGACTCAGTTCCTAATAATGCCTCTGCCAAACTATGACGTAGTCTTGGGCATGGATTGGCTTAGTCAGCATCATGCTCTGATAGACTGTCGAGAAGGCTGCGTAACTCTAGATCCACCTGGAGGACCTAAACTCAAAGTGATTCGAGCACCTGAAGGCGTGGAGTGTGTGTCTTACACATCCATCACTGAAGAAACCGGACCCCCTCATCCTCTCATAGCAGAATTTATAGACGTCTTCCCAGACAATCTTCCAGGGCTACCCCCTGATCGAGATGTGGAATTCTCGATCGATCTTATACCTGGCGCAGCACCAATCTCCCAACGCTGCTACCGAGTGAATCCCAAGGAGTCCAAGGAAATGAAAGACCAAATTGACGAGCTTCAGGCGCAAGGATTCATCAGGACCGGTGCCTCACCCTGGGGTGCACCAGTCTTGTTTGTACCCAAGAAGGATGGGACAGTCAGAATGTGCATAGACTACCGGGCATTGAACAACATCACTATCAAGAACAAGTACCCGCTGCCCCGGATCGACGACCTCTTCGACCAGCTAAGTGGAGCTAAGGTCTTCTCGAAGATAGACCTCAGATCGGGTTACCATCAAATCAAGGTGAGGAAGGAAGATATCCCAAAGACGGCATTCAACACCAAGTATGGACAATTTGAATTCTTGGTCATGCCCTTTGGTCTTACAAATGCCCCAGCAGTGTTCATGAATCTCATGAACAAGGTCTTCCACAAATACCTGGACCAGTTTGTCGTTGTCTTCATTGACGACATTCTGATCTATTCGAAGACCAAGGAAGAACACGAGCAGCACTTGAGGATAGTTTTGGAAACCCTCAGAAAGGAGAAGCTATATGGAAAATTGTCCAAGTGTGAATTCTTCTTAGACAAGGTGGACTTTCTCGGCCACGTTGTCACAGGAGAAGGCATATCAGTGGACCCCAAGAAGATAGCTGCCGTGGAGACATGGAATACTCCCAGCTCAGTTGCAGAGATCAGAAGCTTCTTGGGCTTGGCTGGATATTACAGGAAATTCGTGAAGGACTTTGCAAAGATTGCTGAGCCCATGACCAAGCTAACCAGGAAGAATGAAGAGTTCGTCTGGACCGAAGCGTGCCAGGCATCATTTGAAGAGCTGAAGAGAAGGCTAACAACAGCACCGATCTTGTCGCTACCCTCAGGATCAGGAGGATTCTCAATTTATAGCGACGCGTCCGGCAAAGGATTAGGATGTGTGCTCCAGCAACATGGAAAGGTAATTGCTTATGCTTCCCGGCAATTATGGACTCATGAGAAGAACTACCCGACGCATGACCTGGAGCTAGCAGCAGTCATCTTCGCCTTGAAGCTGTGGAAGCACTACCTGTACGGCGAAAGAGTAGAGATATACACGGACCACAAAAGTCTCAAGTATGTCTTTACACAGAAGGAGCTCAACATGCGTCAGAGACGATGGTTGGAGCTCATGAAGGACTTTGATATCAGCCTGCAGTACCATCCCGGAAAGGCTAATGTGGTCGCCGACGCACTTAGTCGATATCCGATGGCGATGTTCTTGACAACCGATCGGTACCTACTGGAGGACATGGAGAAGCTGGGACTAGAACTCGTATTGCCTGCAGAAGAAATGAAGAAGCTTGGACGGGAAGCAATAGTACCCGGCGCTGACTCCCCCATGATGCATTTGCAAGTGCAATCTAGCTTGATGGACAAAATCAAGGAAACTCAATTCGAGGACGGAGCATTGTGCAAGCTCAGGGACCAGGTGTTAGCTGGCACACTGGAGGGATTCTCTATTTCAGACGACGGAACACTGAGGAATGGCACCAGACTTTGTGTACCTGCTGGTGAATTGAGGGAACAGCTGATGCAGGAAGCGCATCACTCACAGTATTCCATCCACCCTGGAGCAAATAAAATGTACCGAGATATACGGGAGCACGTATGGTGGTATGGAATGAAAAAGGATGTCTCAAAATTCGTTGCCAGATGCTTGATCTGCCAGCAGGTGAAAGCAGATAGACAAAGACCAGCAGGACTTCTTCAGCCACTGCCCATTCCAGAATAGAAATGGGAGCACATCACTATGGATTTTGTGTCCGGATTGCCTCGATCCCAAGGAGGGAAGGACGCTATTTGGGTGATCGTAGACAGATTGACTAAGTCTGCCCACTTCATTCCCTTCAAGGTTGGTTTATCCACCGAGAAGTTAGCTGCCCTATACATGAGGCAAATCGTCCGGATACATGGAGTTCCTGTGAGCATTGTATCAGACCGAGATAGCCGTTTTACTTCTCACTTCTGGAAGAGCTTGCAAGAGAGTCTGGGGACCCAACTGAAGTTCAGCACTGCATATCACCCACAGACCGACGGACAGTCAGAGAGAACCATCCAGACGTTAGAGGATATGCTGAGATCTTGCGTCCTGGATTTTGGAGGATCATGGGAGGACCACCTACACTTGGTAGAGTTTGCTTACAACAACAGCTACCAGGCCAGCATCGGCATGACTCCTTTTGAGGCTCTGTATGGACGTCGTTGCCGCACTCCCTTGGCTTGGGACGACGTAGGAGAACGAGTCATGCTGGGACCTGAGATGATTACAGATGCGGCTGAAAAAGTCAAGGTGATCAGAGACAGACTTCGGGTGGCTCAAGATCGTCAGAAACATTGGGCGGACAGCCGTCGCCGACTTGTGGAGTTCAAAGCAGGTGATAGTGTCTTCGTCAAGATCTCCCCCACCAGAGGAACTATCCGTTTTGGCAGAGCTGGGAAACTGAGTCCCAGGTATATTGGTCCATTTGAGATAGTGAGCAGAGTTGGAGAGGTGGCATACAGAGTGGCGTTACCACCTAATCTTGAAGGCGTGCACAACGTTTTCCATGTATCGCAGCTGAGGCGTTACATTCCGGACCCGAGCCACATCCTGGATCATTCAGAGTTGGAGATTGGGCCAAGTCTTACAGTACCAGAGCAGCCAGTAAGGATCATAGACCGTATGGAAAAGCAGTTGCGGAACACCGTGATTCCACTGGTCAAAGTTCAGTGGCTCCACCACTCCCCAGGCGAATCCACCTGGGAACGAGAGGCTGAGATGAGGCAGAAGTACCCTCATCTGTTTTAAGGCATGTTTACCCTTGTTCTCCCTTCAATGGTAGTAAATTTCGAGGACGAAATTTTTATAAGTTGGGTAGGTTGTAAACCCCTGAATTTTTCAAATTATTAAATCTTGGATTTTTCCCAATTTTCTGGAAATTTTCGGGAATTTTCTATAATTAAAATCAAGGCTTTAATTAATAAATAATTTTTAGTTGGCAATAAATAGTATTAAAATATCATGAAAATAATATTTTTGGGTGTAAAATGGAAAACTGGACCTGAGGTAATTTTCTGGGATTTTATTGGGCCTCAGACCTATTTTTAAAAGCCTAAAAACAATTTTTTAATTAATTATTTCTGTTATTATATTATTATTATAATTATTATTATTATTATTATTATTGTTTTATTATTATTAGGCTTTGGGCCCGGCCCGGCCCAGTGGGCCGAGCCCGTATAACCCAGCCCAACCCCATCGCCGTAGCGGGTCGGGCGGGTCCGCTCACCCGGATCCGCGCCCGACCCGGAACCCGCTTCATCATCCCCTACCCAGTCTCCCACGACCCGCCGAGATATCCGCCGGCCGCCGCGATTTCCGGCTAACCGCCTCCACGTCGCCTCCCCTCCGGATCCCGCGCACACGACCGCCCGGCCGAGCCCCATCGAACCCCTATAAAATCCACCCATCACCGCCTCCTTTCTCCCCCCAAAACTAAACCCTAACCCTAGATCTACCTACTCCGGCAGCCCCGTCCGGCGACTTCCCCGGCGCCGACGAACCCCCTCCTCCTCTCCTCCGGACGACGCCGCTCCACCGCCGAGCTTTCCCCCAGGCGTCCGCAGCAGCAGCACCCGCGGCTGCTTTCCCCTCCGCCGGCTATCCCGAGCCCTCGACGCCGCCGGTGACCTCGCCGCCCCTCGGCTGAGCCGCCGCAGCCCCGGCCCGACCTCGCCGACCGACGGCCAAGATCCCAGAGCCCCGGACACAGCACAGGATACGCGGACACGGCCCAAACCTACCCGGACACGCCGCTGACGCGTCCAGGACACGATACGGACACAGAACCGCGTGTCGGACTCGAAATACCCCGATCCCGAGTCCGAGGCCTCCCCTCGGTGCTCCTCCATCAGCTTCCCGGTAGGTGCCCCTATCAGAACGCTCTGTCCCTTCCAAAACCACTCCCCTGTCCGACCGGGACTGACAGAATAAAGCTCTGTCAATCCCGGGATAGCTTAGAATTATAGGTTCTAGTTAATTAGTAGATTTAATGATCAGTTAGTTTGGTTTGTTAATTAATTAGTGATTTAATACAACGATCCTCAATACGTATATTAATTATATATATATAATAAAATAAAAACCTTATTAAATATTACGTAATTAGTAATTATTTAATAGATAATTTCTGAAATGATTTTTAGTATTTAAATACTAATTAGTAATTATTTAATAGATAATTTCCGAAATGATTTTTAGTATTTAATACTAATTAGTAATTATTTAATATATATTTCTGAAATGATTTTCAGTATTCAAAATATAATATGTTAGTATTTAAATAGGTTTTCCAAAATATTATTCTCTTACAAATTGATTGCTAAAAACAAACGATATTATGTTATTATAATCGTACTTTCCTATTTTCCTTATTAGAAACAAAACGATATTTTACCGTAAAATAAAAATATGATATTTTCTACGATAAAATAAATAAGTTTTATTATTATTTAAAAAGGGTTTTTGTTTTACTAAATTACTATTACAAATTATGATTATTATTAATCGATCGTTGGATTGAATCATTAACTTAGTTAACTAATCAAGTCAGATTAAAACCCTTTGTTTAATTCTAAAATCCGATTATTAATAATTGTAGGTCCCTGTAACTAAGGTTGAGACCGTCGCGACATCTCACTCGCGTCACCAACCAACTCCAGGCAAGTTTCATATAATTCAAAACCGGTATTTTAGTTGTAATTAAATATGTTGCATGTCATATAGATATATTGGGACGACACTTGATTTCACGGAACCGACTGATTGACTGATTGATTGACTCATTGACTCATTGACTCATTGACTCATTGACTATTGCCTTGGGAACTGGGGAGAAAAGTTAGCACCCGTGGTCAAAGCCCCCTTATTGCCTCATTGTGGATAGCTGAAGTCCAACCTCACTGGACTGATGCCGCACCGTGTTCACTGAACACAGATTGCCTCCAACCCCAGCCGGCCACGGGATGCTACCTTTCTCAAAACACTTTAGTGATTGTAGTTTGTCATCATTGCTTCATCGACATTTACTGTTCTTGTCTCATATTTGTTGCATACAAAAATATAAATATTGTTTCAAAACTATTTCATTGCATCGTTTTAATTATTATTAAGATGCTGGAATTGGATATATGTTCTTGCTCCCTCCTGACTGGAGATTAACAATTTTAGGTGATTGCGGTGACGATGAGGCGTATGATACCTTTTATGGTCCGGACCAGAGTACCGAAGCCCTAGCTGAACCTAGCCAGGAGGCCGATGTTTAGTGTTTCCCCTTTTATTTCCAAATTGTAATAATCAGGGTTGAAGTAATAACCCTGGACCATGTTTTGTTTAATCTTTGCTTGTAAAAGAATTTCTCTCTCAGCCTTAGCAATAAAAAAATTGAATTTCCTTCACGTATTCTGGATGTCTGTGTGTGTTACTACGGATTGATACAGCTTACTGCCGCCGTCTCACAACGGTGCAGGCTGGGCATGATCCGACTGGACCCAGATTATTGGGATCGGGTCGTGACAACCGTCGACACAAGTCACACGCAATCTATATCTCATCCACAACACAAATAAAGAAATATGAAATAAATAACTGAATTTCAAATATGAAGTATTAAAGAATGATAGTCAGGTGGAAACAAATTCACTGCCAGTCAACTATACCAAAAACTAAATGAGAGAAGAGATCAAAACTCCAATATAAGATAAATGTCAATAAAAGAATAGCAACTAAAATATCTATTAGCTGCGAAGAATCAGTGGTACTCTGAAGGTAAGACATCCTCAATCTGGTACGAAGCGTCAGGTCCGGGTCCGTACTCCTGCGGATAATCATGTCCGTCTACACCTGAAAGTGGACCAGGTCCTTAGAGGGACGTAACAAGATATAGAAACAGCATGTCAATAAAGTACTGAAAATAAACATCCAAGGGTCGCCTAACCGTCTATGTGAATACACTTTGAGAACAAATTTTCAACACGTGGGCTATCTGGCTAAAAATGGGATTGGAATGATTCTCTCGGAGAATCAGAGGCCTAAAAAGCATGACGTCTTTTGAACGCCAGAGGCCGCCTGTAGATATATAATATAAGGGTCATCTGACCACGCATCTCCAGCGGAGCGTACGGGTTACAAAAATATATATAAAGGAGTCCATATGCCTACTTGTTGTTCTCCCCATCCCATGCTCTATCCATGTCATATCCATGCCACGGTGATACCTCTAATATCTGCCAAGTCTCCTAGCATGCATTTCTATCAGCAGTTCTTTCCTATCTGTCGCATGTCTCATACGTACAGGTGGCCAGCCTATCACGCAAGTTCATGTCCTACATGAGACTCACACTCATGTAACAAATATATCACGGCCAATGAAACATAAGAATGCCTCAATATCATGGGGTGGTCTCATAAAACTAGGTCGACATGCATAATATACTAAGAGACAAAAGACGACGCAACCGTCGTTGTACCCAAGTTATTCTTGGACGCGCAGTTTTATATAGAAAAATAAAATAACTAAATGGGCAATAAAAAATATGCGTGCTAATAATGAATGTAAATAAACAGCACAATGGCAAGGTATACTTGTTGGCAAGCAAGCTGTATAATGTAGATGTCCAGACGATGATCCCAAGGAACCGGAAAGTAGGGGCTCTGAATGAACGTCTCTGGATGCTGAAATAAACATCAACAATGTCTCCGGAATCAGTATGATAGCCAAAAAATTCTACCCTTTCGTCCAATTTGGACACATGGGCAAAACAATAATTTTGGGTCAAAGCGTGATCTACATGTGGCCCACTTTGCACCGAAATATGTGTCCGGATCAAAGGTCTTTAAATTAGAAAAATTATATGTCAAACAAATCCTAAACGACTATACGAACCTAACGGTATGTCCAATTTTGGATTTTGGTGAGCCGATCATAATTTCGCCCGTCAAGTCAACTGTGGGTCCCGCGAATAGGCGGCTTGGTCAACTATCTCGGAATCCCGTGAAAGTTGGTTCACTGGACCAGCGTGATACCACTGACCCAATGGCACAAGTTTTGTCACATTCCGACGAGCGTGCACAAAGTAATTAGAAATTTTGCAAAACGCGGACACGGAGAATTTTTTACGGATACGCGTTGGTTCCGACGCGCACACACGTCCGAATCAACTTCTGTGAAAGCCCGCACTTCAGGATATACCATACGCTCCTTTAGGAATAACTGGTACGTGACGTGGTGGTCCGTTTTGTCGGGACGCACTCCGTATCACAAATTTTGAATATTTTTAAAGCAAGATTTTCGGATTTTTGGACACAGTTTTTTATTCAGAAATTAATGAGTGATTTTCTAAAGTAATTACTTCGTCGCGATCATGGTTATATGGACTCTGTGGTAGAAAAAAATTTCAAATTTTTGTTTAACGGGTTGGGAGAAATCTGCCTTCCAAAATAGGGTTTGATTGTAAATTCTGTCAAATATGTATATTCATATAAAAGCAGTTTTTCGGATTTTGGAGGGGAAATATCATCTTTATTTAATCAGGTTTTATTCTAAGAATTTACACAACCATAAACTAGATCATGTGCTTTGTGCATAGGAGTTTACAGATCAAAAATTAACCATGAATAGAGAGAGAAATCTGTTGTCGAATGTGGGTACCTTGGTCGAGTTAATCGGAAAGATGAGTTCACGACGATCGACTGTAGGGAAGCAGCGTCCAGGCGGTCGACGACGACAGCGTTGGGAGGCGGTCGAGGGTCGACGGCGGTGGGGAAGATGGGTTGCGGTTCCGAGATCGATAAGTAGAGTTAAGGTTTCATTTCTTGGATGCATATATATATATATATATATATATATATATATATATATATATATATATATATATATATATATATATATATATATATATCCCGATAGAAGGAAGTTATGGGTTGGGTTCGTATGATGTTGTGTTCCGCGTTTAAGGGGTGGGGGTGAAAGGTCTATGCTGCTGCTACTTTTGTTAGTAGCACTAGCAAGTGCTCTTGTTCTTTTTTTTTCTTTTTTTTTCTTTTCTTTACTTTATTAATACTTTATATTACGTTTATTTTATATATTCTTTTTAACAACTAACTTATTTATTATTATATTATATTTTACTTTACTTTATTTTATTTTATTTATTATTAACACTATAATTATTATTATTATTCTATAATACCAAAATTATTTTATTTATTACGAAAATTTCAATTTTTAATATACTAACGTAGTAGGGGTCACCCTCACGTATCACTATTCTTACAAAATCGCGTATTTATATATACATATATTATTTTATTAATTAAAAATTTTAAGGTGGTTACATTCTACCCCACTTAAAGAATTTTTGTCCTCGAAATTAAAACTAGCCCATGGTAGGAAACGAAAATTATGCGGTATGAAAAGAACCAAGTAAACCGTACATTGCTCTTGGAACAAATGCGAAAAATATTTGCGCATGTCATCCTCGCGCTCCCAAGTGGATTCTCCTAGCGAGTGATGCCTAATAATTTTAAAAATACGAATAAATAAATTTAGGGTCTCATTTTGAGATTCGCACAGTACCTTCAATTATTCAGGACCGGCCTTGTATATGGGCGAAACTATTGGTGGACTGGAATGGCCTACAGCCCACCCAATTATTATTATTATTATTATTATTATTATTATTATTATTATTATTATTATTATTATTATTATTATATATGTCAACTTATATCCAGTTTTTACTCTAAAATCCAGACCAAACAAGCTTACAACAGCCCACACTCCAAAATCCAATTCTTTCTTTTTTTTAATTTCTAGTTCCCCTCTCTCTCACTATCCCGCATACACTTTATAATACAAAATAATGTATATTGCAAACTGTTCCTTCCCTAAAATTTTGCTATCGAGCACCCCCTCCTCCACTCATCCTCACTTCCCGTACGAAAACTCTTTCCTCGTTCAATCTCTCTCTGTAACTCACATTCTCTAATTCATCTTCAATTGAGAACCCCCATCATAACCGAGACTGCGCCATCATTGTCTTCGGAGCGATACGGACGTTATATATTTATGCAGATTATGCGTTCTTCGGAGCGATACAGACGTTATATATTTATGCAAATTTTGCGTTCTTCGGAGCGATACGAACATTATTATTTATGCAGATTCTGCGTTCTTCGGAGAGATATGGACGTTATTATATTCAGGTGTCATGTTCTATGAACGTTATGGTTTGTATACATGCAGAATGCCCCAAGATAGGGGGGCATATGTATATTAGCAAGTCATGACGATTGGTGAATTACGTCAGCATATGTCTAGCCTAGCCTACTTTCCATACGCACTAAGTTGTCCTCAAATTGTATTCACTTAGAAGGATAGTTCACCTTGATTTACTTTACTCAGTATTTATATTAT
Source organism: Iris macrosiphon (assembly GCA_036927795.1). Classification (NCBI taxonomy): domain Eukaryota; kingdom Viridiplantae; phylum Streptophyta; class Magnoliopsida; order Asparagales; family Iridaceae; genus Iris; species Iris macrosiphon. The sequence goes on from JAYESA010000005.1 coordinate 197,362,921, forward strand.
GGCATGTACTTTTTGTATCTTGTTATGTCCCTCTGAGGACCTGGTTCACTTCTAGGTTATTTAAGCATGTTGCATGATGCTTGATCTAGTGGAGTATTGGACATCATTTCAGGTATCTTTACATCCTTTAGCTATTACAATCATGTAATACTTTTTATTTTTGATTCTGCTTTTATAGCCTAGTATTTATAGGCCTATATTGTTCCTTTGGCCTATTCGAATGGATGTATTATTGGGCTGCAGACTAATGATGTGTATCGTTCCTTCTTGAGATTTATTTACCATGGATTGAGATCTAGTTTAGCGGTTGGATATTAAAAATAGATATTTAGCTTGATCACTTAACCGTGGACAGCGTAAGTGCACTTTGTCGGTTCCATTAAATTGGAAAGCCCTACAGAGTCGTACTAGTCGGCCATTGCCACGTGTCTGGTATCGCGTATTTTGGGACTGGAACGTGACATGGTTTTAGTGGTGGCCCATACAGGTCAGAGCATATCATTTTAGTTATGTTATTGTACCGCACGAGCCTGCAATTTAGGATTATTATTGAATAAGATCTCAATCCATAACCGATTTTAAAACTCCTCTTGTATTGGATTATCGACTTTGGACTTCAAAATTGTATTTGTTCCTTTTCCATTAATATCGTTATTATTGTTTCTCATCTCCCTTTATTTCGGAGAGACGGATGCTTGTGCTTGGTGGTTCCCTCCAGAAGAAGATCGTAGTCCAGACCGAAGAAGGCATAATTAATGTAATATTTTATGAGAAGATGGTTACCCTTAGTAGGGTAGGTTGTTAGATTCTTTTTAGATTATAGAACTAGTATAGATTGTTAGCAAGCGAATTGGACCTAGTAGTATGTTCCTAGAACTTATAAAATCCTACCCTTACTTAAGATATCAGTGATTTGGAAAGTATTGGAAACTAGAAAGATTGTTGATCCTAACCCTCTAGAATGATTTATGGAAATGCATAGCTAGATGCTAGAAATTAGTTGTACCCATGGTAGCGATACCAGGAACGATATTATGAACTTGAGAAGATAGAATTTTAGGCTCTCACCTGGAAGATGACTATCTTATACCAGGTTTTTTAGCATGTGCTTGGGTGATATCTATTATTATAATTACACGATTGTCACGTCCCAGTCCCAAAATACGTAGGCCTAGGAATACATAAGCATGTCAGCCATATGTACATGACAATTCCAATATATGAATACCATAATGCACACGTACGTTGTAATATGAATATTAACTCACATGTGGTATATATATTGTCACAAGTCACAGGGCATAACTAGATCTCATCCACAGAATCAAATAACCAATCAACTATATAACTGAATCAAGTATAAAAATGCTTGATAAGAACAAGTAGTTGGGTGGAGACAAATTTACTGCCAAACTAGAATATAAGAGAGACAAAATAGGTACATCTAATGAACCATGAGACTCGAAGAGAAGACCTCCTCGAAAGAGATAAGTAGCAAGTCCTGATCCGAGCTCCCGCGAATAATCATGATCATCTACACCTGGAAAGGGACCAGGTCCTCAGAGGGACGTAACAAGATACATAGAAGCATGCCAATTTGAATATAGTAAACATGCATAATAGGTAGAAAATATATAAGTACGCTGTATAAGACAATCTATATGAATGCATAATGAGGACAACTTTTTGACGTATGGGCATGGGTAGGCTACTCTATCTAATCTCCCAACTCACACATACGTCAGGGACATCATCAGCCGTCATACCAAGAGGGTAGCGACCATCGTGACACCATCAGCCGACATACCGTGAGGGTAGCGACCATCGGACATGACTACCATAGTGCGTGCTAGTTACTACGATTTACCAGAGTGGTTATAGCCCATACGCCTACTGATTGTCCTCCCCTCCCATGATACTATGTGTCAAGTGTGTGTCAACATATATATAGTATATAATTATGACTAAAATAAAATACACATGCAATGAATATATAAAAAATAATAAGCATGCAAAATACTATAAGCAATTTTGCAAGGTATCTTGCCTGGCAAGAAACTGCAAAGTGTAAGCGTCCAGACGTCAGGCACAATGGATCAGAAACTATGGCATCAGAATGAACGTCTCCGGATTCTGAGATAAACATCACCAACGTTCCCATAATAAGCGAGAAAGCTAAAAAATACTACCCTTTCGTCCAATTTGACACAGGAGCAAAACAGTAATTTCGGGTCAAAACGGGTCCACATGTAGGCCACTTTGTACCGAAAAGCGTGCCATAGGTAAAGGTCTCTAAATGGGACAAATTATAGGTCAAACAAATTCTAAACGTCAATACGAACCCAACGGTATGTCCAATTTTGGATTCAGGTAAGCCGAACACAAATTTGCCCTAAAATTCAACCATGGGACCCGCAAATAGGCGGCTTGGTCAACTATCTCAGAATCGCGTAAAACTTGGGTCATATGACTAGCGTGATACCATGAATCCAATGGCGCAAGTTTCGTCGTATTTTGACGAGCGTACACTAAATGGGGTAGTATTTTGCAAAAAAAATGATACGGGACTTTTTATGGATACATGTTGATTCCGACGCGCACACACGTCCAAATCAGTTTTTGGGGAAGCCCATACGTCCAGATATACCATACGCGTCTTTAGGTAAAATTGGTACGTGACGAGGCAGTCCCTTTTGGCGGGGTGCGCTCCGTATCACAATTTTCCAATAATTAAAAAATAAGTTTTTGATCGATTTGGAGATTGAATAATTTTACACATAGAACAAATTAACAAAAACTAAAAGAACAAAAAAATTCTCGGTTATATGGAGAAGAAAAACCCTTTAATTAGTTTTTGAAAATAATAAACAGGTTGATGGCAAATTGGGTGTGAACATGTGATTTTGGATTCAAAATTCTGAACTGTTTTGGTCAGTTTTTCGATCATTTTTCGGTCAATTTTTTGACCGATCTAGGACACGAAAACTCGTGTCGCTTGAATAAAAATCCTAGAGGGTTAGGTTGTGAACATACACGAATAAACCGCTCGAGAAAAGGATCAAAGATGAGAGAGATACATCACCTTGAAGATGGAACGTTGTTGTGCACATGCGCGCGCACATGCGGACGCGGACGGCGGGGGCGGCGGCGCGGGGCGGCGGCGGTCGGCCGGATGGTTGGTCGCCGGAGGTCGGCTAGGATTAGGGTTAGTATTTAGAGTATAGTTGTAATATATATATATATATATATATATATATATATATATATATATATAGGTAGGCCGAGAGAAAGAGAGATGGGAAGAGCGGATTTCTACTGGGAGGGTCTGTTGTGGTTTCGTTCACGAGGGGGGAGGGATTTGTGTGGGTTGGGATTAGTAGTTGTTAAGTTTAGTAGTTTTACAATTATCCTTTCTTTTCCTTTTTTTTCTTTTTCTTTTCTTTTTATTTCTAGTTCTATTATTGTTATTATTATTGTTATTATTATTATTATTATCATTATTACTAATATTATTATTATTACTATTATTATTATTATTATTGTTGTTGTTTTTATTAACATTATTATTATTATTAACCATATATTTATTTATATATATATTCACATATATAGATGATCTTAAAAATCCCAAAAATAATATTTGTACACCAAATAAATTCTAAAAAAATTACTTTGTACAGCTTTAACAAAATACTACACCCAAAATATTTTATAAAATATTTTATAATTAATAATTAGATATTTATCTAGTTATAATAAATTAATTAATTGTATCATCTAATTAGCTAAGTAATTAATTAAATGGTCATCCACAAAATAGGTAGTAGTAAATAATATGCAAATCTATAAAAAGGAAAAATGTCTAACTTGACACGGAGAATTATGAGCTACTAATTGTAGGAAGTTGGAAATTGAAAATGACCACAAATAAATTATATATAGATTATCTAAATATTTAACACATAGTCTATGGTCGTTACACCAATGTCATACTAATGCCAAGGGATCGAATTCTTGTGCCACGAAAAGATCCTACGAGTAGTATCTCATGTGTAGGCTACTTCCTATGAAGGACGATACGGATTTTTGGGGTCATCCTATATTATTCATGTCCAAACCACGATGAAGTGCCCTAATAAAATTATTGGATTTTAATTAATTAAAAGAAAGTCTAAAACAAATACAGGAAATACAAAATACACACACGATACCTATTTTTTGGTGAGGGGGTTTACAATGATGGTGACTCAGAGTAATAACTAGCAGAAAGAAGAAAATCGAGGAATACAATTTTAGGGAGAATAAGTTATGATTTGATACGGTATGCAGAGGATTTACTTAAACGAAATAGTGGATTACATTATATACCTTGGAAAATTTGAGCCCAATAGTAGGTATGAACTATTACAAGGATAACACTGGTTATGACGGTTTAATTAGAAGATTATACCGGGAGGATATGAAGGGATGAATACATGACCTAGTTATGTTTAGGCCAGAGGAAAAATGAATATATTGAAAGAAGAATTTGGGAATATCATATTAGAGAACTAAACAAAAACTTGATTAAAGAAATAATATCATTGAAACTGAGGTATGAAATAGAACATGAATGAGAAAAAAATTTGAGGAAAAATTATGAGAAGAAGAGTATTGATACATTAAGGGGAAGAAAACACAAAAGGGAATTTTTAAGGAGGATTAGTATTTGTAAATAGAACGAGGGAATTTATTATGAGGTTAAGTCTAGACTATGACTGGAGAAACTCTCAGTGAATCAATGAGATGATTAAGTTGTTATAAAATCTTAAAGTTCTGTAAATTTGTCGAGGACGAATTATGGGTAAAGCATAAGGGATATGTGAAAAAAAAATTGACTTAGGGATAGACCTTTATGTAGCAGGTCCTAGAAGTTGAACCTATAGTTGCCTTATGACTTTTAGTCTCTAACCTAGATGAAGATTCTATGACTGGGTTAAGGTAGATAAAATGCGAGATTTGTTGTTTGAATAACCTGGTAACTTGGGTATTAAGGGTGTAGCTTTTGGAATCAGATTAGATGTACTTGCTTACGGGGTTGCCAATGTTAATTTGACTGAGGGTTTTCACGATTGATAACTTGTGTAGTTAGACTAGTATATGAGATAGAGAAGTAGGATTCAAGGACGAGGGTACTGATAGATGTAATAGACTTGAGTTAGATATAGTAAATTATCTCTAATGGACGATAATTTTTATCAAGGTGTAACTGAGTCTTAGACAAGGAGTGTTCATGGGATAAACAAAACTAGAAGGAACCTCAGATGCGAGGTGAAGAAGGAAGAATGACAATAAAAAGAGATTCATGATGAGTACCTGACCTTGAGCATTTTTTTTTAATTAAGAGAAGGATCTAGGGAAGGACTGTAATTTTTATCACTCGGTAGTTGCCTAAAAGATCTATACCTTGAAGCTGAAGGTATTGTACCATGATTAGAATAGTTATAGTTGAAAACAAGATTAACATACTGGAAGAATATGAAGGTGTGTAGAAAACAAATGATAAGGGAAAGATATTAGGGTCACGTAACCCAAGGAGGAGAAATTTTGATATGGACTTGAGGGATAATAATGTTAGTATTTATAAATTGTGATAATTTTAAAAATTTTGAGGATTTAGTGCGAGTGGAAAGTGTTGATCAGTCTTTAGGTAACATAAATTTTGAGGAACTAAACACAGGTTTAGATCACATACTAACTCATTGACATACTGACTCATTGGTCATCTTGTAGAGAATTACCACAAGACTCTTATATTATAGATTGACATATATATCGGAGAGTGTAAAAGGAAGATGGAAGTCTCATAGGAATGATAGCTGATTATTGAATATTACACATAAACTGCTTAGAGCCAGGGATTTAGATTTTGACTAAATAGGGTATGAGCTTGTTGGACCAAATCCTTAGTAGTAGGTGATTATATGGGAACCTATTTTCAAATTACCCTAGCCGATGGATGTTCAGATTTTAGGAATAGTATTCTTATTATTATTGGTTATATTTTATCTAAGGTATTTAGAATGATTGAATGATAATTATTGCATATTTATTGCTATATATTTGAATAGAGGCTTATGTTGTACTTCATTACATATAGTTCTTCTAGGAATTGAATTTAGTCGAGCTTCTAGACTAGGTATGACTGACTGGCTAGATTAGACTTGTTGCCGCTAAAAGCAACTATAAGAAGTTAGGTTGCAAAATTTTATTGTGGATACTATAGGTTGATGACATTGTACCTAGAGAAGAATGATGAGATAGTAACTATCTTAACTACAGAACAAGGGATTTAGCTACTATGTAGGCGGCCTTGAGAATTTTTTTCTTGTTGGATTTTAGTGCCTAACCCATGCACCCATTTGGGAGTGAATGTATGACATTATCTTCCTTATAGAGAATGGAAAATTCAAACTGAGATTTTGTTGTGGCACCCTTGAGTAACCTAGGCGTATATGTGGTGATTTTGTAGATGATGATTAGCATGATAACAATGACAAGATAACTCATGATGGTGAGAAGATATTTTGAGGACCAAATGCCTTAGATGATTAGAATGTACGTATGTGTCAGTTTAAGGTCAAGAGAGTGGAGTATGACTAATTACCTAGTTGTGTGTATATATATATATATATATATATATATATATATATATATATATATAAAGATGTGTTGAGTTCGTTGTTGGAGAAATGGATTTTGAATTTTGAGGACGAAATTTTCTAAGGTGGATAGATTATAAACCCTCTAACCCAAAATCTAGGGATTTATTTAGAATTATTCTGGAATAATTATTGGAGTTATTTAAAACCTATTTATTTTAATTCATGGGATGCACCTTTCCGTTTCTTCGATATTTGGAGCGCTACTCTAGTTTTTGCCTTCAAACAAACTTTGTACCATTGACCTAGACAAACACATCTCCAATCCTGAACTTTGTGTCACTCATAATTACTCTCCCTTGTACTTTATGTTAATCGTACAACATTCGTCACAAATATCTGAATTTTAAACCCAAACTTTGCACTTATGTCCGTTCCAATCAAAATTGGAGACACAACATCAACCAGTTTCTTGCAACCCAATATATGACGATAATCTATTTCGAATCTACTACGTCCATGACACTTGCGTCACCCCCAATTGAGATCCCATGTACTTCCAATTTATTAAAGAACACCTAGAACACAATTTCTATATAATTTAGAGAAACCGACTCAACCTAGCCCAAAACTAGACCAAACCCCAACTCAAGCCACACTCACACCCTCATAGCTCATACAAAATACCACACACAAATTTTTTCTCTACAACACACCAAACATGGATTCCACCCTCATCCAATCCTTCTTTTCCTATTTTGCAAACACCCAAACTCTTAAGGACCTAAATAAAAAATAATTGCTATTTGTCCATCTCCTATAGGAGCAAACCAAATGAAGGAAACTCCATGTCATGCTTGACCGACCATGTTCCCCACTCTCTCCCCCTTTTTGTTTGCTTATGACTATTCAACATAACCTACAATCAATCTCCACCCTCCATTCAAATCATAATCCATCACCTCCACCCATTCTTTTATGACAACCTATACCATTCCTAGGGAACCTAGCCGGCCTAATCCCCAAGCACCCTCGCTCTTCATTAAATACAACTCTCTCTCTCTCTCTCTCTCTCTCTCTCTCTCTCTCTCTCTCTCTCTCTCTCCCTCTTTCATTTATGTCATCATTTCCTCCTTCCTACTCAAACTGAAACCACCATTACCGTCTTCTCCTCCTCCCTCCACCACCATGAACACCATCACCATCAGCCATCACCACCACCACTCCATGACCACCTTCACCATTAGCCATCACCACCACCATCATCATCGCCACCACCACACCACCACCACCTTTACCATCAGCCATCACCACCACCGTCATCACCGCCACCACCACTCTACGACCACCTTCACCATCAACCACCATAGCAGCCGACCACCACCACTATTGTCTCCTCATCACAGCAGCACCTTCACCACCCTCACGACGACCACCACTACCAATGACAGCCACCACAACTACCATCATCTCCATGACCACCACCACCACCAACGACAGTCACCATCATCACCATCATCACCTTCACCTCTCCTCCCTCCTCTTAAAATTGACCCCATCCTCATTACCTCCCGACCTCCTTCACTACTCTGACCACCACCACCAACCCCCACGACTTCCACCATCAGCCACCACTCCCTCCACCGTGCTACGACTGCTACGTTTGCTGCTCCATTGCTGTTGTATTAGTTGTTGCTGTTGTCGCAGTTGCTCCGGCCTCCCTGGCCGAAGCAGGCCGCCGGAGCACCCCCCCCCCTCCGACAACCTCTAACCCCGACGACCCCCACCATCCTCTGGCGAGGCACCACGAGCAAATAAATCTTGCCACATCCAAGATCTTCCTCCGCGACCGAGAACGACACAAAAATCAAAGCATAATTTTAGTATCAATAAGCCAACTTTACGGTACGATTACACCCTCTTCACTCGTCCGATCCTCGAACCGCCACCTCTGGTAAACTCTCCACTTGACCTTCTTCCAGCACCTTTAATTACTTTATTTTAGTTTGATTTAGGTTGTTAGTTATTTGAGTTCCAATTCATGAGAAAAATAGTTTTTAAAAACTAAAAAATCTTCGATACGGAGTTGGTCCCGTCAAATCGGACAACCTCATCACATGTCGATTACACCGAAAGGTGCGTAAGGTATTCTACGATGTGTGGCCTTTGACAAAATTTGAATTAGTCGGTTGTGCGCGAAGAATTTTACCTGTATCCGTCGAAAGTCTCTGTATCGACACTTTTGCAAATGTTCTAATTACTTTGTGTACGCTTGTCATATCGTGATGAAATTAGTATCATTGAACTCGCGGCGTTCGACTTGTCCTGTGACCCAAGTTTTGCCCGATTCAGAGACAGTAAAAAAATTGTCACTTTTGTGGGCCTACAATTCGACTTGACGAGCAAATTTGTGATCGGCTTACCGAAATTCAAAATTGGACATACCGTTGAGTTTGTATCATCATTTAGAACTTATTTGACCTATAATATGCTAAGTTTAGAGACCTTTGTTCCTGGCACATTTTTTGGTGCGAGGCGGGAGCCCACCTATGGACCCTGTATTGACCAGAAACTATCATTTTGCCCATGTGTCCAAATTGGACGTATGATATGCTTTTTTTAGTATCTCACTCATTTTGGGACTGTTGGTGATATTTGTGACAGCATCCGGAGATATCTGTTCCAGTCCCCTTCTTGTGATGCTGCTTCCTTGGTGAGTTCGTATTCGAATCTTCGTCTAGCTTCCAGGAAAGTATATATTGCCTTATTATACTGTTTAAATTTAGTTGTTATTATATTTTTTTCTCTGAATATTATATAACTGTGGACGTTCGAGAATGACTCGGGTGCAGTCGACAAAGGCGTCGATGTTAGGACTTGTGTTCGACCTAGCTTCTAGTGATGTACCTAAAGTTGCAGAGTTATTATTATAACTCCGAGGCCTTCTCACGTATCATTTCATATCACGGAGTGAGTTCGTGATAGGACACAGGCTTACGCACTTGACTGGCCATCGGTGCAAGTAGCTCGTGTGATGGTACTTAGCATAGTTGTATTGTTGTGGGTGACTTGCATTATAGTTACGAGATGTCCACGTCGTACTTGAGACTTGTACATTGGCATTGGATGGGGAGAACAACTAGTAGGCGTATGGGACACCCAGATCTATATATTTATGCAGATTCTGCATTCTTCGGAACGGTACGGACATTATATATTTATGCAGATTCTGCGTTCTTCAGAGCGATACAGACGTTATTACTTATGCAGATTATGCGTTCTTCGGAGCGATACAGGCTTTATTATATCCAGGTTTTGCGTTCTATGAACTTTATGGTTTTTATATATGCAGAATGCCCCAAGATAGGGGGCATATGTGGCATATATTAGCCAGTCAAGACGATTGGTAAATTACGTCAGCATATGTCTAGCCTAGCCTGTAAAATCCCATATTTTTAATATTATATTTAATTAATAAATTATTAGAATTTATTTATATTACTTTAGTTAATTAGAAAATATGATTTATTGATTTAATTATCTAGATAAATACGTATTTAGAAATTTTTGCACAAAACTATTTTTAGGAATCTCTATGGAAGAATAATAGATTTTTTAGAATTTAAATTGGGTGCAAATATATTTTTATATACCTTAAATATATATGCAAATAAATAAATAGCATAATAATAATAAGTATTAAGTAATAGCTATTAAATATGATAGTAATAGTAATAATTAGTTATAATAATAATAATAATAACAATAATAATAATAATAGTGTAATAATAATTTTAGTAATAGTATTAAGAAAAGAAAAGAAAAAAAGAAAAAGAAAATAAATAGAAATGAGAAAAGAAATAGAAAAGAGTAAAAGAAAGAGTAAAAGAAAAAAGGAAAAGGAAAAGAAAAAGAAAAAGGAAAAAAAAATCCCTTAAACCCCCCCAACCGTAGTAAACCCCCACAACACACCCGCGCGCGGCCCATCTCTGCTCCCCTGCTCTCTCTCTCTCTCTCTCTCTCTCTCTCTCTCTCTATATATATATATATATATATATATATATATATATATATATAATAAACAACTTATAAAACCTAAACCCTAACCTAATAGCCTCCACGTCGTCGACCACGCCGACCCAACGCTTCCCCGCGCCGCCGCCTGGACCCGCCAGCCGGCCGTCAACCGCATCGGCGACCGCAAGCGACGCCGCACAGAAACTACAGCGACGAACCTTCCTTCCCGTGCTGATTTCCGCCTCCTCGCTCGATCAAATTCGGATTCGTCTTCGCTGGTACGATCACCACCTATCCCTCTCTAAATCCAGTAAATTAGTTTCCATCGAACAGCGCTAAACCCTAGGTAAAAATCGACGCCAACTTTAGGAAAAACCACATTTTTTAAACTACTATAATCTGTTGCGATGATCCATGTTCAAGGACTCGTATCTCCCACCACAGAGATCTAAACTTAGATTTTCTTTTTACTATATGAAGACCACATAACCGAGATTATTTTCTGTTAATTACTTTATTTTTTTATGTGTTAGAATCAGAATTAAATTAGGTTAAAAATCCGAAAAAACCTATTTTAAAAATGACAAAAATTTGTGATATAGAGCGCGCCCCGCCAAACGGGACCCCCCGTCGCGTACCAATTGCACCGAAAGGCTTGCATGGCATGTCCTGACATGTGGGATTTTGCAAAAACTGATTTGGACGTGTGTGCGCGTCAGAATCACCCCGTATCCGTGAAAAGGCATCGTATCGCGACTTTTGTAAAACACCGCACCATTTAGAGTACGCTCGTCAGAACGCAACGAAACTTGCGCCATTGGATTCGTGGTATCACGCTGGTCCCGTGACCCAATTTTCACGTGATTCTGAGACAGTTGACCAAGCTGCCTATTTGCGGGCCCTACGGTTGACTTTTTGGGCGAATTTGTGTTCGACTCACCGGAATCCAAAATTGGACGTACTGTTGAGTTCGTATTGACGTTTATAATTGGTTTGACCTATAATTTGTCCCATTTAGAGACCTTTACCCCTGGCATGCTTTTCGGTGCAAAGTGGGCCACATGTGGACCCCGCTTTGACCAAAATTACCGTTTTGCCCCTGTGTCCAAATTGGACGAAAGGTAGTATTTTCTAGCTATCTTGCTTATTCTAGAAACTTTGGTGATGTTTATTTCAGCATCCGGAGACGTTTATTCAGAGGCCGTAGTTTCTGATCCGGTGTGCTTGACTCCTGGACGTTACACTTTGCAGCTTTCTTACCAGGCAAGATACCTTGCCAAATTGCTTATAGTACTTTGCATGCTTATTATATTTTTATATGTTCATTGCATGTGTATTTTTCTTTCAGTCATAATTATATACTATATATGTTGACACACACTTGACACATAGTATCATGGGAGGGGAGGACAATCAGTAGGCGTATGGGCTATAACCACTCTGGTAAACCGTAGTATCTGGCACGCATTATGGTAGTGTGTCGCGATGGTCGCTACCCCCTAGGTATGTTAATTTCTTGTGTTGCTCTGGTCACTACCCCCGAGGTATGTCAATTTCTGATGTCCCTACCGTGTGTGTGAGTTGTGAGATTTAGATCGAGTAGCCTATCCATGCCCATACGTCGAAAAGTTGTCATCATTATGCATTCATATAGATTGTCTTGTATAGCGTACTTATATATTTTCTGTCTATTATGCATGTTTATTGTATTCAAATTGTCATGCTTTTATGTATCGTGTTACGTCCCTCTGAGGACCTGGTCCCTTGTTAGGTATAGATGATCAGGAGTACGGGCCAGGACCTGACGCATTATTTTCCGTCGAGGAGATTGTACCTTCTGAGCATCTTTGATTACCCCTAGTGATGGATCTCTTAGCTGATACTCTTATATCATCATCTTATTTTATATTGGAGATTTTATACTCCTCTATCATTTTAGTTTTGGATATAGTCTTTGGCAGTGGATTTGTCTCCACCCGACTATTATTGAATTATTCAGACTCATTATTCTAGTTTAGTTATTTCTTTTCTATAACTTGTTGTGTGGATGAGATTAGTACTTTCTGTGATCTGTGATAATATTTATACCACATGTGAGTTATTATTCATATTACAGCGTACGTGCGTATTATGGTATCCATATATTGAAGTTGCCATATACATACGGCTGGCATGCTTACGTGTTCCTAGTCCTACGTATTTTGGGACTGGGGCATGACATGTTTTTGTGGTGGCCCATGCAGGTCGAGTTAGCCGTTTCGGTTACGTAACTGTACGGAGCGGTCCTGCACCTAGGATTAGAATTTTTGGTCTCATCCACACTTGACTATAACTCACCTTCCTTCCAACATGTCCTATTTAAGTGCTTGCATCCTGCTTGATTCATGTACTTTTTCTAATCCTCTGTCCATCTCTTGCAGAGAGATGAATTTGCGTAACGGACATGCCACCACCGGGGACAACACGTCTCCAGGGGTTAACGACCAATCACCAGGAGAGACCTCAACGGCTCCTCTTCTTCCAGGACCGGATGGACTGACTAGCAATCCAATTCCATCAGCTCCTTCCACGGTGCCTAATGGGACTGTTCCAACTCTACCAGCACCGCGGGATATCCAGACACAGATGTTCCAATTCTTCTAAATGATAATGCAGGAACAAAGTCAGCAGACAGCCGCGCAGGCTGCAGAACAGAGGCAACAAGTGGCAGAGCAGAGACTAGAATTTCTGACAGCACTTGAGAGAATGGATGCCCTAGCCCCTGCACCAACCCAGGCACTAGTTTCAGTACCACAATCTCGGGTTGGTTCAGTCAAGGACTTTGTGCAGATGGGCCCCAAGCCATATAAAGGCAATGAGAGTCCAGAGGAGACCACGAACTGGATTGCCAACACCAAGAATTTATTAGAAGCATCCCAACTACCTGCAAATCTATGGATGATAGGCGTAAGGACCCAGCTAGAGGGTAACGCTCATCACTGGTGGGAATCAATGGAGCGCCAGTTGGGTACGCGACAGACTTGGGAATAATTCTTGGAGTGCTTTGAGAGGAAGTACTTTCCGGACACTGTAAGGGATGTATTGTACGACCAGTTCCTCCATCTGGAGTAGGAGAACAAGACAGTTGACGAGTATGACGCAGAGTTTAGCCGCCTCAGTAAGTATGGCACTGCCCTAATACCCAATGACTTGGAGAAGGCTAAGAGGTTTCATCGCGGGCTGACTCAGGAGCTCTAGCACTACACTAGCTCACAGTCCCGGATCTCTTATGCCGAGTTATTGACAGAGGCCAGGATCCAGGAGGCCATCAGCGAGGGAAACGAAAATCAACAGAGAATTCACCAAGGACCAGTAAGGACACAGCCAGGAGGACCCATTAGACACCCTTTGACACACCAGCAACCAGATAGTGTCGTACCATATCCAACCAAGGAGTACCATACTTGTCACTTTTGTAGTATATCAGGTCATATTCATAGAGATTGTCGTCGTCGATTGGGGATGTGCATGATATGTGGATCAAGTCACCATCAAGCCCGAGAATGTTCTCAGCAGAACCAGAGGTCTATGGCATTAGAATCAGGAACATCGCATACACCCTCAAGTATAGGAGACCAAAGGGACCAACCACTGCTTCTACGGTCTGCACAAATGGAGGAGGCTAGACCCCAGCTGAATGACCAAGGCCAAGGCCAAGCACTCATGATGACAAATAAGGGAGCGCAGGCACAGGAAGTCGTAGATGCAGGTACGACCTTTAGTTATATTTGTCATTGCATACTCATAACCCCATTATAACACTAGATCTTAGGCGTATAAATAGACGTAGAATTATATATATGGTAGTTTAGCAGTTATGAGGATATGTTGATATTCTACCCAGATGGCATACATGCGATGCTAATGGATGAAGCGAGTAGCAGTAGTAGTATTCTCTTCCTATCACCATCTCACACCCTTGGGTGGCTCATCTTCTCTTCCATATCCATTCCGTATCTCGTGCTTAACTCTTTCTATCGTAGTCGTATCTTTTCGTGCCATTATGAATTATTTGATTTACTTCAACCTCACCCCTATTTTTTTTGTTAAAACATAAATGTGTTAGTAATGATTGATAACTAAAGGATGAGTTCTTAATGATAACCCTTATGTATATGCACTATAGCAATATTTGTATTCTTTTATTAATTTTACCCTTAAGTAGCATCATTTAGCCTAATAAAAATTTGTTAGATTGTTGAAATATTTTATAATACTAATAGTTTTATAAAGTTAGTCAAGACCTGAATTGTTACCCTAAAAACTTAGACTAAGCTTAGGAAAGAGTTGAAGGCACTTGTTACGAACTGATAACTATGACAAATCGCTGGCGAGGTAGCGACAACTGCAGCTAGACGATTATGGTAGAGTAGTCGAATTACTTGCAGCCATACTAGCCAGGTGGCGTAGCAGTATTAGCCTACGATACTTGACGGTTACGAAAAAAAATCATAGTTATGAGATTTCAGACAAGTATCCCAAGATTCTCGACCCAATGAATAAATTTGTCTTACAACCTAGACAATAGCCTCAAGAGACTTTGACTACTAGTAGAACTTTTGTAAGTTGGGTAGTATAGACGAGTTAGAGGATAATAGAATATGGTATGGACAATAAATAAGAAGTGTTAGAATGATTGACTATGACTTTTAGGAAGCACTGCTAGATAGCAATGAAGTATAATAGCTATAGTAATTTATTATGAATATGGGTTAGTGTCAATTTCGAGGACAAAATTTTTGTAAGTTGGGTAGAATGTAAAACCCCATATTTTTAAATATTATATTTAATTAATAAATTATTAGAATTTATTTATGTTAGTTTAGTTAATTAGAAAATATAATTTATTGATTTAATTACCTAGATAAATACGCATTTAGAAATTTTTGCACAGAACTATTTTTAGGAATCTCTGTGGAAGAATAATAGATTTTTTTAGAATTTAAATTGGGTGCAAATATATTTTTATATACCTTAAATATATATGCAAATAAATAAAAAGCGTAATAATAATAATAAGTATTAAGTAATAGTTATTAAATATGATAGTAATAATAATAATTAGTTATAATAATAATAGTAATATAATAATAATAAAAATAATAATAAAAATAATAAAATAATAGTGTAATAATAATTTTAATAATAGTATTAAGAAAAGAAAAAAAAAGAAAAAGAAAAGAAATAGAAATGAGAAAAGAAATAGAAAAGAGTAAAAGAAAAAGAAAAAGGAAAAGAAAAAGAAAAAGGGAAAAAAAATCCCTTAAACCCCCCCCCAACCGCAGTAAACCCCCACAACACACCCGCGCGCGGCCCATCTCCGCTCCCCTGCTCTCTCTCTATATATATATAATAAACAACTTGTAAAACCTAAACCCTAACCCTAACCTAATCGTCTCCATGCCGCCGACCACGTCGACCCAGCGCTGACCCGCGCCGCCGCCTGGACCCGCCGGCCGACCGTCAACCGCGTCCGCGACCGCAAGCGACGCCGCGCAGAAACTGCAGCGACAAACCTTCCTTCCCGCGCTGATTCCCGCCTCCTCGCTCGATCAAATTCGAATTCGTCTTCGCTGGTACGATCACCACCTATCCCTCTCTAAATTTCGTAAATTAGTTCCCATCGAACAGCGCTAAACCCTAGGTAAAAATCGACGCCAACTTTAGGAAAAACCATATTTTTTAAACTACTATAATCTGTTGCTATGACCCATGTTCAAGAACTCGTATCTCCCACCACAGAGATCCAAACTTAGATTTTCTTTTTGCTATGTGAAGACCACATAACCGAGATTATTTTCTGTTAATTACTTCATTTTTTATGTGTTAGAATCAGAATTAAATTAGGTTGAAAATCCGGAAAACTTATTTTTAAAATGACAAAAATTTGTGATACGGAGTACGCCCCGCCAAACGGGACCGTCCCATCGCGTACCAATTGCACCGAAAGGCGCACATGGTATGCCTGACGTATGGGCTTTCGTAGAAACTGATTTGGACGTATGGGCGCATCAGAATCACCCCGTATCCGTAAAAAGGTACCGTATCGCGACTTTTGTAAAACACCGCACCATTTAGTGTACGCTCGTCAGAATACGACAAAACTTGCGTCATTGGATTTGTCGTATCACGTTGGTCCTGTGACCCAAGCTTTACGCGATTCTGAGACAGTTGACCAAGCCACCTATTTGTAGGCCCTACGTTTGACTTTTTAGGCGAATTTGTGTTCGGCTCACCAGAATCCAAAATTAGACGTACCGTTGAGGTCGTATTGACGTTTAGAATTAGTTTGACCTATAATTTGTCCCATTTAGAGACATTTATTCCTGACACGCTTTTTGGTGCAAAGTGGGTCACATGTGGACCCCGCTTTGACCAAAATTATCGTTTTGCCCCTGTGTCCAAATTGGACGAAAGGGTAGTATTTTCTAGCTATTTCGCTTATTCGGGAAATGCTAGTGATGTTTATTTCAGCATCCGGAGACGTTTATTCGGAGGCCGTAGTTTCAGATCTTGTGTGCTTGACTCCTGGACGTTACACTTTGCAGCTTTCTTAACAGGCAAGATACCTTGCCAAATTGCTTACAGTACTTTGTATGCTTATTATATTTTTATATGTTCATTGCATGTGTGTTTTTCTTTCAATCATAAAAATATACTATATATATGTTGACACACACATGACACATAGTATCATGGGAGGGGAGGACAATCAGTAGGCTTATGGGCTATAACCACTCTGGTAAACCGTAGTATCTAGCACGCACTACGATAGTGTGTCGCGCTGGTTGCTACCCCCGAGGTATGTCAATTTCTGATGTCGCGCTAGTCGCTACCCCCGAGGTATGTCGATTTCTGATATCCCTGCCTGTGTGTGAGTTGTGAGATTTAGATCGAGTAGCCTACACATGCCCATACGTCGAAAAGTTGTCCTCATTATGCATTCATATAGATTGTCTTGTACAACGTACTTATATATTTTCTGTCTATTATGCATGTTTACTGTATTCAAATTGGCATGCTTCTATGTATCTTGTTACGTCCCTCTGAGGACCTGGTCCCTTGCCAGGTATAGACGATCAGGAGTATCCGTAGGAGTACGGGCCAGGACCTGACGCATTATTTTTCGTCGAGGAGGTCTTACCTTCTGAGCATCTTTGATTACCCCTAGTGATGGATCTCTTAGCTGATACTCTTATATCATCATCTTATTTTATATTGGAGATTTTATACTCCTCTCTCATTTTAGTTTTGGATATAGTCTTTGGCAGTTGATTTGTCTCCACCCGACTATTATTGGATTATTCAGACTCATTATTCTAGTTTAGTTATTTCTTTTCTATGACTTGTTGTGTGGATGAGATTAGTACTTTCTGTGACCTGTGATAATATTTATACCACATGTGAGTTATTATTCATATTACAGCGTACGTGTGTATTATGGTATCTATATATTGGAGTTGCCATATACATACGGCTGGCATGCTTACGTGTTCCTAGTCCTACGTATTTTGGGACTGGGGCATGACGTAGCCTACTTCCCATACGCACTAAGTTATCCTCAAATTGTATTCACTTTGGAGGATAGTTCACCCTGATTTACTTTACTTAGTATTTATATTATGGCATGTACTTTTTGTATCTTGTTACGTCCATCTGAGGACCTGGTTTACTTCTAGGTTATTTGAGCACGTTGCATGATACTTGATCTAGTGGAGTGTTGGACATCGTTGCAGGTATCTTTACATCTTTCAGCTATTACAGTCGTGTACTACTTTCTATTTTTTATTATGCTTTTATAGCCTAGTATTTATAGGCCTATATTATTCCTTTGGCCTATTCGAACGAATGTATTATTGGACTGCAGATTAATTATCACGCCCAAGTCCCAAAACGTATGGGACCAGACACGTAGCCATAGCCAGCTGGTACGACTCCGTAGGTCTTTCCAATTTAATGGGCCCGACGAAGTGCACTTACATTGTCCAAGATTAAGTGATCCAGTTAAATATCTATTTCTAATATCCAACACTAAACTAAATCTCAATCCATAGTAAATAAAATCTCAAGAAGGAATGGTACGCATCATTAGTCTGCAGCCCAATAATACAGCCATTCAAATAGACCAAGGGAATAATATAGGCCTATAAACACTAGGCTATAAAAGCAGAATCAAAAATGAAAAGTAGTACATGACTGTAATAGCTGAAAGATGTAAAAAAATACCTGCAACGATGTCCAATAATCCACTAGATCCAGCATCATGCTACATGCTCAAATAACCTAGAAGTGAACCAGGTCCTCAGAGGGACGTAACAAGATACAAAAGGTACATGTCATAATGTAAATACTGAGTAAAGTAAATCAGGGTGAACTATCCTCCTAAGTGAATGTAATTTGAGGACAACTTAGTACGTATGGGAAGTGTAGGCTAGACATATGCTGACATAATTCATCAATTGTCGTGACTGGCTAGTATATACCACATATACCCCCCATATTGGGGCAATCTGCATATATAATAACGTCCAACGCTCCGAAAAATGTGGTATTTGCATAAATATATTCAACGTTCTAAAAATTATGGTATCTGCACAACGTCCAACGCCCCGAAGAGCGTGGTATCTGCACATGTAACGTCCAACACTCCAAAGAATGCGGTATCTGCATAAATATATGCGTACATATTGCTCCGAAGAATATGGTATATGTATAAAGGAGGTGGGTGTCCCATACGCCTACTAGTTGTCCTCCCCGCCCAATGCCAATGTACAAGTCTCAAGTGTGATGTGGATATCTCGTAACTATAATGCAAGTCACCTAAAATAATATACCTATGCTAAGTACCATCACACGAGCTACTCGCACCGATGGCCAGTCGAGTGCGTAAACCCGTGTCCTATCATGAACTCACTCCGTGACGTGAAATGATACGTGTCAAGGCTTCAGAGTTATAATGATAACTCCGTCACTTAGGGTATGTCCACTAGACGCTAGGTCAAACATAAGTCCTAACGTCGACGCCTTCGTCGACTGCACCCGAGTCATTCTCGGACGCGCACAGTCATATAATATTTAGAGCATAATATATATAATATTAACTGAATTTAAACAGTACAACAATGCAAGGTATACTTGTCTGGAAGCCAGCGAAGATTCGAACACGAACTCGCCATGAAAGTAGCAGGGCAACAATGAAAACTGGAGCTGATATCCCCGGATGCTGTCACAAATATCACCAACAGTCCCGGAATGAGTGAGATACTCAGAAAAGTATATACATACGTCAAATTTGGACACAGGGGCAAAAATACAGTTTCTGGTCAACACGAGTTCCACAAGTGGCCGTCTTACACCAAAAAAATGTGCCAGAGATAAAGTTCTCCAAATTTGTCAAACATAGTGTCTACGAGTTCAGAACGATGATACGAACCCAACGGAATATCCGGAACTGGATTTCGATGAGCCGGTCATGAAATTGCCCGTCATGTGGAACTGTGGGACCCATGAAACGATAGTTCGTCAACGTTCTCAGAATCGAACCAAACTTGGCTCACAGGACCATCGTAACGCTGCGAATCAGATGGCTCAAGTTTCGTTACGAAACGACAGGTACACGCAAAATTAGGACGAGTGTCAGAACAGGTCGATACGGTACTTTTCGACGGATATGCGTTGATTCCGGTGTGCACGCACATCCAAATCAAGTTTTGTGAAAGCACACACATCTACATTGATGATACGTGCCTTTCGGTGCAATCGGTACGCAACGAGGATGTCCGGATTGACGGGACCAACTCCGTATCGGAGAATTTTATTATTTTATAAAATAGTTTTTCTCATGAATTGGCACTCAATTTACTAACAATAGAAAGGAAGCTAAAATATTCTAATTGAACATATTGCAAAAGGGTTAAATAGGGTTCATACCTAAAGAATCGGTTCAAGGATCGGATGAGCTAGGAAGAAGATATCACTTCGTGAATCGGGGAGGTTGAACTCGGATTTCTGAACTCGGGTTCGAGTCGCAGTTCCTCGCGGCCGCGGGGTGGACATATTCAGCCATGGCGAGGCTCGGGGACACTCGAGGGAGGTCGGCCAGTAGGGAGGTGCCCGCCGGTGGTCGGGGCTCTCCGGGGGGTCGCCGACGGCGTCGTAGCAGCGAACAGAACGGCAACGGCAGCAGCTACAGTAGCAGTAGGCGCAGCAACAGCTGCGGCAGCGGCTCTGCCACGGGGGGGAGGGTGGCAGGACGGCGACGACTCGAGGCGGCGTAGGGCCAGGACGGCTGCGGCCAGTGACGGCACAGCAGTAGCAGCAGCTTTAACAACAGTAGTAGTGGTTGAAGCAGCAACAGAGGCGGCAGCTCACCGTGGGGCGGAGGCGGTTTGCTGGTGGTCGTGGTTGGCGGAGATGGTGGTGGTGGTGATGATGACAGTGGCAGTGGTGGTCATCGAGGTGAGGGCAGCGGTGGTGATGGCGAGGGTGGTGGTCGGAGGTGAGGGCAGCGGTGGTGATGGTTATTGACGGTGGTGATGGCGAGGGTGGTGGTCGGAGGTCAGGGCAACGGTGGTGATGGTTGTTGATGATGGTTGCATGTTGAGGGAGAGAATGAGAGGGTGTTGTTCTAAATGAGAAGAGAGGGAGAGGGTGTTGCCTAGGGATTAGGGCTGGCTAGGTTCCCAAGGAGGGGGGAGTTTCATGAAGGAATGGGTGGAGGTGATGTAATAAAGTTTGAATGAAGGGTTAGGATTTAAAGTAGGCATATTTGATGTTGCATAGTACCATGCAGAGAGAGAGAGAGAGAGAGAGAGAGAGAGAGAGAGAGAGAGAGAGTGTATGTGACCGGTCAAGCCTCAAGAATTGGGTCTTCTTTATTTGTTCCAACCAATAGGAGGTGGACACATGGCTAACCATTTGCACAAAAGTCCACAATAGTTTAGGACTTGCATAAAGAGGGAAAAGTAGAATGGATATAGAAAAATGCCTTGTTTGGTGTGTTGTAGTGGGGGAAATTGGTGTGTGGTGTTTTGAGCCATGAGGGTGTGGGTGTGAGGTTTGGGTTGGTGTTGGGTCTAGTTTTGGGTTAGTTTGAGTCATTGCACCAATTTAGTTAAAATTAGTGTCAATGGTGTTCTTTAATTAATTGAAAGTGCATAGAATTTAAATTGGGTGGGACACAAGTATCATGGACGTAGTAGACTCAGAATAAATTATTGTCATATATTGGGTTGCAAGAAACGGGTCGAGGTTGTGTCTCCAATTTTGATTGAAACGGACAAGGATGTAAAGTTGGATTTAAAATTAGAAAATGTGCACGAATATTATAAAATTAAAATGAAGCACAAGAGAGTGCATATACGAGTGACACAAAGGTCAGGATTAAAGATGGGCTTGTCTAGGTCAAGGATGTAAAATTTGTTCACTACCAGAATAAGTCAAATTAGCGACGCCTAAAAACGTCGCAAAATAAAACAAAAACGTCGCTAAAGTAGTTTAGTGACGTAATTAGCGACGTTATACAGTTGTCGGAAAAAATCAAGTCGCAAAGAAAAAACGTCGCTAAACGTCGCTATACCGACGTTTTTTAGCGACGTTAATGTGTCGCAAACGTTTACGACGTTCAGCGACGCAGCGTCACTATTTAGCGACGTTATGTAAAGTCGCTAAACGTCGCTAATTAGCGACTTATATAGCGATGTTACACCGACGTCTTTAATGACCTGGCAATACTGCCGTGTCAGCAGTTGGCGACGTCATTAGCGACGTCTATAGCGACGACCTGACTATATTGCCATGTCAGCATTTGGCGACGTATAGCGACGTCATTAGCGACGTCATTAGCGACGTATTTAGCGATGTGTGACGGCATCGCTAATTAGCGACGCATTTAGCGACTTCAAATAACGTCGCTAAACGTCACTAAAAGCGTCGCTAATTTTTAAAAAAATTAAAAAAAATATTATCCAGATTGGTGATTCCCTGCAGTTCTAGTCCTCCTCCTCCTCCTCCTCCTCCTCCATCTCCTCTTCTTGACACCACAAGAACCACCCTTCTTCGACTCCTCCTCCATCTCCACTATATAATCCAATTAAATCCACTATATAATCCAATTAAATTAAAGACCACAAGAAGCATTGTTGAAGTATCAATCCAATTAAATTAACTAAAAAAATAAATACCACAAGAAATATCAGACATCATGCCTATTGTTGAAGTATCAATAATTCATAATATACAATCGCATCATAAATAATAATAAAAATAACTATACTACTGCGGATCTGCAGGAGGCTGACCACCGGCGCGCTTGAAGGATAGGAACTCCTCATACTCGTCCCGTGGAATCGACACCGATGTCGATGGATAAGGCAGTGACGTCGGTAGAGGCCGTGCCCGCTCCAAGTCTGCGAGTCGCTGGTTGTAAGAATCCAGGGTAGATAACAGCCTCGTACTGCTATCACCCATTGAATCCTGCATCCTCGTCAGCTTCTCGCCCATCGATAGCTGTGACGCCTGCAGCTCCATGATATTGCGGTCATTGGAGGCTCTAATATCATTTGTCACGTCCCGTAGCTCCGTCATGCTGCGGTCGAGCATATCCAATCGTACGATGAGCATCGGGTCGTCCGCCTGCGGCTGGGACCGGGGCTGCTCCTCCATACTTCGCAGCAAGTCGTCACGGAGAGACGCAATCTGACGATTAACGGCCTCCTGGACGGCCTCCTGGATGGCCTCCTGGACTCGGGCCGACGACTGCGAGGGCTGCGACTGCGAGGGGTGTGTGGAATGCGCAGCTGTCTGGGAGGCCCTAGATGACTGCGTCGCAACCAGGGCGCCATAGGAGCCCGTACCGTAGTACGTACCCCTCTGGAGACCACCAGCTGCGGTCACCCACAGGTCGTCCGCCGACGGAGATGGAGCGGGCTGCGATGAAGTACCAGCCTCTCCAGGTGTAGGTGCACTAGCAGTCGCCCGCTCACGCAGCCTAAGATACTCGGCCTAGAAATGGTTTGGAAACTCGATAATTGCCTAAGTTATATTAAAATAAACACAAAGTAAAGTAATACTTACGTAGGTCTGTGAGGCCCTCTCATCAATGAGATTTCCGTCCTTGCGATGGGTGGCCAAGAAGACGGTCACCATGTTTGCATCCTCACCCCTCTGTACCTGTTAAAAATATATTATTTATTACTAAACTTAAATATTTTTTTTAATTACCATTTTATGGTACTTGTATTAAAATAATATATTTTAAAAGAAAAAACATACCAAACGACGGAAATATTCCGTCATCGGAATCGAGCCACCACACCACTTGGCAGCATTCTGCCTAGCCGCCTTGGCCTTCTTAGACCTTTCCTTGTAGCTCGGATCGTCGAATCTAGCCCTCATCGCAGTCCACTGCTCAGGCGTGATCCAACCTTGGATCGGTTTTTCAGCACGATCACGAGTCTTCTGGTCATCCAGAGCATCTCGGATAAGCTTGGCGGCAACGGTAGGAAAGAGCCGCTCGATCAACTCGGCCCGGTGCGGAGGATAAAAATACGTTTGCTACAATAAATAATTCATTAAGTTAGCCGCACGAATAAGTTATATACTATGCATAAATTAAAGGATTTATTTAATATACTTTATTTGGAAGTGCGCAAACCAGAACGCCTTTCTCTCCTCCGGAGCCTCAGAGTAGTTGATCCAAGGGCCACCGTAGTTGTTCCTCAGAAATTGGCCCAGGCGTCTCTGAACCGACGATGGACGATATCTATACAGAGATAATAATTTAGATTACTGAGCCGGTCAATATACGATGAATAAAGAGAAACACAAATCTAATTGACTTACTTTGTACCGTCGGCCCAAATCTCTGTCCTCGTCTCCTCCGGAGGTGCACATGGAGGATCTTGCTGATGCTGGGACAACGTGGGCACGACCTCCTCGACATGCTCATCTGTCCCCATGGTTCCGTCCGCAGGAGGAACGCTGGACGAGGGGGTACTATCACGCCAGGAACTACTCGTCCCAACAGTCGGAGATGTGACTGATCGATATACTGGAGTACTGGGCGATGATGATCCGGAACCAACAGTCGGCAGTACCGGAGTGGCACTCGGTCTACCTCGGGACCTGCCGAATCCTCCGCATCGTCCTGTCATATCTGATAACAACATATGATGAATATAGAGAAACACACATATATACTACATTCTACAGTCGAAATGTGATACATATCTCAAAGCATTATACAGTCAAAATATAATACATATATTCGTTAATGGGTACATCTACTTTGTCAATTTTCCAACATTGATCTATATTCTACAGTCATAATATAGTTACATTCTACTTGCAATATTTTTTAATTTCAATCATCTTCAGAAAATTTATCTTGTTCGCCTTCGTCGTCCTGAGAACGGTCCATGCAATACGGACATGAGAGACGACCATGGGTGCTCCATCCCGATAATATTCCATAGGCCGGAAAGTCGTTGATGGTCCACATAAGTGCTGCCCTCATCTGAAAATTCTGCTTCCTAGAAACATCGTACGTGTTGGCACCTACTTCCCACAGCTGATTCAACTCATCTATCAAAGGCTGTAAATACACATCGATGTTCCTCTTCGGATTGTTCGGACCCGAGATAATAACGGTTAGGAACATATACGGAGTCTTCATGCACATCCAAGGCGGTAGATTGTACGGAGTGACGATCACAGGCCAACACGAATACTGGGAGCCCGAAAGTCCGAATGGGATAAAACCGTCAGAGCAGAGCCCCAATTTGACATTACGTGCTTCCTCGGCAAAATGTGGATACTCTCGATCAAAGTGCTTCCATGCTTCTCCATCGGATGGATGATCCAATACTCCTTCGATCTGTTTTCGCCTGTGCCAACTCATATTTTCTGCAGTCTCCTTAACCATAAACAACCGCTGCAACCGCGGCGTCAAAGGCAAGTAGTGCATCGAATCGGTAGGCTTCCTTGCACCGACAGACTTTCCTCTAACAGTGGCCTTGTAGCGATCAGCACCACAGAATCTGTACGCATCTTCATCCTTGTCGTCTTTGTAGTACAACATGCACCCGTTGCGACATGCATCGATTTTCTCGTATCCCATCCAAAGCGATCTCACCATCCTCTTAGATCGATAGAAGTCTTTAGGCAACTTTGCACCCTCGGGCAAGATCTCTATAATCAAATCGAGCAGTCGATTATAGCATTCTTGCGACATGTTAAAATCGGACTTAATGCTCAATAATCTTGTAACCACCTCCAACGGTGAATGATCCTCACAACCAGGATATAGTGGAGTCCTTGCATTCTCAAGCAACTCCATAAACTTTGCAGCATCGGCATTCGGTGCCTCCTCAGCTGCATCATAATTGTCCGGATTGAAACTAGGTCCCGCCGCATCATAATTGTCATGATTGAAACTAGGCCCCGCCGCATCATAAACCATGTTCACCAACCCGTCGTCGTAAGCATCGTGGTCTTGGACATCCATATACGGCTCCACATAGGGGTCCGATTCCGATGCTAGAGATACAAGTTCTCCGTGCGCGGTCCACTGATAGTAATTCGGCGTAAAGCCCTTCGAGTATAAATGATACGTAACTTCTACTTCTGGATGATATTTCCTGTTGCGACATCTCACACACGGACACTTAATTTTGGTACCGTCCATGTACTGAGGGAACGCCTTGGCGAACTGCAGGAACTGCTGTACACCCTCAATGAATTCATCCCGCACACCGCACATGTCATCAGGATGACGGTTGTACATCCACGAACGATGACGCAGATAGTAATTCATATCCATTTCTATATACTTCTGCAAAAATGACAGTATGTATCATATAAATCATTACATACAGTGGTTTATCACCTAGCTTCATAACTTAACCGTACTATAAAAATCATATCTGATATAATACATACTTTCATTTATCAAAGTCTAAAATAAGCAATATTCAAAACAACTAAAAATAGGATTTTATACTATTGGTAAAAGCTTGGGTTCTTTACTGTATATAATGCTTACTAGGACATATAGTTACTTAGATAACTACTAACAAAATCAAGTATATCAGTAAGTAACTATTTAACTACACTAACTATGTACTAATTTAATACTAAACTGATACCCTTAACTTCTACCCAATAACTCATGCTAACCCATCTTAAACCAACTAACCAATACCTGGACACTAAGCTAACTAAAACTAGTATACATAGCTCACTAAATGCAACTGAAAACGGATACTGATACAGTGGGACTTGTTGATACTTACTGATACATGGTTGCTGAAATGACACAGTGCTGATGGTTTTCCTCTTCGGTTGCCTGCTCACTGTTGCAGACCTCCTTCTCACTGCCCACTACAAGGCTCGAGCATGCCATCCCGCTTATTCTAGATACCATCTTAGTACACTCCTATCTAACATCTCTAAACATCACTAACCTACATATCTATATATACCCTATTAACACTTGACTTTATACCTTGCCTGCATCAACTCCTACAATTGCCTGTACTGATACCTCACACAGTCCCTGATACGTATCAGTGTATAAGTACTGATGACTGATACCAAACTGAAACTGAGATGCACTATGGCATGCCTCCGCAGTGCCTAGGGACTGCCCCCAAGCCTAACTGACAGGCACCATTTGGGTGCACTGCTGCAGTGCCCCATGCCAGAGCCCCAAGTCTGTAACCAAACTTCATTTGGTCTCCTCCATGTACCAATACTAACAACAGATAATATACTAACTGATGACTCCACATACTAACACTTCTAAAGTGTATCACTTGCAGGTAATAACCCTACTACAACTGTCACAATCTCTCACATCTTGAGCTTAGTGTCTGTGTTACTGTCTGTGTCCATGTGATATTAGTGTCTGTGTCCATGTCAAAAAACTTAATCCTAACCCTAGGTCCTTATCAGTGTCTGTGTCAGTGTGTGTGTGTGTCGTGTCGTGTCTGTGTCACCATCTGTGTGTGTGTGTCGTGTCTATGTCAGTATCACATGTGTTCTGAGAGAGAGAGAGAGAGAGAGAGAGAGAGAGAGTTAGGCTTTACCTAGAGCTCGAGGAAGAGGAGGGGGATGCCGGAGTAGCCGCGGGGGAGGTCGACGGAGCAGGCGGTCGACGGAGCGGGGGGGGGCGGGGGAAATTTTTTTCGTTTCAAAATTTCAACAGATGGGGAAAAACGAAACCGAGCCCTAATTAACCAAATTTTAGCGACGTTTAGCGACGTCAAATAAGGACGTCGCTAAATTAAATTATAGCGACGTTACGGTCGTCGCTAAACACGTTGCTAAATATTTCTAATATAAACGTCGCTATTTGCGTCGCTAAACGTCGCTAACTTAGATATATTAGCGACGTTTAGCGACCAAAATTGAACTTATAGCGACTAATCTTATAAAAACTGAACATAAGTCGCTAAACGTCGTTAAATGTCGCCAATTAGCGACGTCTACCGACGTTTTACATGGAGTCGCTAAATTAGCGACGTTTTTACCTGGAGTCGCTAAAAAACGTCGCTAATCCCGCTTATTCTAGTAGTGGTTGGAAAGCAAATGCTAGTGCATTGCTCTGGATATTTAAACAACGTTAATGTGCAACGATCAAATCAAAATCAAAAAGGCGATTTAAATAACTCCAATAATTATTCCAGAATAATTCTAAATAAATCCCTAAACCTAGATTTTGGGTCAGAGGGTTTACAATCTATCCACCTTAGAAAATTTTGTCCTCGAAATTCAAAATCCATCTCCCCAACAAACTCCATGTATCTCTAAATATATAAACACAACTTGGTACTTAGTCCTACTCTAATCTCTTTACCTTAAACTGCCATATACGTACAGTCTAATCATCTAAGGCATTTGTTTCTTAAAACATCTTTTCACCATCATGTATTGTCTCGTCATTGTTATCATGCTAATCATCATCCAGAAAATTATCATATATAAGCCTAGGTTACTCAAGGATGTTGCGACACGATCTAAGTTTGAAACTTCTAATATCTATAAAGAAAATAACGTCATTCTTTTACTCTCAAAGGACTGCAGGGGTTAGGCACTAAAATTTTATAAACACAAAATTCTTAAGGCTACTTATGTAGTATATAAATTTCTTTTTTGCAACTAAGACGGTTAATATCGTAATATTATTTCCTAGGTATAACGTCATTCTCCTATAGTATCCACAATGGAATCATGCAACCTAACTTTTTATAATCAGTCTTAGCAGCAACAAGCCTAATCTAGTCAGTCAGTCATACCTACTCTAGAAGCTCAACTCGAATAATTTCTAGGAGAAATATATATAATAAAATACAACATAAGTCTCTACTCAATACATAGTAATAAGAATATATAGAAATTATGTAATAAATATCTATTTAATCATTCTAAATACCCTAGAATAAAATATAACAAATACAATAATAAGAATATGATTCCTAAAATTTATCGGCTAGGGTAAATTGGAAATAGGTTCCCATAACACCACATACTACTAAGGATTAGGTTCCGCAAGCTCATGTCATATTAGTCAAAAATCTAAATCTCTATCCCTAAGCGGTTTATATGTAAACTTTAATATTCAGCTATCATTCCTATCAGACTTCTATCTTCCATTTACACCCCCTACTCATGTGTCAATATATAATCTAAGAGTCTAGTGGTAGTCCTCTACCGATTGACCAATGAGTCAGCGTGTGATCTAAACCTGTATTTTGTTCCTTGAAATTTGTAGTACTTTGAGGCTGATCAACAATTTCTACCTGCGCTAAATCCTCAAAATTTTAAAAGCATTACAATTCATAAATACTATACTTATTATTCTTCAAGTCCATATCAAAATTTCTCGTCCTTGGGTTACGTGACTCTAATATATTTCCCATATCATTTTTTTCCTACACAACTTTATATCTTTCTAGTACGTTGATCTTGTGTTCAACTCTAATTTCGTCAAGCATGGCCCAGTACCTTCCGCTTCGTAGTATAGATCTTCGAGGCAACTATCGAGTGATAATTTTTTTTGTCTTTCCTAGATCCTTTTCTTAATTTAAAAAGCTCAAGGTCAGGTACTTGTCGCTAATCTCATCTTATTGCCACTCTACCTTTTTACCTCGAACCTGAGGTTTCTCCTAGTTTACTCCATGCATACCCTTCATCCAAACTACATGGGTATCTCTTGTTTATAACTAGTCATCCATTATAGGTAGTTCACGATATCCAACTCAAGGCTATGACATATGTCGATACTCTCATCCTTCAATCTAATTGCTCTATTTTGGATACTAGCTTAACTAATCGAGTTATCAAAGGTGAAAACCATGAGCCCAATAGACACTGACAACCCAAACAAATAAAGTATATCAAATCTTATTCTAGAAGCTATACCCTAGTACCTAAGTTACCATTATTCAAACAACAGATCTAGCATTCTATCTATCTATCTTAACCCAGTCTTAGAATCTTTATCTAGGTTTGATACTAGAAGTTATAAGACAACTATAGGTCCAACTTCTAGGACATGCTACATAAAGTTCTATTTTTCTAAGTCAAAAATTCTTTCACATATCCCTTATGCCTTACCCATAATTCGTCATCAACAAATTTACAGAACTTAAGGATTTTATAACAGCTTAATCATCTCATTGATGCACCGAGAGTTTCTCCAGTCATAGTCTAGACTTAACCTCATAATAAATTTTTTTTCGTTCTATTTACAAACACTAATCCTCCACAAAACAAAATTGTGTTTTCTCGCCCTTAATGTATAAATACTCCTCTCCTCATAATTTTTCCATGAATTTTGTTCTCATTCGTGTTCCATTTCATACCTCAGTTTCAATGGTATCGTTTCTTTAATCAAGTTTTTGTTTAGTTCTATAATCTGATATTCCAAATTCTTTTATCGATATATTCATCGTTCCTTTGTCATAAACATAATTTTGTCAGGTATTAATTTCTGTATATCCTCTAGGTATAATCCTCTATTAAACCGTCACAACTAGTGTTGTCCTTGTAGTAGTTCATACCTAATATTGGTCTCAAAAATTATCTAGGGTATATAATTTTATCAACTATTTCGTTCAAGTTAATCCTCCATATACCGTATCAAATTACAGCTTATTCTCCCTAAAATTGTATTCCTCGATTTTCTTCTTTCTACTGTTTATTACTCTGAGTCACCATAGTACAATTATAATAATGGGTACCACCCAAGCACATGATAAAACTTCGAAGATTCAGATAATCCTCTTCCAAGTGAGAGCCTAAAATTTCATCTTCTCAAGTTCATAATGTCGCTCCTTGTATCACTATCATGAGGCTACAACTAATTCCTTGTATCACTATCATGGGGCTACAACTAACCCTAGCATCTAGCTATGTCTTCCCCAAATTATTCTAGAGTCTTAGAATCAAACAATCTTTCTAGCTTCTAATACTTACAAATCACTGCTACCTTAAGAAAAGGTAGGGTTTATCAGTTCCAAACATCTACTACTAGGTTCAATTCTCATGCTAACAATCTATACTAGCTCTAACATCTAGAAAGAACCTATTAACCTACCCTACTAAGGGTAACCATCTTCTCATAAAATATTACATCAATCATACCTTCTTCCGTCTTGACTAGGATCTGCTCCTGGAGGAAATTACCGTGCGCGAGCATCCATCTCTCTGAAATAAGGAATATGAGAAACAATAATAACGATGTCGATGGTAAATAAACGAATACAATAATGAAGTCCAAGGGCGATAATCGAATACAAGAGGAGTTTTAAAATCAGTTATGGATTGAGATCTTATTCAACATTAAACCTAAGTTGCAGGCTCATTCGGTACAGTAACGTAACCAAAATGATATGCTCTGACCTGCATGGGCCACCAATAAAACCATGTCACGCTCCAATCCCAAAATATATGGGACCATACACGTGGCAATGGCCAGCTGGTACGACTCTGTAGGGATTTCCAATTTAATGGGCCCGACGAAGTGCACTTACGTTGTCCAAGGTTAAGTGATCCAATTAAATATCTATTTCTAATATCCAATACTAAACTAAATCTCATTCCATAGTAAATAAAATCTCAAAAAGGAATGGTACGCATCATTAGTCTGCAGCCCAATAATACAGTCGTTCGAATAGACCAAGAGAATAATATAGGCCTATAAACACTAGGCTATAAAAGCAGAATAAAAAATGAAAAGTAGTACATGACTGTAATAGCTGAAAGATGTAAAAAATACCTGCAACAATGTCCAACACTCCACTAGATCCAGCATCATACAACATGCTCAAATAACCTGGAAGTGAACCAGATCCTCAGAGGGACGTAACAAGATATAAAAAGTACATGCCATAATGTAAATACTGAGTAAAGTAAATCAGGGTGAACTATCCTCCTAAGTGAATGTAATTTGAGGATAACTTAGTGCGTATGGGAAGTGTATGATAGACATATGCCGACGTAATTCACCAATCGTCGTGACTGGCTAGTATATGCCACATATGCCCCCCATCTTGGGGCAATCTGTATATATAATAACGTCCAATACTCCGAAGAGCGTGGTATCTGTATAAGTAAATATGTCCAACGTTCTGAAAAGCGTGGTATCTGTACAACGTCCAACGCCCCGAAGAGCGTGGTATCTGCACATGTAACGTCCAACACTCTAAAGAATGCGGTATCTGCATAAATATATACGTTTGTATCACTCCGAAGAATATGGTATCTGTATAAAGGAGGTGGGTGTCCCATACACCAACAGTCCCAGAATGAGTGAGATACTCAGAAAAGCATATAAATACGTCCAATTTGGACACATGAGCAAAAATACAGTTTTTGGTCAACACGGATTCCACAAGTGGGCTCGTCTTGCACCGAAAAATGTGTCAGAGATAAAGTTCTCCAAATTTATCAAACTTAGTGTTTATAAGTCCAGAAAAATGATACAAACCCAACGGAATGTCCAGAACTAGATTTCGATGAGCCGATCACAAAATCACCCTTCATGTAGAATCGTGGGGCCTACGAAACGACGTTTCGTCAATGTTCTCAGAATCGAACAAAACTTGGGTCACTGGACCAGCGTAACGGTGTGAATCTGATGGTGCAAGTTTCGTTATGAAACGACAGGCACACACGAAATTAGGACGAGTGTCAGAACAGGTCGATACAGTACTTTTTGATGGATACGCGTTGATTCCGGTGTGCATACACATCCAAATTAAGTTCCGCGAAAGCCCACACGTCCACGTTGATGATACGCGCCTTTCGGTGCAATCGGTATGCGACGAGGTTGCCCGGATTGACGGGACCAACTTCGTATCGGAGAATTTTATTGTTTTATAAAATAGTTTTTCTCATAAATTGGCACTCAATTTACTAACAATAGAATGCAAGCTAAAATATTCTAATTGAACACATTGCAAAAGGGTTAAATAGGGTTCATTCCTAAAGAATTGGTTCAAGGATCGGATGAGCGAGGAGGGAGATATCACTTCGTGAATCGGGGAGGTTGAACTCGAATTTTTGAACTCGGGTTTGAGTCGCAGTTCCTCGCGGCCGCGGGGAGGAGATGTTCAGCTATGGCGAGGCTCGGGGATACTCGAGGGAGGCCAGCCAGTAGGGGGTGCCCGCCGGTGGTCGGGACTCTCCGGGGGTAGCCAGTGGCGCCGTAGCAGCGACCAGAACGGCAACGGTAGCAGCTACAGCAGAAGTAGGCGCAGCAACAGCAACAGCTGCTGCGGCAGCGGCTCGGCTACGGGGGAGGGGGGGCCAGGACGGTGACGGCTCGAGGCGGCGCAGGGCCAGGAAGGTGATGGCCAACGGTGACACAGCAGTAGCAATAGCTTTAACAACAGCAGTAGCGGTTGAAGCAGCAGCAGTGGCGGCAGCTCACCGCGGGGCGGAGGCAGTTTGCTGGTGGTCGTAGTTTGCGAAGATGGTGGTAGTGGTGGTGATGATGACAGTGGAAGTTGTGGTCGTCGAGGTGAGGGCAGCGGTGGTGATGGTGGTTGGCGGTGGTGATGGCGAGGGTGGTGGTCGGAGGTGAGGGCAGTGGTGGTGATGGTTGTTGACGGTGGTGATGGCGATGGTGGAGGTTAGGGCAGCGGTGGTGATGGTTGTTGATGGTGGTTGCATGTTGAGGGAGAGAAGGAGAGGGTGTTGTTCTAAATGAGGAGAGAGGGAGAGGGTGTTGCCTAGGGATTAGGGCCGGCTAGGTTCCCAAGGAGGGGGATTTCATGAAGGAATGTGTGGAGGTGATGTAATAAAGTTTGAATGAAGGGTTAGGATTTAAAGTAGGCATATTTGATATTGCATAGTACCATGCAAAGAGAGAGAGAGAGAGAGAGAGAGAGAGAGAGAGACCGGTCAAGCCTCAAGAATTGGGTCTTCTTCATTTGTTCCAACCAATAGGAGGTGGACACATAGCTAGCTATTTGCACAAAAGTTTCCAATAATTTAGGACTTGCACATAGAGAAAAAAGTGGATTGGATGTGGAAAAATACCATGTTTGGTGTGTTATAGTGGGGAAAATTTGTGTGTGGTGTTTTGTATGAGCCATGAGGGTGTGGGTATGGGTTTGGGTTGGTGTTGGGTCTAGTTTTGGGTTAGGTTGAGTCATTGCACCAATTTAGTTAAAATTAGTGTCAATGGTGTTCTTTAATTAATTGAAAGTGCATAGGATTTAAATTGGGTGGAACACAAGTGTCATGGACGTAGTAGACTCGGAATAAATTATTGTCATATATTGGGTTGCAAGAAACGGGTCGAGATTGTGTCTCCAATTTCGATTGGAACGGACAAGGATGCAAAGTTGGATTTAAAATTAGAAAATGTGCACGAATATTGTAAAATTAAAATGAAGCATAAGAGAGTGCATATACGAGTGACACAAAGGTCAGGATTGAAGATGGGCTTGTCTAGGTCAAGGATGTAAAATTTGTTGGAAAGCAAATGCTAGTGCATTGCTCTAGATATTTAAACAATGGTAATGTGCAACGATCAAATCAAAATCAAAGAGGTGATTTAAATAACTCTAATAATTATTCCAGAATAATTCTAAATAAATCCGTAAACCTAGATTTTGGGTCAGAGGGTTTACACTAATGATGTGTATTGTTCCTTCTTGAGATTTATTTACCAAGGATTGAGATTTAGTTTAGCGGTTGAATATTAGAAATAGATATTTAGCTTGATCACTTAACCGTGGACAGCGTAAGTGCACTTCGCCGGGTCCATTAAATTAGAAAGCCCTACGGAGTCGTACCAGCTAACCATTATCACGTGTCTGGTCCCGCGTATTTTGCGACTGGGACGTGAAATAACCATTCATAACCAGTACTCTAAAAATACCTCATAACCGTTATACTCCCACAATTGCCAAGCAGACCCTTAAAGTTTCTACCGTAATCGAAAGTTAAATAGATCATATTACGATTAGTAAATTAATTAAAACTAGATAATTTTATCATTAAAAAATAAATAAATAAATTTTTGTCCCATTTTTAATCATCTTCACGCTGATATATTATATGATAGTATTTGAGGGTCTGGAGACACCAATTTTTACTCGTTAACATTGAAATACCGAAAAAAATCTGAAAATAAAATTATCCCAAGTAAAATGTGGAGATCGAAATATCGTTTTTTTGCGATTCTAAATTTTTTTTAAGTCTGTCAAACGGTGAAACGGTTTATCCAATAGTACTTTTCGTTACGGTCATTTTCGCACAAGCTAGGCCTCGTTTCGATCTCTTAGTCAAAATTTATGATATTTAAAAATTTTAAAATATATACTTTTGCATGTAACATGTGTGTCCTGTTTCGGATGAAAAATTATTTTACACGAATTGTGTTACTCTCTTCGAAAACATACAAATCGGCCTATTGTTTGACGAAAAATAATTTTCAAACAAATAGTTATGGCCGCTCGAAGTCTTCTCAACGGCAGACGTAATTTTCTTACGGCAGAATTTTTTTACATTTTTGAATGTTCAATGTTGCATATTTTATTTTGGATGTTAAATTTTATTTTTTTCTAATTTATTTTTAAAAAATATTTAAAAACAACACAAAAAACAAAAACAAAAATCAAAACAAACCAAAAAAAAAACAAAAACAAAATACTAACAGAAAAAAACAAAAAAAAATCGAAACTCATATTTTTACCAACTGAGTTGGCGAAATGGTTGAAAAATAAAACAAACAAAAAATCATATTTTTGCCATCTGGGATGGCAAAAACTTTCGTAATTTAAAATTTTTTAAAATTATTTTTGTTTTAGATAATTTATTTAAAATATTTTTGGTACAACAATTTTTTTTGGAAAAAGAAAGGAGAAGGAAGTGGAATGGACTCACTCGCTACTGATTTGACTAATTTTTAAGCAATAAAAAAGATCTGAAAACCATTTGTAAAATAAGTTAGATTTATTTGCAAGAAAATTCAAACAAGAAGTAGAAAATATATTAAAGAAAGGCTCTTGATAAAGGCACTACAAACATGACTCGGGACTAGCCCAGTATTGAAGTTAGTCCAATTAGAAAGAAATTTTACTCAGACTAGCCCTAAATTTACTATGACTGCCCACCCTTTTCACCTCCCTCCTGCTGCTCACCCTCCCGCTCCTCCACCGTTTGTCGCCGTTTCCACCGCTCGCCGCCGTCCCCGCGCGTAGCAGCGGCCCCATCCTCCATAGCTTGTCGCCGTCCCCATCGTTCACCGCCACCCCGCGCGCAGCAGCGGCCCCGTCCTGCACCGTGCGCGCCTCGGCCTCCTCCCCCGCCTCCTCCTCCTCCCCCTCCCCCTCCCGCTCATCAGCCTCGTCCCCCCTTCCCGCCACTCACCTCGCGTAGCCCTCCCTTCCGGACTGTCAAAATTTTGACAGTCCTACCAATTGGAAGGATTGTCAAAATTTTGACAGTCATGATTATAAAAAAAATTAATTGGAAGTGGAATGTCAGGTGAATAATTTTTGGGAGCGATAAATTTATAATTATCAATGGTGAAAATTTGGACTGTTCCGAATCATTTTTGTAGTGCCTTTATAAAAAGACTAAAGAAAAGGACCAACATCCCCCGCCACAGTGTCATTCCCGTAATTCCACGCAACTCGAGGCCTATACATCCCCCACAATAATGCCCACTCCAGCACCGAAATAGAGCATCGGATGCCATTTAAAAAAGGCTCCAAACTCTCTCTCTCCCGATGGCCAAATCCCCTTTCTGTTCTCTCCTTCTTCCTCTCCACTACATTCCTCCAAAACCCTAACCCTAATTTCTGCTCTCTCTCTATCTCTCTTTCGCGCCATGGCCACGAGGGATGCGTCGACTCCGCCACCGGTCATTGGAAAAGCCGGCCGGTACACCGTCTTCATCACCCCTTCGGTGACCTCTACGCCATCCGAGTCCCCCAGATCTAGCACTCCGAGCCCTATCCCTAGCACTAGCCCTAGTCCTAGGAATGCTCCACTCGAGCTCTCCAGAACCTACAGCTCCAGCCCTAGGACCAGGCTGAACCCGGTCCAGTCCCCGTCGCTGCCGGTACAGACTCCTCCTCCTCCTCCGATCCAAGCTCCTCCGCCTCCGGTGCAGGTTCCTCCGCCGCAGTTCGCGAAGAGCGCCGGGAAATCGACGGGGGTGTTCGGATTCTTCTGGGACGCCGTTACTAAAGTTCAAGATGGTAGCTTTTTCTCTCTTTTTCTATTGCTCGTGTCTTACTTTGTTCCTTGGTGTTTTAGAAAGATTCGTGAACTACACATTGCTTTCTTTCGTAAATGTTACTATGGATATTATGGATTTCACGGTTTCTACGAAAATTTGCTTACTTGATTCTCTGTAATTCCAAAATTGAGACTGTCGCAGAAGTTCAAGATGGTATCTTTCTAGTGACTAGATGCTTCTAACGAGCTGAAATTCTAGGTTATATTCATCTGTGTTCATAAGCATTTTGAAGTATTTATAGACTCTTCGAAGCTTTTGTGAAATGTTTTCTATATATCCATGTAGTTTTTTTTTTTTTTTTTTGCGTCTTAATTTTTGTATGCCGAAGTTTCTTAATTCCTAGTTTTGATCCATAGACGATTATGTGTATCCCATCACCAATCCTGTAACTATGTTTCTTTGCAGCGCATGCTAGCTTGGATGGGTACTTGGCTGATTGGCTTGGATTAGATCAGTCAAGGTATCAGTGGGCGTTGAATGATTATTACGAAAACAACGAAGCGGTAAGTAATGCCCTTTGCTAACAATTCTCGCCCGTCACATGTGTATACATCACTAAAATTCATAGTTTATTTCTTTGTCTTTAGTTACGTTTTTTATGGCACTAGCTATTACAATACAGAGGTTTATCCTTTTTTAATTCAACACCAGATCTGTTTTTCCCCTTAACTTCAAGGAGCTCGTTTGATCTCTTGATTGCATTTGATACCTCTATCCCTTTTGTTTCTACTGGCTGTGAACACATTGGTAGTATGGGAATGTTTAACCTATATGGTTGGAATATTATGTAAAGGGAGTATTCATTATACAAATGGTAAATTCTATAGGCACTCCATAGTTTGCTTAGGAGTTAGGACATCCCAATTTTTTTTCAGTTTTTTTTACGAGTTTGCCACTAGTTTTTTTACTTGAGGGCAGTCCAACTTCTCATATAAAAGCCAATGACTTCTATTTTTTAGTCCAAATTTTTTTTTTTAGGACTGTCAACATTGTGACAGTCTGTAAAAAAAATTGACAGATTTTCTTTACAGTCCTAAGAAGGAGGCATAAAAGAAGCGGCGGCGAGCGGCAACGGCAAGTAGCGGCGCACGGCGGAGGCGCACGTGCGCGGGGGGTTGCTCGCGGCGGAGGCCCCCTCCTCCTCCTCCGCCTCCCGCCTCCTCCTCCTCCTCCTCCTCCGGCGGATTAGGGTTAGGGTTAGGGTTTGGGGGTTTAGAAATTTGAAGAGAGAGAGAGAGTAGAAATTTAAAATGAAGGATTGTGGGAAGGTTTGGGGGGAGTGGACTATCCTGAGTAAATTTTGGGCTGTCCTAAGTAAAAGTTACAAAAATATGGGTTGTCCTGAAGTAATGAGTTGTCCTAAGCAAACTATGGAGTGCCTATAGAATTTGACTATACAAATATGGATGAGTAGTCATCTTATGAAATTATCAACATTGTCGGACAATATAAGCTCGATAATTTTTTAAAAGAGAATTATTTTATTGTAATGTATAATGTAATTTCCTTTAGTTTAGGGCTATAAAAAGAAATTCATATATTTTTAGTGGAAGAATAATTTCTTCATACAGTTTGTAATTTGAGAACATTACATTAACCAAAGTAAGTATGTCCATGGACTAGTCCTCATAACTTGTCTGCCAATTTAGCTTTGTTTGCAGTGTTGCATCCTCTTTTTAGATATGTCCATGGATCAGTCCTAATAACTTGTCTGCCAATTTAGCTTTATTTGCAAAGTTGCATCTTCTTTAGTCTAAAAGACTCCGAACCCTCAATAATTACTCTACCATGATGTCTATTTTCTGTGGTTCATATGAATTTGAATTTTAAACAGTGTTATTGTATTCTACCACTATTGTGAAGACAATGATTATTGAACTACTGAATCTATGCCTAGCTGTTAAATATGTTATATGGTTTTTTTCTTGGAAGAAAAATCTCGAAGAATTGTTGTAGTTCTTGAAACTAGGTTTTTGTTATCTCAATTGTGGTGTGTCATGGTTTAGAACATTAACTTCTGCCTCTGAGAGGAGCACTACTTTTCTAAAGTTTGTCTGTTATCTTCAGGAGGGATGTGCTTCTCTGGTCTGTCCTGCTAACTGATAAGTTTGAGTCTTTCTTTAGTTTCTGATTTCTTAGGGCTTAGAATTAATTGAGCAGCCCACATGGATTTATATAGACTTGAATTTTTCCTTTGAGATGTAGAGGTGTACCCCTCTGATTGCAAGTACCTGTTGTAGAAACATTTGATAACTTCCCTGGTGTTAATAATTGAAAATTTCAAGTATATGCTTAAACCTCCCAGTGGGCCTTTAGTCGTTGGTTATTTTTCTCTCTCTAACCTTATCATTTGAGAAATGACATATTTTACTTGTACCTCATTGATAATTTGTGTTCGAAGTGTTCAGGAGCTATGTAGTTTCCTTTCTAGACCAATATTCAATTTACTGAAACATTGTGTGCTTGCACAACATCTATACTGTGTCTTTTTCTAGACTCCCGAAATTGATATTGATGGTTATGCTGGATCAATTATGCAAGAATTTTGCTCTTTGACGACAAGTGGCAGAAATTTAGGTGACTGATAGTATGTGAGGTTGTCCTTGGCAGCTCCCAAACTCCCAATATGGTTATGTTATTTCTCCAGGTCATCTGGTAGACCTATGCCAGAATATGTTAAATGCATTAAATACTAGCTATTCTAATATCAAACCAAGTAGGGAGGGATTTTGGTAAAGTTTGCGATAGAAAGAAACAGAGGGAGTTAGTTGCATAAAACCAGAATAAAATTGCTATAGCCAATATAAAATATTTTCCTGCTATGCCATAGGCCGATAGCAGATTCCATTTCCTTATAGCTTTAGTCTCATCTAGATTGTCTTCATTTTGTCTTCTGGTAGATGCGCAGATGCTTGTCTATAATACCTGATAGGATTTATCCACTTTATACTTCAACTGTATCTTCTTTTAGCAAGAAATCTGTTGTGATTGTTGATTCTGTTTTTAGTTGATCCTCCTCAAATTACAAGATTTATGACTTCCTAATAATGCCTATAACTTATATACAATAGTTTTATTTGAACTAGTGAAGTTGTGAACAAGTTTGTGGAAGATTTTTCACAAATAGTTTGAAGAAGAGGGAGGGAAGGGGGTGGGGGATATCTCTCACGGTTGATTTTTTTTTTGCATAATGCTTTCTATGCGTGCTCAATATCATCTTTATAACCATCCGACCCTTATCCATCAGATAGTGGTCATCTTTGGATCATACGAAAGCTCATAGTGAAATCAGTAATACTTATGCAAGATGGATATGTATTAGAAATCCAATAGACATCCTTGGAAATGTAGATCTTGAATGTGAAGCCTTTTAATTTATAAGATGCTACCAGTAAGTATAATATAGAGTTCCAACTTCCAAACAGAACCTCATTGACCCTTAAGATTTTGTTTTTAATAAGCTGGATCAAGTCCGTATTTATTGTAAACTTGTTATTTTTGTTAATGTTATTGTTATTTAGTAAAGATTCAATTTTACTCAATTACCCATATGTGGAATACATTGCAAACTAATCTGAGATCATGAGGGGGATGGGGGTATATGGAAGAGAGTGCCCCAACTTATATGGGTATCATTCAAGAGAGTGAAAGATTCTTGGAATATGATATATGTTCTTTCTATCGGTGATGAAGGTAATGGGTCTAAAGGCATTTTGAATACTTGGATAGATAGTCATATCTGAACACTGTAGATATTTGTTATCCATATTAGAAGCATGAACATATTAGTAATTAGCTTCTCGACATCAAATGCAATGTCCCTGTAGATGTTAGGTGGGTTATTTGTAGGAGAAATGATATGAGAATCACTTGGGATTTTGGATGCATTATGAATCTATGACCATGGTTATCTGGAACCTGGAGTGATGAAACGAGAATGGGAAAAGAGGGGGGGGGGGGGGGGGGGGGGGGGGTGGGGGGGTTGTCCTGATACATGTATATTGGGAGTAGGCTTCTCCAGAACACTTGTCCATAATATAATATCGTCAAAATTTCAAAACTAACAAAGGATTCTTACATTCCAAACCGTACTCATTAATATTTATAATGAAAATTAACTAAAAGAATTGTATATTCTTCCATTTAAAGCTTGGTTGGAAACCCTACTAAGTATATGTTGTGTTCTGCTGTCGGTATGTCGATTTCCATGTTTCAGTTCACAGACGGTCCGCATTATGGAACGTGCGTTCCTGGGTCGTGGAACACTGCATGTATTGTGAATCCAAGTAACCGTCGACTTATTTCTTTGCTTGTCAAGTTTCGTCTCAGCTTCCCTTTGTCTGCCTAGAGTTATGTGGGCGGGTGCTTCTTTTGGGTTGGGTCTGTGTGTCGGTGGACTTGGACCTGAATTCCCATATCATCCAGGTTCTGTCCATGGACTTTGAATCTGTAGCTTTTGTGTAGGTCTTGGCAAGGTTGGGTCTCCCACATAGACCCTTACCCTGCCAGTTCAATATAGGGTGATGTATTTCTTCAGAACTTCATAAGATTCTCTTTATTACAAAAGTAAAGTTTATATTTATTGTACACAACGCCTAATCCTTTTGCACTTGGTTGCAGGAGATCTATGTAGATTCTTTGTGATTGATTTACTTTCGGTTCTAACTTCTGGAAGTGGACCTTGACCTTGACCCCACTATATGTGGTTGAATTCCTTAAATCCAGGGTCCGAACTGGCTTGGGTCCGGTTACTGTTTACAATAATAGCAATAAGTAGGACCTATTGCTACATTATGGTGACCATATTATGGCTGTCTCATCTTGGCTTCATTTTAGCCTTGTGAAAGCTTCAACTGCCAGCTGTTTCCTATTTTCTACACATGCTCCCGATAAGGATGGCATCTTCTTGCTGTTGTCTAATCCAAGAACTAATTCATTTCTACTCATCTCAGCATTAGGATAGCTTTGCCAATGAAGAAGCATCACATTGCTAAACAGCTTTAATAGTAGATTTCTGATACGGTATGTAGAACCAAACTGCCTTGCCATACTTTTATAATGCCAACTTTTAAACTCTATAATCGCCTATAATACTTTTATCCTTTTGTACTTGTATACTATTAACAACCCGCAATACTGATTTGATTGTTACTTGCTCAATCAAACCTGAATTCTTCTTGCAATTGGTTTCATGGTTTGCTATCATGAAATTTATACTAACTAAGAAAAATAAGTTCCGAGTCTGCTGCTGCTTTTGTTCATTGCAGGGTAAGGATTGTGGTAAGCCTAAAGAGCATGTTAGCAAAGGACAAGCAGTGTAATTTTTAATGGGGGGCAGGTAATCCATTTTAAGCCAGAAGAACTTGTTACTTTCACTTTGCAGGTTTACCTTAACCTTTGGGCATCATAATTTTTCAGACTCCCGATGTCTGATTATATATGAAGAAGAGTAGGAGTTTCGTGTAGAACTTTTGGGCTGTTCGACTACAGTGCTGCTGTGATAATTACAGATCTCTAATGTATTGAAATAGTATTGGCATTCGAAATGTGCTATTAGCTTTATTCTATTCATGCCTCCCTAAAAATTAAGAATTTGTGGGTCAGTGTTTTATTTCAACAAATGGCAAGCATCTTCTTTTGGCATTGCATGTGTTGGGGTTTTCTCGCCTTTATGTATCTGTTCTGATGGTAATTCTGGTATTTCATGACTTACCGAATTTGACCCTGAGGGGGAAGGCAACAACCATGTAAGTAAAGCGAATTTTGTTAATTGAACTAGGCATGGGTAGAGTTAAGCTTCTGCGTCAACAAAATAGCTGAACCTTCATTGTTAAGATTTTTCCTTCTTTTTTTTATTCTTTTCTTTCCTTTCCTATTCCCAACTTTGTTGCCTGATATCTATGTTTGTCGGTATGGTCGATGCGCATTTTCTACGGTTTGGTTCTTGGAGGATACACTTGCACTTCCCCTCGTATATAGTAGGAGATGCCTAAAACAAACAAATGGCAATATTCATAAAACGTTCATCTACAGGCATCCTTTTGGTGCCAAGTTTGGATATATAGTATACTTGACGAAAGATGAGAATATGTGCAGGTAACTAGCTTTGTTATATCAAAACCGAATAAACCGAAATTAATGAGCCTTTAGTTTATTCGATTTCAAACAAACTGAAATAGTCAAAACTAAATAAACCAAAATTATAATTGAAATCAAAATTAGTCAACCGAAACAGAACTAATATAATTGATTCGGTTTGTTAAGTTGGACTATTTTTATTGTTTAATGTATCAGACCTAAAATTTGGATTGTTTATAAATTATATTAAAAAATATAGTTTTTATATATTCAATTGTTGTATTTCAAAGTTGGGTTAATTATTAAATTATCAAAGTTGGACTTTAAAAATATACATAAAATTGTTGTTTTCAAAATATACATATTTCTAATCATAAAATTTTCTTATATATATAATTTTACAAGTCTTATTCGATTTTTGATTTTGGACCAAAATTGGAACCGAATAATTAATTTTATAACTTTCAACAACGACCCTAATTCGAGCCAAAATTTTGTCAAACCAAACAAAACCCTTATTTCTTGGTTTCAATGTCTCCTTACGAGCGATATTTCTATCTACTATATCACGGCTCGCCTTAAATACAAGATGTCGAGTAGGTGGATTAGTCCAGGTGGAGGAAAAAGAAGAAGTATTGAACTGACCATGGAGAGCAACAAGTCTACATACCGTCTAATTGACTCCAACTAGTAAAATCTTATTGTGCTTCGGTATCCTTTTGGTATTTTTCGAAATCGAACTTGAACCGAATTTTTTCAAATCGAACCAAATCTCTTATTCGATTTCGTTGTCCAATACCGAATAATGCCCACCCCACTCTATATGCAGGTAAATTGATATCTTTTTCCTCCTTACACAACACTTTGTTATCAGAACAGATATCGCGATTATGACAACGCAAGATACGGCAAGAAATGTTGTAATCATTGGGAATTACTTAGCGAGCAGAAGAGTATATGAATGAGCAAGTAATCTTTGAGATATGCATCCTAAGTTTGAAGAAT
The DNA here is from genome assembly GCA_036927795.1 of Iris macrosiphon. Classification (NCBI taxonomy): domain Eukaryota; kingdom Viridiplantae; phylum Streptophyta; class Magnoliopsida; order Asparagales; family Iridaceae; genus Iris; species Iris macrosiphon. Next base: position 197,407,465 of record JAYESA010000005.1, read on the forward strand.
CGAGCTTACCAACGCATACCAGCAGATAAACGACCAGAGTGACATTTTTTATGCTGAGACATTGTCTAAATTGTTGCACACAGCGGAAGCAATAATGTAATACAAAATCAAATGAGACAAGAAAAAAAATGAGACACGAGATTTACGTGGCTCAGAGAAATAACTCCTACGTTCACGGTGGTGCAGCCAAGTATTTCTTCAACAATACACAAGAGGATTACAATGTGTTCTTTATCTCAAGTGTCTCTCTTTTCTCTCTAATTTTTGTCACACATCAAACAAATAAAATGCAAGCCTATTTATAGGCACAAGTAGATGAATCTAGATACATGCAAGAATGTATCACACTTATGAGGATTAATTATTTCTTTGACTGAAGTTGGAGAGACATGGATAGATTCATCAATGAACTAACAAGTTCATGCATCATCTTTAATTTGAGTCAATGTATATTTTCAACAATCTCCACCTTGACGAAAAATTCCCGTATCCTCATAACTGACTTGGCTGCAAACGGGTGTACCGACTATCCAATGTTGATCAGGTCCAAGCAATGGACCAACTTATTTCGAGTAACCACTTTCGTTAACATGTCGGCTGGATTTTCGGCAGTAGCTATCTTCAACAATCGAATATCACCTTCATTAATAATCTTTCGAATGAAGTGAAATCGAACATCAATATGCTTGGTTCGGGCATGATGAACTTGATTTTTTGATAAACAAATAGCACTCTGGCTATCACAAAACACCTTAACGTGCTTTTGAGCAATTCTCAAATCATTCACCAAACCATTCATCCAAATAGCTTCCTTAAAAGCTTCAGTGACTGCCATATATTCAGCTTCAGTAGTGGACAATGCAACTGTGGATTGAAGCATCGAACACCAATAAACGGATCCACCAGCCATAGTGAACACATATCCAGTGGTAGATCTCCTTTTGTCAAGATCACCGGCATAATCCATAATCCGAATTCACATAACCAACCACTAATTTATCAAACTCTAGATCATTCTTTCGTTGAAATTTTAAACCAAGATCAACAGTGCCACGAAGATATCGAAGTATCCACTTCACAGCTTGCCAATGTCCCTTTCCTGGATTGTGCATGTATCGGCTAACCATACTAACAGCATGCGAAAGGTCAGGCCGAGTGCACACCATAGCATACATCAATGATCCAACAACATTTGTATAGGGAACATTTTTCATGTATCTTTGTTCTTCATCAGAAGTCATGCATAAAGAAGCACTTAACTTGAAATGAGGGGCGAGCGGAGTACTTACAGGTTTGGTCGAACCATGCATATCAAATTTCTCCAAAATCTTCTTCAAGTATTGAGATTGTGACAATGAAATGGTACCATTAGGACGATCCCTCTTGATCTCCATTCCAAGTATTCGTCGTGCCTCGCCTAAGTCCTTCATTTCGAACTCCTTTCTGAGTTGGGCCTTCAATTTATCTATCTCCACCTTGCTCTTGGATGCAATTAACATATCATCCATATACAAGAGCAAATAAATGTAGGAGCCATCATTAAGTTTCCGAAAGTACACACAATGATCAAATTGGCTACGAGTGTACCTGTGTTCCACCATGAACTGATCAAAACGAGTATACCATTGTCGAGAAGACTGCTTAAGGCCGTACAAGGATTTTCGCAGTTTGCAAGCCCAATTTTTCTTTCCAAGAACACGAAATCCATCAGGTTGTGTCATATAAATTTCTTCATTCAAGTCTCCATGCAAGAAAGCCGTCTTGACATCAAGTTGGAAAAGCTCGAGATCAAATTGAGCTACCAACGCCAACAACACTCGAATAGACGAATGTTTCACAACAAGAGAAAAGATCTCGTTGTAGTCTATACCCTCATTTTGAGCATATCCTTTGGCCACCAATCGAGCTTTGTATCGAATTCCCTGAGTGTCATCTTTCTTTGCATACACCAATTTGCATCCGATAGCTCTCTTTCCCTTAGGAAGCTGCACCAATTCCAAAGTCTGATTCTTTTTCAAAGACTTTATTTCTTCGTCCATGGCCTCCTTCCATTTCGAGCTTTCTGAATCTTGAATAGCATCTTTGTAGCTATTCAGAATTTTCTCGATCACAGGGAGTACAAATGCAACCATATCATCAAATCGAGCTGGCCGTTTAATTTTCCTCCGAGGTCTATTCTTTGCAATAGATTCAGCTACCTCAGGTTCTCGAGTCTCTTCCTCGAGACATTCCTCCACCTGCAAGATGTCCTCCACCTGATCAGAGTTTCCTCATCATCAACCGGTTTATTTTGACAATATTCCTCTACAGGAATAACCGGCTCAGGAGCAACAGTGACCTTCTTAGCCTGCTTAGGAGGTTCATCGGTCTTTTTTAAAAGCATTACCGATTCGTCAAATGTCACGTCTCGACTCTTGACGATCTTCTTTGACTCCGGACACCATAACCTGTATGTTTTAACTCCTGAACTAAAGCCCATAAAAATGGCTTTCTTTGCTCGAGGGTCAAGTTTAGATTCAGAAACATGGTAATAAGCAGGGCAACCAAAAATATACAATTGATCATAATCATTAACATGTTTACTTGACCATTTTTCAAGTGGTGCTTTACCCCCGTTTGCAACAGTAGGTAACCGATTCACAAGGTGAACTGCATAGTTGATTGCTTCTGCCCAAAATGCTTTTCTCAAGCCTGCCTGAGACAACATGCACCGAGCCTTTTCAACCAAAGTCTGGTTCATCCTTTCGGCGACCCCATTTTGTTGTGGATTTTCCGGAACGGTGAAGTGACGAACAATTCCTTCTTCTCGACATACTTCAAGAAAAAGGATCAAACTTGTATTCTCCACCATTGTCCGATCGTAACTTCTTGATTTTTCGTCCAGTCTGATTCTCCACCATCTTCTTCCACTCAAGGAAGATATCCATGACTTCATTCTTATGGCTCATCGGATACATCCAAACTCATCTCGAGTAATCATCAATAAAGGTGACAAACCACATTTTTCCTCCAAGCGACACATTCTTCGTCGGACCCCAAACATCCGTGTGAACATAATCAAGGATACCCTTTGTTCGATGTATAGATGTGTCGAACTTCACCCTTCTTTGCTTGCCAAAAACACAATGTTCACAAAAGATGATTTTACCGGTCTTAGCCCCTTTAAGCACGCCTTGTTTTATCAAAGTTTGAAGAGGCTTCTCACCGGTATGCCAAGTCGCATGTGCCAAAGTTTTGAAGCATCAGATTCCTTGGAACATGCCGTAGCTGCATGTCCGACAATTGTGCTACCCTTAAGGAAGTATAGATTTCCTTTTCGGGTCCCTTTGATCGTCACCAATGCGCCTTTAGCGACTTTGAGAGTTCCATCATCCATGGTGATCCGATAGCCTTTCGATTCCAAGGCTCCAAGCGAGATGAGGTTCCTTTTCAATCCAGGAACATAACGAACATCTCCAAGTTTTCGGATTGCTACATCAAACATCTTTAACTGAACCGAGCCAATGCCCTCGGTTTTGTAAGTGTTGTCGTTGCCCATGTAGACAACACCACCATCGATGTCACGCCCCAGTCCCAAAAATACGTAGGACTAGGACACGTAAGCATGCCAGCCGCATGGATATGGCAACTCCAATATATGGAAACCAAATCCATACGTACGCTGTATTATGAATATCAAATCCACAAGTGGTAAAAATGTAATACAAGTCACAGGGGAAAATCTAAATCTCATCCACAGAAAATCAATATAAATAACCAACATCTATATAACTAGATCTCAAAAAGAAGTATCTAAAGATGATAGTTGGATGGAAACAAATCCACTACCAACTCGAATGGGAAAGGTAAATACAATATCAGTACAACTCACTCAAACAATATAAGTACCAGCTACCAATCACGGCTCGAAGAGAAGACATCCACGAAGCATCTATATCCTTCCAAATCTGTGCTCCTGCAAATACTCAAGAACAGGTACACCTGGCAGCGGACCAAGTCCTCAGAGGGACATAACAAGTATACTTAAACACATGCCAATAAAGTACTGAAATAAATATCCAAAGGGTCGCCTAACCGTCTAAAGTGAATGCAGTTAAGAACAACTTTCTAACAAGTGGGCTATCTGGCCATAAATGGGATTGGCATAGTTCTCTTGGAGATCCAGGGGCCTACAAAGGCATGGCGTCTTTCGAACACCGGAGGCCCGCCATGATAATATATAGGGGTCATCATGACCGCGTATCTCCGACGGAGCGTACGGGTTACACAAGGAAAGTGCAAAGGAGCCCAAATGCGATACTTGTTGTTCTCCCCACCCCATGCTCTAAGCATGTCACATCCATGACACGATTTGGTCCATAGTCTATTCTTAGTACCCTAGCCCAATCCTGCAACCAAACAAGGACAAGGATAGGACCACCGTACTATAATAGGCTATGTCCCTAGACCTCTAATAACTGCTAAGTCTACTAGCATGCAAAGTTTCTAACAGCAGTTATTCCTAACGCACGTCCCACACGTACCGATGATCAGTCAATACGTGCATCCGTGATCTATATGAGACTCACAACTCGTGTAAAAATATGTGTCACAGTCAAATGAAACCTAAGGGTGCTACATGATAATGGGGTAGTCTCATGAACAAGGGCAATGCAATACATAAATAAAAACATATCGCGACGTCACCGTCGCGAGCATTTTATATAACAATTAAAATATATGAACTAAGGACAGAAAATAAAGATGCATGCAACATATGGAATATAAATAACAGTACAATGGCAAGGTATACTTGCCTGGTAAGGAAGCTGCAATGTACCAATAACCTGCTCCAGAAATCGCGCAGAACAATCAAATATCCTATGTACACATAAATATAATATAATAGAATCATTAGTCATTACACTAGCACATACTCAACCACATTTACACTGGAATCAGGGGGTATACTAGGGGTAACACTAGTCATCTAACACGGTCAATTACGCATTGAATTACGCGGGTGTCGCGTCTTCAAGTACTGTACGAAATCAGTCAGTCAACTGACAGGTGTCTATGCCAGTACGTTAGTGTACGCAAGGCAGACAAATTCACAAGTTCTTAGGGTCAACATGGTCAAGGTAAGTATGGGATAGTCCACGATGTCCTAGGGTCATACAGTCTGAATATTTAGTTATAATTTTCAATTAGCATTTACTTACATATATATTCATATAACTATATAATAATATAACCATTAATTTATTTTAATTTAGTTAATTCTGAAATAATTACTCTAAAATCCTATTTTAATCTTATTATTCTGATTTTTATGTTAATTTCTAAATTTTGTCTAAAGAAACTAAAATTTATCAACTCGAGACTCATGGCACGCAAATCGAGGCGATCTGTTGACCAAAAAGTTAACCGATACAAACTCGACTTTCATGCATGATTTCCTGTAGATTTCAGTATAAAAAATATACTGGAATTTACGGCTCGTCTGAATTCAAATTCGTTTGGGAATTATGGCACATACAAATTTTGTATTGTGCACTGATGGTTAAATTCTAACCTAGAAGTTCTACAGAATTAACAGTATGTAAATACTTCGAAATAAATTCTGAGAAAAATATATGTCGATGATCTCGACATTAGCTTTCCGAAACTTTAAACAGTTCGTGATTCTGATTCCTGGTTCTCCCGGAATCGCGAAAATATCGAAACACGTTTATTTTTGGACATGCTGTGCTCTACGAGTTTTACAGAATTTAATACTAATAATTTAGAAAAAACAATTTATATTAGCAGAAAGCTAACCTCATTATCGTTCTAACAAAAAAAATGGAGCGTGTTTGGAGTCCGGAGCTAGGAGATATCGTCTTTTTAATTCGTCATAACTAGTAGAAAATGAGGCTGAATTTATGACGAATTTTGACTATTTTTGGACGAAAAAGAGAGGAATTTGGGGAAGAAAAATATGAAGGATGAGGTATTTATAATGGTGGACACTACTTAATTAAATACAACTAGGATTGGTTAATTTGGATAGGATTATGATGAATTTAAATAAGGATAGGATATGCATGAAGTTGATTTCCTAGTAGGTTCAGGATTTGAATTAATTTAAAATAGAGTTTGAATTTATCTCAATAATTTATAATCTTAAATATAATTAAAGATAATATAAATAATTTATAAAATCTTATTAATATCTATTAACACTAAATTAGTATCTATCTAATATTAAGACTATATATATCCAAATAAATCCTAAACAATTTTAAAATCTAAATAAATTTCTTAAAATTCTAAATAAATTACAAAAAAAATATAATTAAATATTTTAAACTAAAATAAATATTTGGTAGGAACGACATGCAAGTATGGTCGTATAGTAAATCATAGAAGTCCTAGAAATTTATGTTTTCTAAGTTTTAATTACCAAAAATTCTAGAAAAATCTCCAAAAATCTAAAATAACCTAAAATAATTCTAAATGAATATTTATATAAGTAAATATATCACAAAATTTATTTTCTAATTAACTAAGAGCATATTCTAAATAAATTCAACATATATAATAAATATAATAATATAAAATATACACAAAATACCTATTTTGGGTGAGGGAGTTTACAATCGATCTTCTTGAAATTCGAAAATATTTCCTTGTTGGGGCACATGTGATAGGTACACCCCGAATCAAGGATCCACTCATCAAGGTTACTGACCGAAAGTGACACGGTCAAAGCCTCGTTTGTATCACTTTCATCTTTCTGGACCACATTTGCCTTGGATTCCTTCTTCTTCATGTTCGGACAGTCCTTCTTCCAATGTCCCTTTTGGTGTCACTAGGCACATTCATCTTTATCAATCCTTTTGCGGTCAATTTTTTTCCTCGACTTTGATCGAGACTTCCCTCTACCATTATTTTTATGAGAGGAAGTCCTGCCTCTAACAGTGAGAGCATCCGAGCTAGAATCTCGCTGGACTTGTTTGTCCTTCTTCCGTACCTCGTTATTCATCAAAGAATTACAAACATCGTTAAATTTTATCTCAGATTTACCATGCAACAAGGTAGTTGTCAAACGTTCGTAAGACTCGGGTAAGAAATTTAACAATAACAAGGCTTTATCTTCATCAGAGATTTCAACATCAAGATTCAACAAATCAGTGATAATTTTATTGAAACTATCAAGATGCTCAACCATGGTCGTACCTTTACAATAGTCGAAGTGGAAGAGTTTCTTCTTCAAGTGGAGTTGATTTTTCACGCTCTTTTGCATGTATTTGGCTTCGAGTTTATCCCAAAGATCTTTTTCTGAGGTCTCCTTCATGAACGGATATTTTTGGTCCGTTCCAAGACACGATCGGATGATCCCACAAGCTTGTCGATTAAGCTTTTTCCATGTCGAGTCAGATACATCATCGAGCTTCTCCTCGAGTGTGAGATCCAAATCTTGCAATACCAGAAGATCGAGTACTTCACCTTGCCAAATACCGAAGTTGTTTGTCCCGTCAAATTTTGAGACATCAAAACTCGAAGTCGACACCTTAGGTCGATGCAAGTTACTCGAAGACTCTTCAGTTATCTTTTTATCTTCAGCCATTCCAATAATTTTTTTTCACCAAGTGTGTTAGACAAACACAACTACAATCTTGGAATAAAATTCCAAGCACAAATTAATGCCCCAAGATATTCAAAACCATGGAGCTCTGATACCAATTGTTGCGCACAGCGGAAGCAATAATGTAATACGAAATCAAACGAGACAAGAAAAGAAATGAGATACGAGATTTACGTGGTTCAAAAAAATAACTCCTACGTCCACGGTGGTGCAGCCAAGTATTTCTTCAACAATACACAAGATTACAAGGTGTTTTTCATCTCAAGTGTCTCTCTTTTCTCTCTAATTTTTGCATACATCAAACAAATAAAATATAAGCCTATTTATAGACACAAGTAGATGAATCTAGATACATGCAAGAATGTATCACACTTATGAGTATTAATTATTTCTTTGACTGAAGTTCGGTCAATTTTTTTCACTCTCCATTCCTGATATACATATTTGGAACGTATTATTTTTCTGTATATGTTATTTATTTATTTCATGTTAATTAGGTTGCATGTCATGGATACTAGACCCATTCTTTAGTTCAATTAGACCAATGGTTTAATTGGTGGGTTGGTTTGATCATGAGTTGAACCCATGGTCTAAACCTCAAATCCTAGCTATATAAGCTAACTTATTTCTCTCTCTCTTCCCTCATTTCTCTCATTTTTCTCCTTTCATTTTTAGGCAAGTACACCTTGCATGACATAAAAAAACTCTTTAATTTTAGTTCTTTCTCTTTACTTACATTTTATTAGTCTATTATGTGTACATTATGATTCTAAACACTTTTAATACGTGGAGTTTTCGGTTTTGATGAATAGATTCGTGTAGATGTATATTTATGTTAAGGTTTTTCATGGGTTTCAAAAGTTTTTCTTTGTTTTGATTTACTAAAATATGGTATTTTAGAAAATCAGTTTTTGTAGTTGATAGAGCATTCCATTTCAGGTATTTTGGCTTTTGGTTCACTTAATTTGGAGTTAAAATAAAAAATTTATAAAGAAAACAATTTTTGAATTTTGGAGTTTTTTCGCCATGGCTGAACTTGCTGTCTGATGAAGACGAAGTTCTCATGTGGCCAGCACAATATGCGGCCGAAACTTCCATGCGGCATGATCCTTATGCGGTTGGACTCTTTGTCGCATAGCCGACCAGTATGCGCCCATTTTTGTTGGATGCATGAGTGATTATTTCATAAAGTGTTCTAAGTGATAGAATTTCTTGTGTTTTACTCGCTGAACGAATGAGAAATTCGCTAAGTCCAAGAGACATCCATGCGGCAAGCATAGCATGCGACAAGCAGACTCATGCGGCAGTGACTATGCGCCTCTTCTCTTGTGGACGCATAACTTTATTTTGCTCTTGCACATTTTTCTATAAGTTTGTCTTTTCTTTCTGGCACACTTTATGGCTGGTCACATCCATCAGTTCAGTCACTTCTCTGACACATATTAAATGTACGTCACTCAACACTTGTCCCAAGGAGTGGACTTTGCCCTGTCATATACGGCCAACTTTCCATGCGGCACCAACCCATATGCGGCCGACTTTCCATGCGGCACCGACGCATATGCGGCCGACTTCCTATGCGGCACATGTCCTATATGACACTGACTCTATGCGTCCCTGATCCTTATACGGCCTATGTGCCCGTTTTACTATTTTGCTTTGTTTGGATGCTTTATTGAATTTTTGTGATTCCATGTGTGATTTTAATGATTGCTAATGTGTGTGAGCTAAGTGGCCATGTGTTAGACTTGACTATGTGCTAGAAGTCATGTGATTTACCAATGATTGGTAACTTGACTCGACTATTGGTATCCTGTTGATACACTTACTACGCGATATGTGTTCCTACGTGCTAAGTGCTTCTACATGATTATGTTACATATTTTACACTGAGGTGTGCCTACGTGCTAAGCGATATGTGATATGATACAATTCCTCTAGCATGGACATGATAGTTGGTCAATAACCAAGCGTGGCTAGGATTTGCTTGACTGTTGCATCACGCTGGGGTGAATCCAAATTAAACTGCAAAGTTACAAAGCGGATTCATAACTAGCGTGCCCGTACTATGGTACGACATATAAGGGGAGTAACATGTGACCATGCCATATGATTCTAGCTAACCGTAGGGTTAACTAGGCAACTAAAACATGTAGAGCATTGGGAAGGACGGAATTTCAAGATTGTTCTTAACTAGCCACCCTCAATCATTATATGGGGAGTGAAGGCTTGCCCCCATGGATATTGTTTAAATCCTCATTAGTGGATGGCAATATCCGATTATTATATTGTACTATGTGTTCTATACAATTTTAGCACGGTAGCCTTCCGAGGGACCGATGCGTACTACTATGTGCTACGCGGCGATTCATGGCTCGGCTAGCCCCTGCTAGAATATGGTTTGATCAGAGAATTCCTATTATATGCATAATACCTCTGGGATAACCCAGACTCCACCTAGTAAGCAGTACAAGTGATTGGCCGATTATGTAACTGAACTTTATTGTGCGTTGTACCTTCTGTTAAATAGTTTAGGGACATGGACTATCATGTTGCGATGGTCTAACCCTTGTCCTTGTTTGGTTGTAGGGTTAGATTGTTGTATCACGATAGGCCATGAACCAAAACTACGAGACATGACTATATATATATATATATATATATATATATATATATATATATATATATATATATATATATATATATTCTTCATTCTTTTGTTTCTTCATTCGTGCTTTTTTTGTGGTACTTGCTATTTGGGGTCTAATCCCACTGATTTTGCATGGCCAGGTTTAGAGACAGCACCCAGGGATCAATCGTACTCCCCCCTGAATAATGGCACGTACCAGACGGATGTCCGCTGAGGAAAACGAGTGGGTTTCTTCTTTCCTGCTCGTTATCGCATATTTTACTCTTTTGAGCATTTAGCCACCGGCACTTGTTAGCCATAAATCTGGAGATTTAGTTTCTGACATGATTGTAATTAATCAGACTACAGCTGATCATGGCCATGTACATTTGCTACTCTACCAGCTTTCTTATTTTGTACAACTAGATTTCAGAATATTGTGGCAGGACGTTTGTGATGCCCTACTTCCTTGTCATATATGTTATATGTTTACTATCCTTACTTGACTGATTGAGACAATAGATGTATTATGCGGCCCTAAGTGACTTGCTTGTAGTATGCACCCCCTTGTCTAGTTACAGGCGTGACCGTCGTACAATATTCTATACCTTGTACGGGAGATCTGGCCATGTCCGTCTTCGTATTCCGGTACTGGGGTGTGACAGTTGACTAGCATATTAGCAGTATAATGATGATACTAGTTTGGTTGTAAAAAGTCCCATCTTGATGTATCGACTCCTCCCGCGCTTCTCCAATTCCTTGGACGAATCCATCAACTCCGTAGTTAAACTCGAGTAATACACAATAATATCTTCCTTGACGAGTTGTCCAACTGGACACCTCATGAGAATGTTGTCGATACTCCATGCTCCTTTAACTTTAGCTCCCATTTTGATTTTCTTTCCACTGACACGGTCTTTAGCTAGAACCATTAAACTAAGTACTATCATAATCTTGTCCAGAATTGAAAACGGTCACTGTCACAATTTTTATCCAGAACCAAGAAACTGTCTCTTACAATATTTTTTTTTCAAAACGACGAAATTAGCATAACCTAGATCTTGCCGAGGACAAGAACCTTCCTCTACTCGAAGTACCTGATTAGAAGTAAAAAAAAAAAACTTGAACTTCTTTATAGGAATCACCTTTGTTAGCATGTCTATGAGGTTCACCTTAGTATAAATCTTCAAAAGATCAATCTCCTTATGGTACCATTTTCGTACCATATGATACCGCACGTTGATGTCTTTCATCCGACTGTGGCATACTAAATTCTTTATGAGATGAATTACACTCTAATTGTCACAAAAAATCAAAACCCGCATCTTATCAAACCCAAACTCGTTAACAAGACCTCTTAACCACATGGCCTCCTTGGATGCATCAACTGCCGCAATGTATTGACTCTATATTATAAAGCACCATAATATCCTGAAGTGTTTACTTCCAACTAACTAGACAATCTGTACGTGTTTATACATATCCCTTAGCTGATCTTCTCTTATTTAACTCACTAGTGTAATTAGCATCTACATAGCCCTACAACTAGTTTGATCCATGTTATTGTTGGAGTGGGTGGGGTTCCCAACCTATGTGAAAAATATTCCAGAGTTTGATTGAGTATTCATGCATATAATAGGAATACCTAAATAGATTTGGATTGGGTATTCCTACAAATAATAGGAATATGTCAATGGATTTAGATTTGGATTGGGTATTCTTACATATAATAGGAATATGTCAATGGATTTGGATTTGGATTGGGTATTCCTATATATAATAGGAATATTAGTTGTGGGTTTAAGATATATATATATATATATATATATATATATATATATATATAAGAGGTGTCTCCTAGCCCTAAAATAGATCTTAAAAATATTGCAAAAGGAGGTAAGAGTGCTTTTACAACATTGGAGAGGAGAAAGAATATTTGGAGGCCGTTTCGGAGAAGGAGTTTAAATTGGGATATTTCTCATTGTCTTTTTTTTCGTGGTTGTAATCTATTTTCTGCTCCAAAGAGTTGTGGTGATCCGTTTGGATCAGTGAGAAGTTTGTAAGCAGTCGGCGTATTTCTTATTCCATTAGTGGAGGCTTTTCAGGGTTGGACTCCGAACGTCCCGTGATTTTTTTTCTGAAAGGGTTTTTTCACGTCAAAAATCTTTGTGTCTGCGATTTGTGTTTGAAATTTTTGGTTTGTATGCTTTTGCTCGATTCTCTCGTAGGACTTCTTGGTTTAGGGGAACGATTTTCGCGTTTGCGTTCTCCACAGGTGGTATCAAAGCTTTGGGTTCAAAGAGGTGTCAGGGTTAACAAGTAAACCAGGGAGGAGAGATGGACGTGAAGCCAGTGCGCATGGTAAACCTGAACGGTACTAACTATCATTATTGGCGGAGCAAGATAAAGGATTTGATGTTCGTCAAGAAGCTTCATCTTCCAGTATTTGTGTCCGAGAAATCCAGTGACAAATTAGAAGAGGAATGAAAGTTCGAGTATATACAGGTATGTGAATAAATCAGGCAGTTCATTGACAAGAACGTGTACAATCATGCTGCCAATATTGAGCATGCGAAGACACTGTGGGATAAGCTGGAATCTTTGTATGCGAAGAATACGGGGTAAATAAATTGTTCCCGAACCGGATGATGATGGGTCTGCGGTACAAAGATATGGCGTCTATTACGGATCACTTGAGTGAGTTCCAGGGCATGGTGGACCAGCTATCCTCGATGGGAGTCAAGTTCGACGATGAAGTACAGAGACTATGGTTGTTGTATACATTGCCAGACTCGTAAAAAATCGTACGAGTGTCTATGGTTGCTTCTCTTCCAGAAGGCATGGTTATTATGGAGTTTGCCAAAAGCGGGATTCTTAATGAAGAGATACGGAGATGTTCTTAGGGCACTTTATCCACATCCCACTCAAAGGCGCTAGTTTTAGAGAGCCACGGAAGGAGCAAGAGAAGGGGTCCAGGTGGTGGCAAAGACAAGAGCAGGAAAAAGTCCAAGGGTCGGTACAAGGACTCAGAGTGTACCATTGTGGCAAGAAGGGCCACATCAAGCGAAACTATTTCGCTTGGAAGAGAGAAGAAGGGCGACAAGGGAAAGCAAAGTGAGAACACTACAGCGGTGGCCTCGGCACATGGAGGCGACGTGATCATTGTAGGTGGTGAGGTAGTTATAAACCTCACATGCGAAGAAAACTCTTGGCTGGTGGACTCATATGCTTCAGCGCACGTATCTCACAACAGGGCACTAAATTAGCGAAGTATTTTGTGTCGCTAAACGTCGCTAAAGATTTTCTGTTTAGCGATATTTTGTAACACATTTAGCGATATTTTATTGACCTGGCAAATACTGTCATGTCAGCTATTTAACGACATTCAGCGACGTATTTAGCGACATAATTAGCGACGTATTCGGCGATAATTTTAGTAACGTATATAAACTTCGCTAAATTTTTAGTAAAACAAATATAAAATAGAATATAAAATGGTTTCCAAACCAATCTTCCTGCAGTTTATGAATTTATAATTTATATAAATAGATCCGGAGCAACCCTCCGTTGAATTCGCTGGGTTCGCCGACCCTTTCGGTGGAACACTCAACACCGATAAATTAACATACATTTAATATGAATAATATAGTAAAATTTGAAGAAAACGAAATATTGAGATTACAAACCGAGTCAGGAGAAAATCTTATCGTAAAGAATACAATAAATATCCACACAACTGAGTGCAAGAAATAAAGTATGAAAGCCTCAAAAATAAAGAATATTCATAAATGAACAAATATCATAGGTCAAAACACAAACAATCAGTAAACTATTCTAACACTGCGCTCTGTCGACGCTCTAAGATCAGCTGTCATATTTCTGAGCTCCATGATGCTGCGCTCAAGCGTATCAAATCGTGCGATGAGCGTCGCATCGTCCGCCTGCGGCTGGAAAAGGGGCTGCTCCTCCATCCTTCGTAGCAAATCGTCATGGAGAGACGCAATCTGACGGTCAACGGTCTCCTGGACTTCGAAGTTCTTGTTCTCAAAGATGTATGTCATGTCCCTGATATCCGTTTCAACCTGGTATCAGTTGAAAGGTTGGATGACGAGGGTTTCTTCAATCTCTTCGGGAATGATCAGTGGAAGCTTTCCATAGGTTCGATTATGATTGCCAGAGGAAGCAAGAAGTCTAGAATCTATTATATAGAAGGGAGCGCACATGGGCACAAAAGGTGAACATGACTACTGATGCGTCTACCTAGTTGTGGCACAAGCGGCTCAGCCAAATCAGCGAGAAGGAGATGAGCTACTTGGTGAACAGGAAGGTGATTCTGGGGGTAAAATCTACAAAGTTGGAGAGATGCACACACTATTTGGTAGGAAAGCAAAATAGGGTGCCTTTTCAAAGTCACCCAAATTCGAGGAAGTCGGCGTTGCTCGAGTCAGATGTCTGCAGTCCTATGAAAGTAAAGTCCATTGGTGGTGCTTCTTATTTTGTGACTTTTATTGATGATTGTTCCATGAAAGTTTGGGTTTATGCCTTAAAGACCAAGGATCATGTGCTGCCCACTTTCAAAGAGTTTCAGGACTCTGTTAAAAGAGAGATGGGAATGAAACTACTATGTGTTCGATCCGACAATGGCGGCGAGTATATTGGTCCCTTTGATGATTATTGCAGAGAGCAAGGGATATGATACCCGAATACTCCACCAAAGCCATCGCAGCTCAACGGTGTAGCGGAGCTCATGAATATGACGTTGATAGAGAGGGTACGATATTTGTTGTCAGAAGCAAACTTACCGAATAGCGATTGGGGTGAGGCACTTTATACAGCTGCTTATGTTATTAATTTATCTCCTAGTGCTCCTTTGCAGGGTGATGTGCCTGATAAAGTATGGTATGACAAAGAGCCGTCATACAATCACCTGCGAGTGTTTGGTTGCAACGCCTTCGTGCATGTACCGAAGGACGAGAGATCCAAACTTGAGCTGAAGACGAGGCGGTGCGTCTTTGTCGGCTACGGTCGGGATGAGTTTGGCTATAGACTCTACGACCCAGTGGAAAAAAAGCTCTACAGAAGCAGGAACATAGTATTCGTCGAGGATCAGACCATGACCAACACTCAGGATTCTGAGATACCTTCTGAGACTAAGGAATTGTCTGAGTTAGAGTCATTTTGCTTCGAACAGTTTCCAGCGGACTTCGCAGAGGATCCAGTTATGGGAGAGCCAGTACATTAAGTTTCTCCCAACCTTGATCATCAGCCTGTTGATGGTGGTCAGGGTAACCCTCAGGAGGATGAGCATACCGAGGAGGCAGTTCCTGAAGTGGAGGAGGCTATTGATATACAGCCATCACCAGTGGTTCCGTTGAGGAGGAGCGATAAAGAGCGTCGACCATCTACGAGATACTCAGTGGGTGAGTATGTTCTACTGACTAACGGTAGAGATCCCAAAAATTTTGCAAAGGCTATGCAAGACGAACACAGGCAGGAGTGGATGGAGGCTATGCGGGATGAGATGAGTTTCTTATATGCCAATTCTACTTATGAGCTGGTGTGGTTGCCAAAGGGCAAGAAGGTTTTAAAAAATAGATGGGTGTTCAGAGTGAAGCAGACAGATGATGATATTCGCCCTCGATACAAAGTGAGGCTGGTAGTTAAAGGCTACGGTCAGCGAAAGGGCTTGGATTACGATGAGATCTTTTTGCCAGTCGTCAAGCAGTCGTCTATTCGAGTGGTGCTAGCATTGGCAGCCAATTTTGACTTAAAGGTCGAGCAGATGGACTTGAAGACGGCATTCCTCCACGGTGATCTTGAGGAGGAGTTGTACATTGAGCAGCCAGAGGGATTCTGTGAGAAGGACTTTTACAAAAATATTGTAAAAGGAGACAATAGTGCTTTTACAACATTGGAGAGGAGAAAGAAGGATTGGAGGCCATTTCGAAGAAGGAGATCAATTTGGGATATTTTTCGTTGTCTTTTTTCTTCGTGGTTGTAATCTATTTTCTGTTCCAAAGAGTTGTCGTGATCTGTTTGGATCGGTGAGAAGTTTGTAAGGAATCGATATATTTGTATTCCATTAGTGGAGATTTTTTAGGGTTGGACTCCGATCGTCCCGTGGTTTTTTTCCGCAAGGATTTTTTCCACGTTAAAAATATTTGTGTCTGCGATTTGTGTTTGACGTTTTTGGTTTGTGTGCTTTTGCTCGGTTCTCTCGCAAGGCTTCTTGGTTTGGGGGAACAATTTTCGCGTTTGCGTTCCCCACAGTTATGACTTGTAGAACAACAAACCAAAATCTTTAGAGCCTTTAAGATAATAAAAAATCCACTTTACGGCCTCCCAATAAAGCCTCCCTTGTTTTGACATGAATTGGCTAATAAATTGATATCATATGATAAATCGGGAAGGGTACAACCCATGTTATACATCAAGATCATGCTGTACTTGCAAGAAACCAGGGACATCTTTACCTTCTCCTCCTCTAATTTTGGTTACTCCTCGGAAGATAACTTGAAATGACCATCGATAGAGGTGCTCGTCTATGTAGATTCCTTCATGTTGAATATTTCCAGCACCAACTATATATACTTCCTTTGAGAAAGCCATAGCTTTCCATCCTTTCCAGTCTCGGTGAATTTCAATATCAAGGATCTTATTTATTCTACCTAAATCCTTCATGCCAAAATTTTCATTCAATAAGCTTTGAGTGTCCTTATCTTCTCCATATTCTTGGAAGCAATCAACATGTCATCGACATATAAGAGGAGATATATTGATGAACCATATGTGGGCCTCCTCGAGAAGACACAGTTATGTCGCGACCCACCCCTGAATAATCGGGTACGAGTATGTGAGTATGTCCAGCTTACATTGCAATATCGATGACAGTACGATGTCTATACCTTAATATATATCGCAACCTTCGAATAAACAACTTCCAAGCATGTATGATATCATAGAATACTCTCTAACTCAATCCACATATATAAATCTAAGGCATGCAGATAATGAAAGCAGAAAACAATCAAGCCAAATTATCCAACACAACATTTCAATATATGAGAATTCTATCCATCCAGATCGAGGAATAAGTACAAACCATGTCATAATGCTAAAAGCACACGGGAACAACATTTCAACATCTTGGGAACAAACCCGATCAAATGAGATACTAAACAGTTCTAGCCCTAAGGCTAAAAGCAACTAAGATAATTGATATAGGGCTAAGCATCGTTTTGAACATCCTCGCAAACTAATCATGCATCTGAAGCACTAACCTCATTCTCATCCTCAAGAGGCTCGTAGAAGGAAGGATATCCTCCTTGCCAAAATATGTCATTGTTATCTAATCAGGATTTGAACAAAGTAAAATGACAAAATATTACAAACACTCGCAGGTGATTGTATGTCGACTCTTTGTCGTACCATATTTTATTAACACATCACCCTGCAAAGGAGCACTAGGGATGGTCCGACGAGTTGGTCGGAGGAGGTTGGGACAGAGAGGGGCTGGTGTGCCCTGATTACACCGACTGGGTGCAGTTGCACCGGTCGGGGGGCCGGCATCTCGGTAGGATAGAGGGTGTTGTAGGGATGAGGTCGAGGTGGCTTCGGGCTGAGTATAGGATGGAGTGGATGAGAGGAGAGTGCAGTGGACGTGGAGTTGTGAGAGGAGGAGGAGGAGAAGTTGCAGTGAAGAAGTGGTATAAGAAGAGGGGGAATGGACTTGTGTTACGGTGAGGGAGGTGTATTAGTCGGGGGACACAGGGTGTTATGTTGGTGGCAGGTTTTGCATAAAGAAAGAAAGGAGCGGGAGGATGTGAACCTTGTGCAAGGGGTTGTAGGTAGGTTGTTAGGAAAATTAGAGGGAAATAAATTTAAGAGAGAGAGAGAGAGAGAGAGAGAGAGGATATTTTGTGTTTAGCAGGGCCGGCCCAGGGCAGGGAAGGTCCCAGATTTTTATATAAATAGACCAGCATTATATATATATATATATATATATATATATATATATATATTTTTATTTATTTATTTATTTTTTTTTGTGGAAAGAAAAGTCCAAAATTTATAGCAAATAAAATCATACACACCGGAGAAGCTTCTCCTCTCACCACCACTACCAGATATGAAACTGAAAGAGTGAAAGACTCAAAGAGGAAAAAAAAAAAATTATATATCAATCGTAATATATCATATATGATATATGTATGCTTGGTAAAAGGACCAAAAGGTGGTCGGTGACAATGACCGTCAGAGAAAAATTGTTGTGTAGATACTATAGATACAGTAGTCTGTAGAGTCGCATACTCACATGTTCTTGACTCTTGGATTGGAGAAGGGCCAACTTATTTCTTTAAAATATTGTCCATTTTATCATTTACTTCTGTAGACACTGTAGAAGAGAAGAGACATGCACATGGGTGATGTGTTTTGACTCTTAAGTCTTAAGAGTTGGAGAAGGGGCCATATGCCATATTTTTCAAAAAAATTGGTGTGGCAAGTACTCTTAGACCTTTGTAATGATTTTCACAAACAAACAAATTAGAAGTAACACTGTAATAGAGTTGGTAGTCTGTCCGTGGAGAAGCTTCTCCTTTACGCTCTTTTTTTTTTTTGCAAACTTGCAACTTGTAAGCTTAGTTTATTACTTGATTAATACGATTTATCTGTTTAAATTGATTTATAATTAATAATTTTGGGAAACTAATTTTTTTTTTATTAATTAATATGACAATTATTAATTTTAATTAGTGCATATGTTTTTATTAGTATTTTGTTCCGTTATATATTGGTTTCTTTATATTTAGGTTGTGTGATCTTCTGTTACCATTTGCAACTGCACAACTAAACTGCAAAGCGACTTCCAAGTTTATTGATCCAAATCAGGTTTATTGATCCAAGTTTATTGATCCAAATCAGGTGATTTTGTTCTTAAATTATTTTTGTTATTAAGCCAATTATAAGTAGGCATTTTATAAAGACAAAATGACACCTAGAAAATATTTATCTGGACATGAGAAACTAAAAAAGAAAAGAAGAATAGATGAATTAGTTCAATCTCAAAAATGTGCTATGGATAAGTTTGTTTTTGGTATAGTTGATTTAAATAAAAATCTAATTAATGAATCAAATCAAAATCTCGAAGAAGGATTAGATCAAAATCAACCTACTAGTCACGAGGAAGAATTAGATCAAAATCAACCTACTAGTCACGAGGAAGAATTAGATCAAAATCAAAATAAAATTGAAGTTGAGAATGTCGATATTTCTATTGACAAAGATGAACAAAATGATCCCATGCCTTTGAATATTTTTGATCCAAGAATTTGGGATAGTCTTGATATGAAATCGAGGGATCTATTAGTAGAAAAATGTCCTTTAAGAGTTGATAATTTTAATTTTTCCCATGATGAATTCTCTAGACATTTTTCTTCATCACATTATTTTCGACTTTTATCCAATGGAGAGAGAAGATAGAGTATGGTTAGTATATTCAAAAGAATTAGATAAAGTATATTGTTTTTGTTACAAGTTATTTAAGTCGAACCACAATAATAGAGATAGTCAATTAATAAACGAATGATTTAGAGATTGGAAGCACATTAGTGAAAGACTTCAAAGTCATGAAAAAAGCAAAAGAACACATGAGTAGCATGGACACATAGATTGATTTACAGTTAAGATTACAAAAACATGAAACAATTGATAGACACGTACAAGAAATGATTAGCAAAGAAAAAGAACATTGGAAAAAAGTATTAATACCAATAATTGTTGCCATAGAATATCTTGCTAAACAATTGATAGACTTTTTGTGTTTGATTGAAACTTTTGCAGACTTTGATCCTATAATGCAAGAACATATTCGACGCATCCAACATCAAGAAATCCAGCATCATTATCTTAGTCATAAGATTCAAAATGAATTGATAACTTTATTAGCATCTGAAATAAATACAAAAAATCATTGAAACTATTAAAGAATCAAAATATTATTCTGTTTTACTTTATTGTACTCCTGATACTAGTCACCAAGAGCAAATGACTTTAATATTACGATGTGTGGATGTTTCAAATAGTCCAATAAAAATAAAAGAGTATTTTATAGAATTTTTAAAAGTTGATGATACATCAGGACTTGGTATTTTCAATGAATTACAAAGTGTGGTAAAAATCCTTGATCTTGATTTAGATAATATAAGAGGGCAAGGATACGATAATGGATCGAATATAAAAGAAAAAAATCATGGAGTACAAAAACGATTACTAGAAATAAATCCTAGAGCTTTTTATACCCCTTGTGGTTGTCATAGTCTTAATTTAATTCTTTGTGATATTGCAATTTGTAATGATAAAGCTCACTCTTTCTTTGGAATTTTACAACGTGTATATATATATATATACACACACACTATTCTCATCTTCTACAAAACGGTAGAAGATTTTAAAAGAAAAAGTGTCTGGTTTAACTCCTAAATCTTTGTCACAAACACGCTGGGAAGCTCGTGTTGAAAGTGTAAAGGCAATTAGATTTCAAGCTCCACAAATACGAGAAGCTTTACTTCAATTAGTAGATTAAGAGTCTAAGATAAGTAGTGAAGCTGAGGGTTTAGTGAAGGGTTGAATTCTTAAGGTATGATATTTTGCATGATGTTAACATAGTTAGTAAAGAAATGCAATATGTTGATATGCGTATTGATGTTGCTATAACTGAACTAAAAACACTTATTACACATATTCAAAAATATAGAGAAAATGGTTTTGCATCTGCCATAATTTCGGCTAAAGAGGTTGCAACAAAAATGAAAATCGATCATATTTTTCGTGAAAAACACAAAACTCGTAGAAAAAGACATTTTGATGAAGAAGATGTCAATAAAGAGACAATGCGATCACCGAAAGAATCTCTTAGAATTGATTATTTTTTGAAAATAACAGATCAAGCTATTTCTTCACTTAAAAGTAGGTTTGAACAACTTCAATTATATGAAAATATTTTTGAATTTTTGTTTGACTTGAGGAAGTTAATCTCTTTAGATCATAATGCTTTAAAAAACTATTGTCGTAATCTTGAAAGTGTTCTAAAACATAATGAAGTTTCTGATCTTGATGGGAATGATTTATTTCTAGAATTGAAATACTTACAAAATATTTTACCAGAAGAAGTAAGTAGCCCGTTGAAGTACTTAACTTTATAAACAAACGTAGATCTTATCCAAATGTTTGGATTGCATATAGAATTTTATTAACCATACTTGTTACAGTTGCGTCTACGAAAAGAAGTTTTTCTAAACTAAAATTAATAAAATCTTATTTAAGATCGACTATGTCACAAGAAAGATTAAATGGTTTAGCTATGATATCTATTGAAAGTAATATGCTAGAAAAACTTGATTATGATAGCTTAATTGATGATTTTGCAGGTAAAAATGCTAAAAAAAATATTTAGGTGGAAAAAAAAGGCCTCATTTTTAGATTTTGTCCTAGGCCCCATAAACTATAGGACCGGGCCTGGTGTTTAGGGCTTAGCTTGGTCGCTCTCTCTCTCTCTCTCTCTCTCTCTCTCTCTCTCTCTCTCTCGTGCGCGCGCGCGGTTGAATAAAAGACTGTTAGGTATCGTTTGGTTCACGGAAAGTAAATGGATTCTCTTGTATTTTTTATGGGAATAGAAAAATATGATTCCTATTAGATTTTTTTTTCATGTGTTTGGTAAACCAAGAAAACCATTTAAGAAAGATCATCTGATTTTCTTTCCAGTGTATCGTTGTTGTAGAAAAGGAAAGAAAAAATATATTAATATTTCCATAATGTCCTTGTCTTTTAAAATAAAAATAATATTATGAAAAATATGTGTTGGTAAAATAGACAATAACACAAGACTATTTTTGTCTTAATTTCTTGCAATAAATGATGGGAAATGAGGAGGGAAAATCAATCTCATGGGTTCTGAGAGGAACCATTTTTCTACCTATTTTTCTTTCCGTCAGAAAAATATTTTCCGAGGTTAGTGACTGCCAAACAAAGAAAAGGAATAAGTTTTCTTTCTCGATTCCTTACATGCGTGAACCAAAACGAAGCCTTAGAGTGAGTATGGTTTATAGGTGCATGGGTATATTAAGTGTTAGGTTCGGGAGAGGATGTAGTATAAGAAGGATAGGATTAGTTAGCTAAGGTTTTCAGGGATTAGATAGTAGGGATTTCTACCTAGTTATCTAGGTTAGATAGTAGGATTAGTTAGTAGAGTATTAGGGGGGAAAGTTAGAGGTCTGAGAAAAATCACAAGATCTAAAAAAAAAAAAATTATTGGGAGAGAGTTTTTATCCTACCCACTTTAGAAAATTTTGTTCTCGAAATTAAAGATAGACGTAAGCATGAAAGAGAATTATAGAACAAAAGATTATTACCTCAAGACTCGAACATATATGAGTAATGTTCGCGGATCTCATCATCACGCTCCCAGGCAGACTCTTTCAACAAGTGATGCCTCAAAGTGACACGAACTAGAAAAATGGTATGGTTTCTCGGCACCTTCTTCCTTCGATCCAAGATCTTTGTAGGCCGCTCATAGTAGATCATGCTAGATCCTACCCCGAACTCTAAATAATCCAGAACTTGGTTAGGATATGCCACATATCTTCTTAATTGTGACACGTGATCATATATATTAACACTGTATGTTCTATATGTTATGATTCTTGTGTTGACTGATTGAGACATAGTATATTCTTGTTAGACCATAGATGACTTATATTGTAGTATATATCCCCATGTCTAGGTACAGTCGTAATCGTATTGCAAAATATTGGTATATTCTGCAGTGCTTAACTGGCCGTGTCATATCTTCGTTTTTCGTATTCCGGTACGAGACGTGACAAAGATAAATCTGTTTTTCAGACGTAGGGTGTTATAATTCCTAGGAGTCTTATTATGGTCTGATCTCTACTGTACCATGTACTATGCTTAATCTGTTAAACTGCTTGTACTCTTGTTCCTTCTGGTCCCATCATTGATATCTTGAGACGGGTACGTGGGCCTCCATTTGGATTTGGAGGCAAGGCAAAAGTGGGCCTCCATTTGGATTTGGAGGCAAGGCAAAAATTTCCTTGGAACTGATCCGGTTCAAGTACATCAGGAGTATTGATAACTATAGTATTGATCACAAAGCTATGGTGATGGACCTGTAAAGAAGGGCACACCTGAAAGTTCTGCGCGGTATACTCTACGAAGGTAACAATCAAGTCATAAAACTCTGAGAATCAGAGGGCATTGTGCCGATGACAGAACTTGCTGATACAAGCTTCTTAACAGTATCACTTTTGACCATAGATACAAACAGAAACGAGTCCAAGGGTTAAGCTTAAAATATGAAAACGAGAATAACTATTAATACAACATTAATATTAAGATTGTCAATGTCACATGAAAAGAAAAAAGATTAAACAGACTCCCGGAAATTGATGTTGGGATTACCAACCAAAATCAATGACAACTCATTGACAAAACCATCACAAAATTTCCCCCCTCTAACTTTTCTTACTAACCGCAGATCCTTTCTTTAGTTTCTTTTGCTGCTTGTATTCTTCGTACATGCTTATAGATTTCATCGTTCGATTCAGCTCAGCTCTTAATCTCTCATTCTCTTCAATATCTCTAAGCACTTGGAAATGATTTTCCAATTTATTCTTGACCTCATCCTCATCAACGGTACACTCAATTTCCCATACTCTTTCATGTCTGGAGGCAAAATGCTCGTCTCTTTTCCTCTTCCGATTTGGTGTAGAAGGTTTACCAATTGGTTTTGAGAGTTCCTGCTCAATTGATAAATCTCTGTAGGCTTGTACAGGGGAAATTGTGGAGAGGTAAGCTTGATTCTGAGACGGGATCATGGTTTCCATGCTTGAAATGCCCAAAGCCATCGAGGAGACGGTGGGATTGTAATGCTTTGAGAGCAGACTAAGTTCCCAAAGGACTGATGCAAGAGCACCACTTAAGTTTGGGTCCGAAGCATCCGGCTGGTACTTCTGGAGAGGTCCATGAGAAGCATAAGAGTGAATTTGAAGAATTTACATAGAAATCTGAAGAGGTCAACTTACCACAACTAAACCAGAGAGAGAACCACCACCAGCATCATTCTCCAACAAGCATCGGCACTTCGAGTTTTTTTGAAGAAGATGCTTTAGTGTCACCAGTGCTGCAATTAGGATAAGCAAAAAGGTAAAAGTAAGTATAACTGCTTCCATGTTGAAATACATAGGCTGACTTGGAAAAGAAAATTAATATACAAAATCCATGTGGGTTCTTGTTCTTGTTCTTGTTCTTGTTCTTGTTCTTGTTCTCTTGTGACACTTGGTCAGTACACCTATTTACAAATCACTGGGCAGATTGTACTTCTAATCTTGCCTTTGTCTTGGCACTAACCTCATTAAGGATGGGCACTCGTATTAATAAGTGGTTACAAAACTAGCAGTGCAGTACGCCTACGGAACCTTCCTCAAACGGGTGGTGCAATCATTCTGATGAAAAAGGCTACAAAATTATTGGGAATGATGGAACAAGTTCGAGTGCCATCGGTAGTATCAAGAACATAGTTGCATGTAAAAACACTAATTTAGACAGTGTAACGAGAAAAAGAAACCAATTTACTGTGATTTGATGGATCAAAACGGATGAAGCTTAAGGGAAACAGTAACACACAAAACTTGCTTCAGTGTACATCCTAACTACCACCATCCCTGCCTTGCACCCAAAAAAGGCATATGAAGAACTATTTCAAATCAGAAAGACCTGCTCCATGGACCATAGTATGCATGCCAACAGACAGAATCCCAACATTGTTACAATCAATGGCATATGAAGAACTCTCTCGATTGTCATATGAAGAACTCTCTCAAATCAAGTCACTCTTGGAGGAACAAATCAACCTTTTAGATTCAACCTCTACAAATACCTATAAAAAGTTCCCCTTTTCCAAACACATGGAACGTGAGCTAAGAATGGAAAATGCTTAATGCAGCCTAGGCCCACTGAAGCTAAGCACCCTCCCAGCTGCCTAACAGGTGCTTCCACCTATCACAACATTTCGACTCAAGACTAATGATATTAACACTAGAAAAAACTAGGCACCAACATATCCCTAATTAACCTCCTATCTAGTATTGCAATCATTCCACTGCTAATCCACTTACAACCCGAAACAATCAATTCTTACTGCCAGAGGTACCAATCAGTTATCTTAATTTAAAGAAACAAAAGTAAAAGTTCAAAATGGTTACTAGGTTAAGACTGCTACAAAACAAAATTGTGAACAGCCTTAGTGAGTACCTGAGATAGCCTCAGCGGAACCAAAACTCAAAGCAAATGTGGCCAGACGTTTTATGAAAGCAGCTGCCCTCTGCATATCATGCTGTTTTCCTTCCCATAGCATTGTCTTTAAAGCCTCAGCTAACACATCTCCGTGGTCTCTGCTTGTCAAAGTAACCGTGAGACCAACCCAGTAAGCATGCATAGATCAATCACATTGCACAAAACCAAGAGCAAGAAAGAAAATAGTATTGCTTGAATCACATAAAAAGAATAGTAGCATAAAGCACTTTGCACTTCACAATAGTTGTTCAGCAATTAAAGAGTTTCTAATTAATGAATTACAACAAATTTGTTCAATTTAATACAACATTTAAACAGTTGAAACCAACTGGTAAAACCATATATTATGGTACAAAATAGAGAAAATGGAATATATATATATATATATATATATATATATATATATATATATATATATTACAGAGTAGCTACATACGAGGCTTGAAGACATACCTGCCAGGTCGGTACTCGAGCAGTAGGTTATAAAGCTGAACATAGAACCCCTGCAGGTCAACATTCAATGCGTCCAGATTGCTCCTCATCACTCTAAACGCTACTATACAGCATTGGAGACGTTCTGATACAGACAAGCAATTTTGAGGAGAACCGTCATGATTCTCACTGTATCCTGCAAGCCTCTTGAGACACATCATTAGGTCACCCATGAAGTCCAAATCAATCAGATGCGAGAATTTTCCCAATCCATTCAAACATGGGGCAAGTAAAGGATGCATCCCAAATCCTCCAGACAAGGAAATAGAAGCAGGTTTCAACCTGAATGTGGAAAAACAAGATTAAACCACTGTACTAGATGACACAATATTTTACCAGACCAAAAAAAAAATCTTATATATTTCAATACAATATGAAGGCAAACCCTGAAAATAAAGAGAAACGTACATATTTACTGGAAAATTATAAGAGTTAGCAAACTCCATAAGATTGCATCTATGGGTGGATAACAAAAAGAAAAAGAAAAAAAGCAAGTACCAAAGGTTGTGAAACCCAATGGTAGCAGTCCTAATCATGATAAGTGTTCCCCCGGTAAAGAAACATCATAATTTCCACATCACAGACACAATGTAACCCAAGGGGAAAGTGACCACGCATCATCAACACACACACACATACACACCCTTTTACCCCAGCCTTTGCAGTATTTTGCCTCCCTTTTATCCCTTTTTCATTTTTATGCCAACAGATAGCTGGTTTAATCCAAAATAAAGCATAAAGGTCCTAATATTAATATGGAGGCTAATCTGATATGGATACTTGTGTTGTTAAAGGTGTCGTCCAAGCGCGCAAAGGCACCCAAAAGACGAGACGATGTTTCACCACCTAATCCAAAGGCAGGTGACTTCTTTAGGCGACGCCTAGGTAAGAAAGGCGCAAAATGCGAGATTAGGCAAATGAGTAATTATGCGAGCTTAGGCGCACGTCTAGGGTGTGTTGGTGTCTTATATTAGCTTTTTTGGACTTTGTTTGAATTTTTTATAAGTTTTATGGGCTTGTTTGGTTTATTGGTTTTTGAAGTTGCAGGTTTAAGTTTTAAGGCCCAAATAGTCTTTTTTAAGTTTTAACACTATAAGTTACTAAATAAATAGACATAAATAAAAAATAAAACTTGGAATGTAGAACATTGCCTCGTTGACTATATGTGTTTTTTCATTTGAACAATTTGTATTCTATCATAACGACTTATGTGTGATATTATCGTTTTAAACTTAATATTATGTTTCATGGGCTATTTTGTCATCTTGTTAATTTACTTTGTTGTTTTCTGTTGGTAATGTGGTATTTATTACTCGTTTCTTTAGTTTGTCATCTAAAAACTCAAGTTTGATGAGTTTTTAGGGCTATGGGCAGATTTGGATAACCTAACATGAGCTACAAAAGTGAGAAAAAATGTCATGAAAAGAGAATTTGAGAAGTTGTCCAAAGTGGCACTTTTCTTCTCCGGACGAGCCAGGGGATGAGGCAGCTCATCCATGCTCATATAGAGTAAACAACATTAAATCATCTTTTAGTAGTATAAATCACACCTTGAGATAGAAAGATCCATGCTACGCTTCAAAATACGAAAGTATGTCTCGAAAACTGCAGAGAGAGTATCAGATTGCATTCCTCTTCGCTCACTTGTGTCTGGAGCAAAAGAAACCGCCTTAAAATCAGCACTGACCTACAAAAAATAATTGAAATATTGAATCCAGCACAACTTAATAAAAGACTAATGTGAAGTGGACTGCTGTGAGAAAGCACCTCTTCTCTCGTCTTTGCCAACAATTCCTGCCTGCTTTTCTTTGCATCACTACCTTTTAATTGATTTGATTCCTCATGCTTCTTCCAATTCCTTTTCTTCTTGTATTTATCTTTCTCATTTTCTTTAGGTTCAGACTTTCCAAGATCCTCGTCAAATGTCAAGGACAAGAAGACCTAGTAAAACACCAAACCAAAAATTACGCTACAAGCTACAAATGAAGCACAAAGAGCCAACACCACAGGAGAAAAGACATCTAGAATTGAGAGAAAAGTAGGGATATTAATACATACGTTTAAACTATCAGGATGAAGTTGGCCATCATGATTTTTCACTTGATCTGCAATCAACCGAACAGCTTCTAGAGTCGCTTCACCTCCATGTTTTCCCTCATTGGTGAAAAGTGACTTAATAGCTTCACAGCAGAGTTTCCTATAAGAAAAAATGAAAAATATTTTAAGTTACACCCCAACAATAGTTTCACAAAACACAAGAACAAGCTTTTGTGTCTGCTACATGGAGATCTAGAAACAAGCACTGGACCATAACTGACACACATGAATTACTATTTGAACATTAGTAGGCTCAAATTCTTCAGCTGTGAGATTTAATGAGTAGGAGAAAGACTCATCTCGACCCAATCCTATACTAAAATTACTTGTCTTCAACTGTGCCTGCAAGACTGCAAAACTAAATACACAGATACATCGTCTACACCCTCATCCTCGCATCTGCAGAAGGTGTCATTTCTTAAGTTTCTCATTATTAGTTATGTAGGTGCAGTAATCTACCACTAGAATGAAAGTACAGAAATACTTCTTATGGGAACCTGAAGAACTCTAAAATGAAAACACAAATTGGAGACACATAAGAACCTTACGACATCGTCCGAGGAGCTAATATTCTTGATAACACCAGCTAATAAGCTCTGTCGAAAATTGAAGTGTGGTACTGCATCTAACAAGTTACACAAGCAACGAACAGCAACACGATGGTAAAGGGTCTGTTTTTCGAGAGCCATCAACCTTAAGAGGTAATCCTGATACATATTTGACACAAAAAGCAGTCAGTAGCAATTCAAAAATGTAAACCTTAATTAAATAAATTGTATATAATGATAACACGATGAGGTAGAAGCAAAGCCTGTTAGGTAAAAGATACATCCCAGTCACACAACTTTTTGTGGCTAGCTGCACAAATCTTCCCCTAGAGGAAATAGCCAATTGCTAATGTTTTATATAATGACAAAAGATGGGGAGTGTGCCGAATATAATGGCAGCCAAAATACATTATCCTTCACCTAAGTACAATCTGTAGAATATATCAGTATACAACAACAAATCGCCACCAGATGGTGGTCCAGTTGGTTAACTGGTGCGGGTGGAGAGTTTGTACAGCAGGCGGTCCAGGCTTCAAGCCAGACCCACCTATGAAGCACGACACTCCAAAAATCTAGGTCGTGCCATATCAGACACGTATCGGACACAACCATATACTCCAAAATACACTAGGGGACACTAGAATATATGTCATGTCCGTGTCGTCATGCACTTACTGTGTCGTGTTCGTGTCATCGTGTCCTTGTTGTGTATCCGTGTCCGTGCAACATAGTCAGACACTTAGAGCAGAGCTCAGAAAACAAATTATTTATCCCTAATTTTTATACAACTTAAGTCTTGAAGGAAAGCAAAGCCGAGTCCATAAGACTCTACTCATAGCCGAACGACACATAATTATCACCAGTATCAGGCCATCAGCCAAGCCCTATCTCATAATGGGGCCAACTATGAAGCATAATTCATGACCGGCTGTTGACCCAACGTCAATTCTCTATGTAGATGCCAAATTGGCAGGTAGGTAGACCTATCTTTTGGTTATGCAGTTTAAGCCCAAGCAACCAAGGAGCGTCCTTTAAGTTCCTCTAGACTATAGAGAGTCTAGACCAAAAGGTAAGATGGTACAATTGTTATAGCAAATTGCATTATTCTTATGACAACCACCACCTAAAGAGTGAAAGGAATAACGTCCCCACGCCTAGAAACACATAACATACAATAAATAGTTTCTTTTTAACAAAGGAAATAATGTCTCAAGATCATGCCGCAAGAACACGGCCATGATATGGACAGTTAATACACTCCAGTGAAGGTTTTGGTGTATCCCTGTATATCATGTAGTTCATTTCTCTACGTAGATGCCAAATTGGCAGGTAGGTAGACCTATCTTTTGGTTATGCAGTTTAAGCCCAAGCAACCAAGGAGCGTCCTTCAAGTTCCTCTAGACTACAGAGAGTCTAGACCAAAAGGTAAGATGGTACAATTGTTATAGCAAATTGCATTATTCTTATGACAACCACCACCTAAAGAGTGAAACGAATAACGTTCCCACACCTAGAAACACATAACATACAATAAATAGTTCCTTTTTAACAAAGGAAATAATGTCTCAAGACCATGCCGCAAGAACACGGCCATGATATGGACAGTTAATACACTCCAGTGAAGGTATTGGTGTATCCCTGTATATCATGTAGTTCATTTCATACCTGACACTGATGCGACACCAATCCTGGTGTATCTGTGTGCTTCCTATATTCTGGTCAACAAGGTTTGAGGCATTATTTCTAAATTTTCTATTACAACTTGAGACAAAAAGGTTGGGGGAAAACACAAATTGTCCCTTGATTTTGCTTACATTGGAAACAGCTTAATAAGATGAACCACAACACTAACTGAAAAGGTATTCACAGCAGAACAGACAGATGGATAACCAGATAAGTATGGTTATATAAAAATATGAATGCAGGTAATACACACTAATATAGAAGTACATAGAGAAAATGTGATACCTTGTATGACTGTAGGAGTGTAGACTCATAGAACCGTGTCTGTCGCACTGCTTTTGAGACTGTCATCTCAAGCTCCTTTTCGGTCGGTAACCGTATTCGATAGCTGTAGTGGAAAAAATATATAAATTAGTACTCAACAAGTGATTAAGGAAAGCTTATGTAAAGATAAAAAGGGTGTAGGAAAGGGCAGAGAATACCCAGGTATGATGTCTTTGAAAACAGCTAACAATGACATCAGGCCAAGTTTAACGATATTATGGTCCTCGTCGTTACAAATTTGCAACAACTCCTTTAAGGATTTAATACTGGACTCAGGATTTTCTATCAAAGCCATCCCAATTTCTGCTAGTCTAATCTTCTTTCTAGCAAATAATTGTTCAGCTGAAAGGTCTTCCTCCACCTTAGCCTAGAAAAGACATAAGAGTCAAAAAATGACAAAACATACCTACAATAAATAAATAGTCGACATTAGAACATACTATAATTTAATCTGCAGAGAAGTACATTACTAAAAGCATGGACCTATAATTCATAAAATGAAAAGGCAACAATAAAGCCATGACACCACACTTGCTAAATTAATGAATGAGTTTCTAACTTCTTCCTTTAGGACTGCAGTAGAGCTATAGGTATCAAGAAACTAAATGAATGCATTCTGATGCACACTCGTGCATAGTTAGTATAGGCTGTATAGTAAGCCACTTTAAAGAAAAACAAGAAATTCTGCATCAAATTTGTATCGACTCTTACGTCTAAATATTCACTTTTGTCAATCAATACGAAAAAAATCCATGACACAAGCAATAGATAGGAAAGAAATAGCCCTAAAGTTGTCTTGTGTCCAAGCTGATAGATGGTTCTTACTCCGGTCAGTTGGCTTTATACTAAACCATCTGATTGCCCTATATATGGAAAGAGTATTTCCATGTTGATTGAAAAGAGTTGCTTAGAACAAGGTTTGAGGGAAGGATACGCAATTGTGCGCGAAAAACAGAACACAACATAAACAAAATGCGAGATAGAGCACGCCAAATAATTGCCCTCAAGGAAGAGATATTTCCAAAAATATGTACCAAGCAATGAAGATTAAGTACCCAAAGCTAGTTTCATTGGGAAATACCTTTTTCGGTCAAAGAAACTCCAACAAACAAATTTGTATCGTATTTGACCAGAACAGAGCCAAGAAGAATATAACACTGTTTCATCCACCCGTGAAACCCAAATTCAATACTGTTTCGAAGAAAACAATGCATTAAATTGTATATAAAGGACGACGACAAAAAGATCCCTGTCATGCAATGATAAGTTATGAACTATGTTACAGAGATACTCCCAAGGAGACCGTATGTGTCAAATTCCGTACCTGATACGATACTTCTTTGACACCCAGACACTCATATATATACACACACAAGAGGTACCTAGGAGTGATTGTTTTCAGTATTTAGGATCAATCATTCATAACGGCGGGGAGATTGAGAAGGATGTCATGCATAAAAATTAAAACAAGATGGTTGAAATTGAGTGCTTCTGAAGTATATATTGTGATCGGAAGATATCTTTGAGGTTGAAAGAATAACTCTACAAGACAGCTATAAGACTAGCCATGCTTTATGGACTAGTGTTGAAAAATAAAAATAATGTCCAAAAAATTATTGTAGCAGAAATGAGAATGCTATGATTGGTGATTGGCAATACATTGAAAGATAGGATTAAAAATGAGAGTATCTGAGATAAGTTAGAGGTGATACCAATTGAGGACAAGATGGAGAAAATTGTCTTAGGTGGTTTAGACATGTGCAACGTAGACCAATAATACACAAGGAGATATAAGATAGTAAATAATAG
Source organism: Iris macrosiphon (assembly GCA_036927795.1). Classification (NCBI taxonomy): domain Eukaryota; kingdom Viridiplantae; phylum Streptophyta; class Magnoliopsida; order Asparagales; family Iridaceae; genus Iris; species Iris macrosiphon. Next base: position 197,440,022 of record JAYESA010000005.1, read on the forward strand.
GAGTAGAGGTAGGTCTAAACGATAATACGGATTGAGGTTTTAAAGAAGGATATGATTTTTGTTAGTGTAACAATGTTACAAAGGACATGGCCATTAACGGAGCTAAATGGATTCGGACAACCAGTCGGTCCCAAATATTTGGGATAAAGACTTTGACCTTGTTGTTTATATATATATATATATATATATATATATATATATATAGTAAAACATCAAAAAATGACATTTTGAATCCTATCATGTCCGAATCAGTCTCAGTGTCTATGCAGGAATGAACTATCACCAGGATAATCTAGATAACCACTACAACCTAAATTGCTGATTAATAGCACAATGTGTAATCAATCAGAGATGTTATAGCTCCAAAGTGAGTAGTTTTTGAAGAACCACTGCAGCTTAAATTTCTAATACCATAAAAATCATAAACAAAGGGGAAAACCATCCACGTTTACAATGCCAAACATTGGGCCATCAGATAAACACGCGAAATTAAAAACTCACATAACTAGATAAATGGAGTAAATGAACATGTACCAGAACTTCTGAGTGTAAACTTCCTTCCACGGGATCCTCTTTAACTTCCTCTTTGTTCTGTTTTTTGGCCTCTTTTCTACTCTTCTTCAGCTTTAGCCTTCGTTCAGCTTTTGTCAGCCTCACTAAACTTTTATCTTCATCATCACCATTTACCCCGGAAGCAGCATCTTTGTTGGGTATTTCTATGGAACTTGACTTTTTGACTGCAGTTCATGTTACTAGTAACTTAGCAAAACAGAAAGGAAGAATAAATTACCAGGAAAGCAAACACAATACTATGTAAACAGAATAGATAAATAGAACTAATCTTACTAAAAAATGTGATACTACTTCCAAGGCAAGAAGGTAACATACATAGTTAACGGCACAAAGTTTCCAGCCAAAGTTAGCCTTGGTAATCTATGACTGGATTACAAACTATGTTGCACAGACACGAATATGGCGATACAGACACAATGACATGAACATGGTACTAATTTTGGCATGTCCTGGTGTATTTTGAAATGTATTGGTGTGTTCGATAGGTGTCCGACACATGAAGAACATGGAACTGATTTTAGGATTGCCCATGCTTCTTGGATACAAAGGAAGAAACGACATACCTAGTCTTTTAAGTATTTAACAAAGCTAAAGTTCCAAAATTAAAAAGTAGCATCCAAATGAATTATTCTCCTAATAACCAAGGTAGCAAACAAGGAGTTGTGAAACTCTCAAATTATGAAAATATGAATTAAATTTGTGAGATATTGTAAGAATGAAATCAGTACTAGATTGTTACCAGTTCTGTATTGCAACTCCCCATCTAATGTTTTGATGGGAAGCGCGTCAACACGGTCTACCTGGAGACCATCCTCCTCCTTTGGTTTCTTCAGAGCCGCTTTCCTGTTCCGCTTCTCATAGAGAGCCTCCAGCTCATCTTCCTTGTGATCAGCAACTCGGTTAACATGCCTTTAACATGAAATTCAATAGAAGGAAAATCAAAGTCAACACCCGAAGCAAACATAATCAAAAATACAAGAAAGTCTTCAATGGAGGAAGTATATTGTGTGCTACTCTAAATGGGCAGAAAGGCTTTCTCAGAAAATTTTGGGGTCGGCTTAACAAAAACACATGATGACCTACCCTTCAAATTAAAGTCAAAAGTCCAAATAATATAAAATTATACTTTTGAATGAATTACAACAACTCACTGATTAATGTTAATGCATACCTCTCAAAACAAGTAACAATTATATGAACATAAAAAATTACTCCAGATTCTTGTGTATGAACACAAATATGGAATTTCTGCCTGAAGTACGTGTATTTAATACTAATTGGTCGTCAAGCTCTAATTGCATCTAATTAGATGCAAAAAAAACAAACGGCATTTTTTGTGTGTCCACCTCTGATCAGACCCAATTACTGATTCACCTCTAGTTAGAGGTAAAAGCAAACACTCAAGTCCAAATAAACTAATCTAATACTACAATGAACTTCTTTCATTTCACTACAATCATTTCATGGCATTGAACACTACATTCATGTATTTACGTTAGCTTCGTGAAAGCCTTCAAATTCTCAAAATCAACAGACATTTCGGCTAACGTTGATGAAAAAAAGTTGGAGCTTTTCTGAAATATTCTTAGGGTTAACAAAATTTTATACTTGTCGATCGATTTGGTGTCGATTTTGGAGAGGAAGCCAGCGAACTTCTTGTTCTCCTTCACGAAATCGAAGTCCTCGTCGGAGACCTCGATCTCCTCGTCGGCGACTTCCGGAGGGAGCTCCGGCGGAAGGATCACCTTCTTCTTCTTCCCCATGTGATCAAAGAAGACTCGACCCAAATTTTTGGTAGAGAAGTTTAGGGTTTCCCAGGATGGGAGGAAATTAGGGTTAGGGTTTTGTGGAGTCGGAAGGAAGATTTAGAACCCTACACTAGTGGATCGTCAATATATGAGGTGTGGCAATTCACCCGATTACCCGACCTGAGTCCGCCCGAAAAAATTTGGAATTTTATCTAATTGGAACCTTTGAAACTTGGGTCGGGTTCTGGGTCTAAGAATACGATAATTGGATCTGATTTTGGTTTTTATTCAGTGTCTCGCTTAATCTTGATCAACAGAAATTGAATTTTGGTGCATCTAACGACCACTTCTTGTGATCTATTATTTGGTTTTGATTCCGTCAGTAATTACAAATTAAATTTTGATGTATCTACACAACTTTCTGTTATTACAGAGCAGGCTCATCCACACAGGTATTAGTCAACCACTAGTTGCAAACAGGGCCGGACCTGGTCCTGAAAATCAAGAACGATCGTCCAGAGCCTATAGACCAAGAGAGCCAAAAAATATCAGTGTAAACATAAATATATAAATAAGTTTGTATCTAAAATATAACTAGTATATATCATGGACCTTTCTTAACACAAAGTAATTCTGGTGTAGTAGTTATTGTGTTAAACTTGCACACATGAAGTTCTTAGTAATCTTAGTGGTGGCATTTTTTTTTACCTTTTTTCTTAGTTTTTATTTTTTTTTTACATTATGCATAGGGGGCCATTTTGAAAGTTTGACTCGGGCCCCCATGTGTAACACTCCGTTCCGCTCAAGCGGACTGCCGTCTCAATCGGCAATCGTGCAGCTGTCCCGACCTGCTTTGCCTCGGTCAAGAAGCAAGGATATCCAGACTTGTCCCTACAAGGAATCCGGCTTGGACTTTCAGAGGCTCGCTCAGACGTATCGCTCTACCGAGGCGAATCATCGCTAAGGTGGGTGGCTACGGTGAACTTGTCTTTGCTTAGCCAGCACACATAAAATCTGGAATGTTAATGCTAGTCGCTAGGTGAATCACCCCCTGCATGCTAATAAATCCAACGCACCTAGCTAAGGGAATAATCCCAACTCATATTGCTTGCTAGAACATGGAAAAGGAAATACTGCTTATATTCAGACCCTCGCATGCTAAGTCCCTTAACGGTTTCATCTCTCGGCTTACCTTCGGGTCCGAGCAACGTGCCTGCTTATGTTCCTTAGAAACGCATGCTTGTCTGCTTGATTGTTACCGTGTTTTCATCCAAACCCCGGGAGACTACTACGTAGTCGTTCCGTGCCTGAACGAACCTGCAAGTATTCGGGACCGCTAGGTCACCAAGGCAATCTCCGCCCTAGGAGAATTGCATCAAGGCAAAGCATCTTGTCTTGTACTATTGTTGCCTCAACAGCTTGCCTCTTGTCTTGTACTCTTGTCTTGTACTCTTGTTGCCCCAACCAAGGCCCCGTTCGATCATGGACAACCAGTGCACAGGGTAACGGTCTCGCGGGCGATGCTGGGGCACTGGCATCGACCCGGTCCGGGCGAGACCAATTGTTCTTAGTCTCTTGTTCAGGCGGAATGGCTTGCAGCGCCCCTTGTACTTTGTTGCAAAGCATTCTCGTCTAGACTAAATAGTCTCTTGTTCATCGGAATGGCTTGCAGCACCTCTTGTTCTTGTTGCAAACCATCTCGTCTAGACTATACCGTCTATATGGCATACGCCAGTGATCGCCTTGTGATAAACTTATTGTATGCTTGCTTGTAAACGAAAGATAAACAATTCATCCTCGCTTAGCGGCTATCCGCGTGCGAGGCACTGTATCGCATAAAGAGCAACTAAACACCTGAACGATCTTGAAATAAGTACTCGTGTTTGCATATGCTATGCTCCTGAATGCTTATACTTGCCCGTGCTTGAATTAACATGTTTGCCTTAATGTTTGCCTTGGACAGGGAAGGAGATGGTAAGTTGGTAAGTCTCGCCGTGTTTCCTCAAACATCGCACGGCGCACTGCCTGACACGATAGGCTATTCAATATCTGCATGAAACTGATCCTAAGGCAACTAGAAAGACAACTTAATAGTTGTGCACGGCACCTGTATTACGTGTTTGGATTTGTCGAGCGGGCGAGTAGCTTCCCCACCAGTGCATTCAATGTACTGATAATCCACCAGTTTGATATGCAGGGTGCGGGAGAACCTCGTGCGGTGCGGACGCCTCCTTCGTGCGTGCTAAGGCCAGGAGTTCCCTCTGAAGCCTTGCAACGGTGCGTCCGGGACTGAAGCACATATACAAGACATAAGTTGTGAACATCGCCTGACCATCGCCTGTACATCATTCCACAATTGTAGCCACTTGGCACGCTTTTACTGTTTCAGAGAGAGAGGCTTGAGCGACTTGTAATCTCGGCTATACGCCGCCTGTAATACATGTTTCATATCAATAAAGAGATTACTTTACTCGTTTCAATGCTTCCGCTATATTGTCGACTCAGTGAACCTGTTACCGATCGCTATGCGTTCCTAAACTCCGCTGCACTCGGACAATCTGTGCGACTCTGTGGCTTAGAACTCTTGCCGCCAGCCAATGAACCATGGCCTTGCACGGACGTGGATCACGCTCGTGCGGCATCACGCCCGGATGGGTTAAGTGATCGTTCCGCGGGAGCGCTGGCGAGGGTGATTCCCGCCTAGCGGGAACGGCCGATTGCCTACGGGAGATCGGGGCGTGACACCATGAGCTCAGGGCCAGCCCTGGTTGCTAGTGTCTTCTATAACATCAAAAAAAAAATCATATAGAATAATATTTTTTAATTATATTACGTATACAATAATAAGTTTGTAGAAATTTTAAAAAAAATAATGAATCGTCAGAAGTAATGGCGGTATGAGTGTCGTCATTGCTAATGGCGACATGGGTGCCATAACCAGGGCCGGCTCAGGGGTAAGCCTGACAAGTCCCTGGGTTTGGGCAACCACAATATTGGTAACACCATGTTCCATGTCACGCCCCAGTCCCAAAATACCGAGGGATTAGACACGTGGCAATGGCCAGCAGCACACACCGATGGACAAATCCAATTTAATGGACCCATCAAGGTGTACTTAAGCTGTAAAACAACAATATGGCTATGGCACTAATCTCATCCACAGAATAAATACAATCAATTTCAGAAATATAAAGCAATATCAAGTCTCAATAAAACATAACTCGGGGAACAACCCGATAGTGAGTTTGATACATCAACTCAATAGACTGGAAATAAAGAGTCTAACAATAGAAATAACTGAGTATAGAATAAGCAGATACTTAGGAGAAATCCTCAGCGATCACCTCTTCCTCGGGTTCTGGTACTGCTCCAAGGTATGCTCTTGTCCCGTACACCTCGGGGTAGATCTCCTCTGCTAAACCTGGGGACATAATCCGGATCCAGGTCCTCAGGGGACATAGCAAGGTACAAGAATAACTCAAGCCAAAATAAATGCAGTGCAAATAAATGAATCAATAGGGTAAACTATGTAACCAGCTATGTGATATGCAAGTGAGAGCATTATTCATACTCAGGCTGAGACTACTACAGGCTCTGTGTCGGGGAAACCCATAGCAGTATTTTCTCGAAAGGCCAGTAAATGTACCAAAGCTCTGTGTCAGAGTCTAAGGCACCTCCAGTAAAGTAATATATATATATATATATATATATATATATATATATATATATATATATATATATATATATAATCAGCCTTTGATATGGTAATACTCTCACCACCCAATGTAATCACACGTCTCATGTCCATGACACGCAAGATCATATCTAATGCAGCAAGTCATATGATAGCTCTGGATAAAAAGTCTATGTAACAAATTATGTAGCCTATACAGAATCACCATGAATGTCTCAGGAAGATTCGGTTTCATGAACAGTGTCAGGTGTCCTGTGGTATGACGTACTTGATAATGCAAGCACAAAATGTACAGTGTCTCGATATCCATGTCTAGGTGATATTACACAACTTCGCGTACGGTGTTGACACCCGAATGTTATTCGAACGCTAAGCAATGTCACACGGTTCTAGGTTGAACATTTATATCATATAATTAAATCAAGAGAATATTATGTAGCAAATACTGTAAGATTGGCAAGGTACACTTGCCTGGGATTTGGTTACCAACTGCGGCTCTGGTATCAGCGGGTTCTACAGATACTCCTCCGGTTGCTGAAATAGACATTACCATCATGTTCAGAAGACATCAAATAGCTAGAATTGCATATCCATAAGTCCAATTTGGACACAGGGGCAAAAGTGACCGTTTTTGGTCAAAGCGTGGTCCACATGTGGCCCGCTTCGCACCGAGAAATGTGCCAGAGACAAAGTTCTCCAAATTCGTCAAATTTAGTGTCTACAAGTCCAGAACGCTGATACGAACCCAACGGAATATCCATAACTGGATTCCGATGAGCCGATCACAAAATCGTCCGTCAAGTGGAGCCGTGGGGCCCATGATACGGGATTTTGTCAACGTTCTCAGAATCGAACCAAACTTGGGTCACAGGACCAGAAAAATACTACGAATCCAATGGCGTAAGTTTTTTTTCGAAATGACGAGCGTACACGAAGTTACAACGAGTTCCAGAATATGGCCAATACGGGACGTTGTCGACGGATACGCGTTGATTCCGGTGTGCACGCACATCCAAATCAACTTTCGCGAAATCCCATACGTCCGTATTGACAGAGCGCACCTTTCGGTGAAGTCCGCACACGACCAAGTCGTTCTGTTTAGCGGGGCGCACCTAGTTCCGGAAAAATCAGGGTATTTAAATAACCAATAATTCGGTCATTTTCACCCTCAAATTAAATACAAATTACAGCACGATAAATTATACTAAAAATAGGGTTAAAAACTTGGTCATATGGTCTAATTAATTATTCAGGTGGATTTTGAAAACATATCACAGGTTGGTCGCAAAAATGGTCACGAACTGGGGAGTTCGGGACGAATTCTAAATTTTCAGAATTGGGGGTTTATTTTCCTGATTTTGCCTCGCAGTTTGCGATCGACACAGGACGCAATACCCCGAACGAGTTGTACGGGGTTCGAGCGGGTCACGCAGGGTACGCGTAGAATTTGACAGAATAAAAAATGGATCCACGTACATGGAATTACGTGCGCGGAAAGACGGTACCTAGATGACGTATGTTGTCGCGGAAGAACGCAGCATGGCGGCGGTGCTGGCTACTGGGGGAGGGGTCTGTGGCGGCCGTGGCTCGACGGAGCTGGTGGCGGCCGGAGGAGCTCGGCTCGTGGAGGCATCAGTTATGGGGCGACCGGAGGAGAGCTGGGTCGAGGGTCTTCGGGTGCCGGAGAGGCGGTGGAGGCTGGGGTCACGGCTGGAGGAGAAGTCGTCGGCACTAGGGGAGCTCGGCGGAGGACGGTGTGGGGGTGGCCGGAGATGGCAGCGGAGTTTCGACGGAGATCGTGGTGGCCGCGGTGGATGATGGTGGTGTTGCGGTGGGTGAAGAGCGGCCGGGTAGAGGGTTTTATAGGGGAGGTCGGGGAGACGGGCGGCCGGCGTTACTGGCGGGGAGAGGGGAGGTAAACCGCCGCTGGGCGTAACCACCGGCAGGCGGCGAGGAAACTGTGGCGGAGGAGTCGGGAATGGCCGCGATAATCGGGAGATGGCGGTTACTGTAGCAACTACAGTAGCGGGTCGGGTAGGGTAGCGGGTCGGTTCTGGATTCGAGTCCGGATCCGACCCGCTAAGGTACGGGTCAGGTAGGGGTCGCGGGTACAGGTCGGGTTGATAGATCCGACCCGTTAGGATTTTAAATTAGGGTTTGGGTCTGAGTCAGGGTTCGGTTCGGTTCAGCATGGGTTCGGTTCAATAAACCGGTTGGTTCAGGTTGGTTTATTTTGGTTTAATTAAAATATTAATTTTTTAGGTCTTTAAAAAATAGTTTCGGGGTACAATAAATTCCAGAAAAATTGCAGTAAGTCTAATATTTTATTTTACACCCAAAAATATTATTTTCATAATATTTTAATATTTAATAAAATTATTTAATACCAGAAAATATTGATTTAATTAGTTAAAAATCACAGAAAATTCTAGAAAATTTATTTTTTAAATCTGAAAAAATTTCTGGGGGTTTACATTCCATATCATCCATAGATAAATTTATATGGGGAAGCTCGCTCTCTCTCTCTCTCTCTTCCACATCTACCACAATCTTTCGCTCTTCCCTCCTTCTCTCGCCTAAGGCTTAGAATTCAATTCCTCTCTCCTCCCAAATTAATTTTTTTTCTATCAATTCCTTTCAAATCTCTACCTCCATCGCCATGGCGACGTCGACATCAACGGTAGGCTGGATCGAGAGGGCCCACCAAATGTACAGGGATGGGAATCACCGCGAGGCACTGTGACTCTATACGGAGGCCATGTCCACGATGAAGACCATGGCGCAGAAGATTGCTCTCCATACCAATCGCGTTGCCTGCTAACTCAAGCTCCACCATTTTCGCAAGGTTCGTCCTTGATCTTTCCAAAAAAAAAATTTGATGATTGCTCCTTGTTTTCTATTTTGATTTGATTCTCTAGATGTATGATCTAGGAAGTACGAACGCTTCAAAAAATTTGGTGATGTGCCAGTACTGCATCGTATCGGACACAGACGCTCCAAAATTATGATGTGCCCGTGTCATATTCTTGTTCGTGCAACGTTCGATATGATTCATGTATGATTTGGGGGTTAAAATTTATTTATGACATTGCTAACTGAAATTAGTATCTTTTTTAGAAGAAAAAAATTATTCTCATTTTGTTTCTCCGAAGGGCAACCAAAATTAACTTCGGCTAGGGCAACCTAGCCCCTAGGTTGGCCCTGACCATAACAAGGGCCGGGCCCTGAGTTCATGAGGGGCCTGAGATTAACTTCCAAAATGGGGTTCCCATACATAATGTGAAAAAATTAAGAAACTAAAAAAATATAAATTTTTAAAAAATATATTGTTACCAAGAATTGAACTAATGATCTCTTATAGGCAAGTCTAACATACATAGTAGTTCTATTTTAGATAGAATCTTGTTGGTGCTTATTCTTTGGGTCCCTGTGCTGTCGTCCAACCTGCCCTGGGCCAGGGCCATCCCTGGCCATAACGCCATTGTCAATGGTGATTTATGTGTTCACTGCTACGTTATCCATCTTCCAATTTGACAAATTATATATATGCTCCCAACCGTCGTTAGCACTATAGATCTGGAGACAGAAACGTCAGTACCAGTGGCAGGTTGAAAAAATTTAAAAAGAATTTATAAAATGTTGTAGCATAATTCTTTATATGCAGTACCAATATTCCTCCCTATCTCTACTCTTCCACACCCCTAAAATCTTTAGAAGCATAATACAATTAACATTAAAACTATCAGAATTAAGGATACCCACCATCAAGTTTTGTGAAATATATATAACATAATCAAGTTTTGTGAAATGCCAAACTAATGTCCCCCTCTAGAAAGTGGCATGTATCTCTACGAGCATGATCCCTAAGATGTAGTCGCGCTTTCCTTTGCGCTGTATCCTCTGCAATCTCCTATGAGCCCCCGTCATCATCATCATCATCATCATCATCATCATCCTGACACCCCTCCTCAACTTCAAACTGCGTAGGTATCAAAGCCGATGGAGCCATGTATACCTGCATATATGGATCAACATCCATACGTGTATAGTAATTTGTAACCTCATGAGCTTCGTCACGTCCGGGTTCTGCAGAACCGAAAGGTAGCCACTAGACATGATGTCGTACAAGTCTAGGTTGCACTTGTACTATGCAATAAGATAGACAAACAATGGTTATCTCGAAATAATGACATTACAGAGGAAGAAAATAGATCATAAGGAAGTCACAATATACAAAACGAAACTCTTTTATTGATAATTGCAGCTGATTACAAAGGCTCTCGATAGCCTACTGAATATGCCAACTTGGTTTACAACACTCATGATCTCTCTTGCTCACAAAGGATTTCATCATTTTATACATCATGTCTTCTATATCTAAGTAAGCATCATCGGTCGGACATCTTCAATGTTGTCAATCCGGACTTCCAACGCCTTGGGTACGTCCGAGCGAATCTCCGTACCTAGGGAGTTGGGTATAGTACACTTAGAAATGTACTAGTGAGTGAGGTAGCTCACTTACATAAATCAACACTAAGTACTCATGTAAAGCATATAGTTTATAAGGTGATATTTTTATATTGAACTAGATTTATTACAATTTATATTCATGGCATGTACTGAAATGGAAGCATGTAAGCATGTTATACTTGATAGCGTAAGTAAAACAGAAAACATACTGAACCATGTCACTTATCAGTGACTTCTTACAACAACAAATGCGCTCACCCTTGTACACAAGGTGAACACTTTACCGTCCCTGCATAAGCCATATGTTAGCATGTTGCCTTATCTATATGAAGGTCACTGACATTCTGAGCAATCTTGGACTACATCTCTGGTAAGACGGTGATCACTTCACGCTCAGGTTGCAAACCCTACCAAAGGTCCCGAATACCTATATTGTGATGTGTCATTCCAGTTCGGGTAGCAAGCCCAACTGCAGGTCACGCAATACCCGGCTCATCTGAAGTGCGTTCTTCTTATTTCCTCCTAGGTCGAACAATCCCTGTGCCCCAGTGTGTAACGCCCCGGTCCCAAAATACATAGGACCAGGAACACGCAATATGCCAGCTACGCAATCGACCCGACTCTGGTCTGACTCGAATACGTATAAGCTGTAATAATAAGTGTCACTAACTAAATAATCCAGTAAATATAAACATCTAAGTCTCAATCCACAATGAACAGAAGTATACAAGAAAGAGCTGCATGTGCTAAATTCGGCCGTCCAATAACACATAAAACTCGAATAGACTCGAGAAGAAATAAGTCTACAAAAACTAGGCTACAACAGCAGATGAATAATCAATATGAATAAAGTAACCATAATGCCGGTAGAAATGATATAATTTTGAGTGACGAAAAAGTCCAGCGCCTAAATTGGCGTGTCAAGTCAAGAGTGCAACAATCTGTTGGAAATTATGGGCTGTTATTGGGCTCTGAATATTGCAACAACGGTAGGGTGCACCAAGGATTTTATTAAAGACTCAGACATCTGCATCCTTAATTCTAAACCTCAAACATCTGCTGCTAAACCAAAATTTTCTAACCCATAACCAGACTATCTATAGAAATAAATGAGGGGGTTTAGACAGTGCATCTCATTCGATAAAATCAAACCTTATGCATAGGTTATCCATGTCCATGATCATGCAAATGCGTGAATACCTAACTATAACACACATGCATGGCACCGAAACGTAAGTAAAAAAATAAAACAAATCTACTTGGATGTTCTATCATTCTCGTGTTATCACTTACTCTTACAATATTTCGATTAGTGAGTCGTGGGTCCCAAACATACCGAGGTACCAAGCCACATTTGATAGATCTTGGGTACCACACTGTCATGCCCCAGTCCCAAAATACCGAGGGACTAGCCACGTGGCAATGGCCAACATCACACTCCAATGGGCAAACTCAATTTAATGGACCCGTTAGAGTGTACTTAAGCTGTAAAATAATAATAAAGATCTACGATACATGTCACAGTATAAATCTAATCATATCCACAGAATATAAACACAAATCAAATGTCAGAATAATCAAGATGAATATAAACCAATAAGTCTCAATAAAAAGTCTCGGGTAACAACCCGATAATGAGTTTAATACAGAAATCCACGAGACAGGAAATAGAGTATCAAGAACAGAAATGACTGAGTAACAAAATATTCAGAAGAAATCCTCTGGCATCACCTCGTCCTCTGGTGCTGGTACTGCTCCAATGTCTGCTCATGTCTCATATGTCTCGGGGTAGATCTTATCTACTATACCTGGGGACATAATCCAGATCCAGGTCCTCAGGGGACATAGCAAGGTACAAGAATAACTCAAGCCAAAATAAATACAATATATAAAATATATCAATAGGGAAAACTATGTAACAAGCTATGTGATATGCAAATGAGAGCATCACTAGAACTCAGGCTGAGACCACTACAAGCTCTGCGTCGGGGAGCCTGTAGCAATGATATCATGTAGTGGGCCTAACTCTAATGTAGAGGCTACGGCACCGTAATAATATATATATATATATATATATATATATATATATATATATATATATATATATATATATATATATATATATATAATCAGCCTGTAGCCTGTGTGTCTCTCCCCACCCAATATAATTATACGTCTCATGTCTACGACGTCTCATGTCCATAACACGCAAGATCATGACCTCTAACTATTACAGCGAGTCATAATAATATCTATGTATAATGTAAGACTATGGCACGAATCCTGTAAGCCTATACAGAATCACCATGAATAACTCAGGAAAGATTCTGTCTCATGAATAGTGTCAAGTGTCCTATGGTATGACGTACTTCATAAAACAAGCATAAAATATAGGATCGTAATATCAACTCTCTAAGTGACGTTACACGACTCCGCGTACAGCGTCGGCACCCGAATATTATTCGAACGTTAAGCAATGTCTCACGGTCCTAGGTTGAACAGTTACAACACAGAAATAAATCAAGAAAATAATATGAAGCAAGTACTGCAAGTTTGGCAAGGTACACTTGCTTGAGGTTTGAACTCCTCCAATTGCTCCGGTAATAATGAGATCTTCAGGTACTCCTCCGGATGCTAAAATAAATATTACTATTATTCTTAGAAGATATAAAATAGTTAGGATTGCCTACCCATAAGTCCAATTTGGACACATGGGCAAAATTGACAGTTTCTGGTCAAAGCGGGGTCCACATGTAGCCCACTTCGCACCAAAAAACGTATCAGAGACAAAGTTCTCCAAATTTGTCAAACTTAGTGTCTACAAGTCCAGAATGATGGTACGAACCCGACAAAATATCTGAAACTAGATTTCGATGAGCCGGTAACAAAATTGCCCGTCAAGTGGAGCCGTGGGGCCCACGATACGGGATTTTATCAACGTTCTCAGAATCAAACCAAACTTGGGTCACAGGACCAACATAACGCTATGAATCCGATAACATAAGTTTTATTGCGAAACAATAAGCACACATAAAGTTACAACGAGTTTCAGAACATGCCCGATATAGGGCAATTTTGACGAATACGCGTTGATTCCGGTGTGCACGTACATCCAAATCAACTTCCGTAAAATCTCACACGTCCGCGTTGACGATACGCGCCTTTTGGTGCAATTCGTACATGACGAAGTTGTCTCGTTTAGCGAAACGCACCCAGTTTGGGAAAAATTTGGATTTTGAAAACCTAGTTTTTGGTCAACTTTACCCACAAATAAAACATAACTTATAGCAAATTAAAATAAACTAATTACAGGGTTTCAAACTTGGTTATATTGTCTAATTTACTGTTCAAGTTAATTTAGAATATATTAAATAGGTTGGACGTAAAACGGCCATGAACTTGTGAGTTCGGAACAGTTTCTAAACTCCAAAATTGGGCTATTTTTTCTGTTTTTGCGTCGCAGTTTGCGACCGACACAAGACACGATACCCCAATCTAATTGTACGGGGTTCGAAAGGGTTACACAACGAACATGTTGTAACAGGCCGTTCGAAATTTGACACAGCGATTGTCATGCCCCAATCTCCCGCAAGCTCGATAGTCCCCGCTGAACGTGAATCACCACGTTTGCAGCTCTCCCGCAGGACAATCATTCTCATCGGGACGTGATGCCGTACGAGCCTGGAGTTGCGCTCGTACAAGACGATGTTGTCAAACACCAAATGTTATCATTGAAACAACCAAGTTGTAGCAGAAGTCAAGTATTGTGTGCCAAGCACACATCAGAGTAATACGCAGCGAAGCTCACGATAGGGTCCAAATGAAATGCCCCGAAGGCAATGCCACGAAGGCGATGCCACGAAGGCGATGAAATACTCTTACTCTTTTCTCTAGCCCACAAAGGTACTTACAGTTCATACATCACGCCTTGTATATCCAAGCAGCGCCACTACGCCTGCGTACCTGAAATAATACCCATAAACGTGGGTCAGTACACAACCGTACTGGTGAGGGAGGTAACCCACTCGGCTAAGCCGACACTAAGTAAAATAGTGAATGCAAACAGTTATATGGTGATCTTTCTAGTTGAATCCTAGATTCATTTTATGGCATAGGGATGACATGTTAAGGAAAGCTGTAAAGCAGTTTAAGTATGCAAGCATTCAACTCAAACCAATCGACAAGCAATATATATAACCAACTCGAGGAAAACTAGCATGCAACCTATCTTACTGAAGTCCAAGCAACACGATAACATGTCGAACCATCAACCAAGCCTCAATATCCTTCCTCAACCAACTTGATACAATCCAATCCCAAAGTGCACACTCTTGTCGAGGCAAGGTGGCCGCGCCTACGCGAAGCACAACCAACCAAAGAAAAGCAAGCCAACACTAATCTATATGAAGTCACTGGCCAAGCCATAAAGGACATTTGATCGGACTGATAAATGCGGTTCTATTCGAAACAGCGCTAAATAGCTAACCTATCTGGATCGCATCCAACCGCTGGCACTGCGCCCAAGACGCGTTACCCAGTTGTCTCCTCCATGGCCGAACGGTCCCGGTGCCCTGGAGCCTTCCCGTTCGAGGAGACCAAACCCTGTACAATACAGGTTGTCCGTGATATGCAGACACCAAGTAGGTATGACGAGAGGATCGAACATTCTCGCCCCACCAAGAGATCCTAGACTCGTTCAACCGAATAATCCAACCAAAACATTCAACCAAAGAATCCATAACCATTCTTCCAACATATTGCCCAAGGCACCATTCACAAGTTATTCCCATAGGCACAATGCCTCTTCTCAACACAGTATTTCCAATTGGTGCAACACCCATGCTCAAAGCAAACCCATGGCACAATACCCCAAATATGGCACAATGCCCGTGCCGATGCAGTTGTTCGGTTTCGAACCACAACTGCTCGCTTTGCAAGACAAAGCGACCAAGTGATACCCGTGCACGGATGCACGCTCGCTCGCCCGAATTCCCGATATTCCCAATGACTCAATCATCATTCCAACTGTCCAAGCATAATCCCAAATATTCAACCAACTGCCTCAAATGCAATATTCCAACTCTAGCTCCAACTATCCAATACCAAGCAACCGACGTACACTCTATGCACGCCTCAGTGTAGTGATTCCCAAATGTTTCAGCCCAAGTGTTCAAGCCTTTTATGTGTTTTCCATATTATTAGGCATGAAAGAGTAGAGGAGAAGGGAAAGAGCCCACTCACAATGTTGATCCTGTTAAGCATCATGTCCTGCCGATACGGCCAATCCCTTGAACCCGTGGTCCGATGCAAGCACGATCTACTCAACTGGTATGACCGTGCGAGCAGGCCGTGCTCTACAAATCATCCGAACGATCGGACTAAGGAAGATGGCATTATCATTCCAACTCAGCTATCTCAGTACTGCTTTAAACGAACACCTGATTTCCATCGAACCCGCTAGCCATCTGCACATGAAACAACTCAATCAATACTTCTTCCCAAAATCTAACAAATCAAATATAACCAGCACTTGTTTCATTCAATCTGACTCAGCATAACGCACCGTGCGGTTGTGGACGTTACATAATATACCACTTAGAATCAGGTTCATCTACGAACCGTGTTGGTACTCATTCCTATCACATGTCGTTTGTCCAATCTATGGATCTGCTCTATGCAACTCTCATATTCATGATCCTGACTCAGCATCTCGCTCTGCTGCACGCTCGTACAAATTTTTGAATTCCCACATCCTCCTTGCAGCTCAATACGAATTCCTCGTATCGCTTAGTTTTGGATCATACACATATTTAAGGCGTCCCTAAAATACATGCATTTCAGCCGAGCTTTGCGATAGTAAATTTGAACAAGTTGCAAGGGTATCTTTATGTTCGAGGCGTCCATTTCTTTACTCCCAATTGAACCAAATCATGATTTTCCATTCCAACATATTCGCTTGAGCACTATTCTCAAATATGATGATTTTCCACCGACTCAATCAGTTCGTGTTCCAACTCAATCCATCCAACTATTTCTGAAATCCGCACTAGCAACATCTCCAAATATATCTCATGCACCGAACGATTATCATAACTGATACTACCCCAGCTAGGTGACTTACCCAAATATCAACTTTGCTCTCATCAGCTCAACCAAACACCTCTTCCTCAATCTCAATATCTCGCTGGGTGAACATCTATATTGAGGTTCGTGTGATCCACGAAGATCTCGCCGCCACGCTAAAGGGATAATGTCGCCACAATTTTAACGTGGACACACTCGCCATAATTTCTAGGTTGCGCATGGAATAGTTCTTCGCGCTGCTTCCACTGCCTCGAAGCATAGGATATCACCTTTGCCTTCCGAACGAGCATGCTTCCCAGACTAAGTTCCGAGACATCTTGTAAATCTGAGGCAAATCTGTCCCTTCCAGTATTAGCAAGGATTTGATCTGAACGAGCCGCTGCTTTAACTTCACGAGCTAGTTTCACAGTCATCAATTCATATGAATGCTATTCCCTTCCAGGGCACGATGAGTCAGAGGCGATGCCATCTACAAAAATCTGCGACTCTAAATCTCATCAGTTGACTTAGGCCAATCCCACCATCGCTTCGGTCTTCTGGATGCTTCTTCAGCTGAAGGCTATCCCAAGGATCTTTCAAATCCAATACTCAGTCAATAGGCCAAATCTCATCGCTCACATCTGCCCTCGACGCATTCCCAAATACGTCGCCTCAAGGGTCGTTCTATGGGTCTACCATATTCATCTCTGATCTGGCGGGCAAGTCGCTAGGGTCAGCTGTCCCGAAGCTACGCTCGATAATTGTAATCATCACGATGGACAGTTACTATGAACCATGCTATATCTCCTCTGCAAATCCGAATTAAAATCTAACCATTACATCCGAGCAAACTTCCAAATCCGAGAAATTTCATGCACTACCTTTGATGATCTATCAACCAATGCCGCTTAACCACCTAGAGTCTTGCTATCTATCCGAGCCACAATTCGAGAACTGCGCTCGTTGAAACCGTCCTCCATCAATCCACCGTTCTGCCCTGAATCCATTAAATTTTCGAATTGCCATATTCGTCTACTCGCACTACCAATTGCAATAATTCTCGAAACTCGAGACTTGCTCAAATTTATATCTGTTTGCCACGTTCCACAATGCACGTCCAACTTGCTCGAGCAACACAGTGATTTATTCCTACGTTGCTCCCACATTTAGTTATCTTCAAAAGTCTGTCCGCCATAATCTTTTGCCCTCTGTTGTTACCATAATCCGTCCACGTCTTCCGGAGAATCCGTCTACCATTGTTGCAATATCTTGCCCAAAATTTCATTTCATTTTCGCTAAACCTGAGTCAACTTCTCGAGCAGCAATATCCAAAATCTTCCAAGTTTGTGTGAATCCATCGCATTGCCCCTCCAAACCAAGATCGTGTTTCATTACTCAACCCACAGCTCAAATGTGTTACCCAAAATCGTAGTCCGTGCTCGCTATCCTTCAATTAACCAATCGCTTTGCTCAAGCGTATCCCAACTGTTCATTCCTTATGCTCAACTCAATATTCGCTTGCTCCATTTTTCATTCTTCCCAACTCAGCCGATGTGTACCAACAAACTTATATTCCCATTACCCGAGTCCATTCAGGCAATTTCCATTGATGTCCAAACCAAAATATTTTTAATGCCTTGCTCAATATGTGGTATCCCATATACCACTTCGAATCAAGTCGCTACTCGCATTACGATTCCTTGTATTGATCCAAGATCCGTTCGAACCATCCCTTATGTGTGATACTGCCATTCCTAACTCAAGTCTGACACAAAACTCCGGCAATGCTTGAATTATCCAAATATTTCTATCAATCTCATTATGCAACTCGTGCTATGTTCCATTCTCAATACTTCCAGCTATTCTCACCGTTTGATACTTTCGCTACACGAGCAACTCGTGCAACGATCTTCTTCCATCAATACAACCCAATACCCAACTGTTCCACACATTTGCTGTACGAGCAACTCGTGCCAACTTATCCTGATATTCTCAAGCCAAACTCAAACATGCTCAACCGATGTGCCACAGCCAAAATTCTAACTTCTATCCAACACTTCGCTACACGAGCAACTCGTGCAACGATCCATTCTCATCGAATGTTTCTACTCACCATATGCCGTATAATCAATCTTATCTGCCAACCAACTGATCCACTGATACAATCAGAAACTCTCAAATGACAAGCCAAGCCAATCCAACAACAGCTCTCAACTTGTTGCACAAATGCAACAACGCCACCCAACTTGCTGCACGAATGCAACAACGCCTAACGATGCTAAGCGATCTAACGAAAACCAACCAAAAGTGACACAACGAAGCACAACATGCAGCCACAACCAGCAACATATAGACTTATTGCATGAAACATCCAATACGGCACTGAGTAGAGTCAAGAGCTAGATGACACGCGGAAGCTATTTAGAGTTTGTGATGAAGCGAAGGACCAAGTCCGAAAAAATGAACCAGGCGCTCTGATACCAATTTGTCATGCCCCAATCTCCCGCAAGCTCGATAGTCCCCGCTGAACGTGAATTACCACGTTTACAGCTCTCCCGCAGGACAATCGTTCTCATCGAGACGTGATACCGTACGAGCCTGGAGTTGCGCTCGTACAAGGCGTTGTTGTCAAACACTAAATATTATCATTGAAACAACCAAGTTGTAGCGGAAGTCAAGTATTGTGTGCCAAGCACACATCAGAGTAATACGCAACGAAGCTCACGATAGGGTCCAAATAAAATGCCCCGAAGGCGATGCCACGAAGGCGATGAAATACTCTTGCTCTTTTCTCTAGCCCACAAAGGTACTTACAGTTCATACATCACGCCTTGTATATCCAAGCAGCGCCAAAATAATGCCCACAAACGTGGGTCAGTACACAACCGTACTGGTGAGCGGGGTAACCCACTCGCCTAAGCCGACACTAAGTAAAATAGTGAATGCAAACAGTTATATGGTGATCTTTCTAGTTGAATCCTAGATTCATTTCATGGCATAGGGATGACATATTAAGGAAAGCTGTAAAGCAGTTTAAGCATGCAAGCATTCAACTCAAACCAATCGACAAGCAATATATATAACCAACTCGAGGGAAACTAGCATGCAACCCGTCTTGCTGAAGTCCAAGCAACACGATAACATGTCGAACCATCAACCAAGCCTCAATATCCTTCCTCAACCAACTTGATACAATCCAATCCCAAAGTGCACACTCTTGTCGAGGCAAGGTGGTCACGCCTACGCAAAGCACAAACCAACCAAAGAAAAGCAAGCCAACACTAATCTATATGAAGTCACTGGCCAAGCCATAAAGGACGTTTGATTGGACTGATCAAATGCGGTTCTATTTGAAACAGCGCTAAGTAGCTAACCCACCTGGATCGCATCCAACCGCTGGCACCGCGCCCAAGACGCGTTACCCAGTTGTCTCCTCCATGGCCGAACGATCCCGGTGCCCCGGAGCCTTCCCGTTCGAGGAGACCAAACCCTGTGCAATACAGGTTATCCGTGACATGCAGACACCAAGTAGGTATGACGAGAGGATCGAACATTCTCGCCCACCAAGCGATTCTAGACTCGTTCAACCGAATAATCCAACCAAAACATCCAACCAAAGAATCCATAACCATTCTTCCAACATATTGCCCAAGACACCATTCACAAGTTATTCCCATAGGCACAATGCCTCTTCTCAACACAGTATTTCTAATTGGTGCAACACCCATGCTCAAAGCAAACCTATGGCACAATGCCCCAAATATGGCACAATGCCCGCGCCGATGCAGTTGTTCGGTTTCGAACCACAACTGCTCGCTTTGCAAGACAAAGCGACCAAATGATACCCGTGCACGGATGCACGTTCGCTCGCCCGAATTCTCGATATTCCCAATGACTCAATCATCATTCCAACTGTCCAAGCATAATTCCAAATATTCAACCAACTGCCTCAAATGCAATATTCCAACTCTAGCTCCAACTATCCAACGCGTAAATTATTTCAAGCCACAATCCTACCAAGCAACCGACGTACACTCTATGCACGCCTCAGTGTAGTGATTCCCAAATGTCTCAGTCCAAGTGTTCAAGCCTTTTACGTATTTTTCATATTATTAGGCATAAAGGAGTAGAGGAGAAGGGAAAGAGCCCACTCACAATGTTGATCCCGTTAAGCATCCTGTCCTGCCGATACGGCCAATCCCTTGAACCCGTGGTCCGATGCAAGCGCGATCTACTCAACTGGTATGACCGTACGAGCAGGCCATGCTCTACAAATCATCCGACCGATCGGACTAAGGAAGATGGCATTATCATTCCAACTCAGCTATCTCAGTACTGCTCTGAACGAACACTTGATTTCCATCGAACCAGCTAACCATCTGCACATGAAATAACTCAATCAATATTTCTTTCCAAAATCCAACAAATCAAATATAACCAGCACTTGTTTCATTCAATCCGACTCAGCGTAACGCACCGTGCGGTTGCGGGCATTACAACGATGAGGAAGAAAGCTCACCGGAACAGGGGGCCGAAATCGACTATACTGTGCGTGGACGGGGCGGCGGTGGTCGGCCGGTCGGCGGCGGCTGCTGTGGCTACTTGGTAGGTCGTCGGCGCCATCGTTGGGGTAGCTGGAGAGGTCGCTGGAGGCTGCTTGGTCTTCGCCGAAGATTGTCGAAGTCAACCGGAGGAGAAAAGGCTGCGGAGGCGGTGGTTGGTAATGGCGGTGGTGGTGGTGTTAGGTTTAAATAGGGGAGGGCCGCGGCGGTTGGCTGGGAGGTGAAAGGAGAGGTCGCGGCAGTTGGGCGGTCACGGCGGTCGGAGTCGCGGCGGTGGGGAACGGCTGGGAGGTGAAAGGACGGCGGAGACGAGCGGTCAAAAACGGTCGGGGAGTTTTCGGTTTACTAAAATGACGGTACGGGTCGGGTCGGGTTGGCGGGTACGGGTCGGGTTTAGATCCGACCCACTAAGGTTGGGTTCAGTTCAATTGGGTTTAATTGGGTTTGGTTTGGTTCAGGTTGGTTTATTCTAGTTTATTTAGAAACGATGTTTTTAGCTGTTTAAAAATAATTTTTGAGTCCAATAAATTCCAAATTTTTTTTACTATATCCAATTATTTATTTTATACTCAAAAACATATTTTTTATAATATTTTAATAATTAATTTAATTCACAAAAATATTTATCCCTGAAGAACATTAATTTTAAATAATTAAAAAATCACAAAAAAATCCCTTAAACTCATATTTTAATTTCTAAGAAATTCGGGTGTTTAGACACACCCCTTTCAACAGTTCCATGGTTTTGAACCATAATTGCTCGCTCCACAAACGAAGCTTACCTTTCGCATACCAATAGTTCCGTAGAGTCCACTTCATGGACGAAGCCTTACTATCTGATTCTCGTGCACCGATGCACTCCTGATATAGTTATTCAATATTCTATACTCATTATTCAATATACATAATAACTTATATTTATCTGAACCAAACATCATTGAATCTATAATGCTAGAAGCACACAAGGGGTACATTTTATTAAGGGCATGAAGGAGTGAGGAGAAGGGCTAGAGCCTATCCTCCTTTACAAATTCACCAATCGCTCCGTCGAGCCGATATAGCCTGATTCTCCAACTATGCAATTTAACGTGATGCACGATCTTCTTAATGGGTATAACTATACGAGCACTCTATGCTCCCCAATCATCCAACCTGACTATATTAAGTAAGATTGCACCACCACTCAAATACCACGATCTCTCGCACTGCTCTGAACTAATCCACTGATCCAAACTACGAGTTCCACACTGTGTCTCAGCCCACAGCGAGGCAATACTATGATGACAAGGAACTTCGTGTACTATCTACATATGAAACCAAACCCAATTGGTCCTTCTTCAAGATGCACCGTCGTAATGCACCGTGCGGAGTAGAATATTACATAATATACCACTCAAAAAAAGTTTTGTCCTCGAAACTTAAAACCTTACTCATCCTACTTCGTGTAATAATCACATGCAAACTTATCATTATATTCTGGTTTAACATCTAACTTGTCCCCCTCGATAATACAAAACTTTTGTTTCAAAAAATGATTTCAATCCACCGTCTCTATTTCGTGTGCAACACTCGTACAGATTTTTTAACTCGCCATAATCCTCCCTGCAACTGCATTTGACTTCTAGCAGACCACTTATCTTAAATCATACACATATCTTTGACATCTCAAACATGTAGTGTATTTCATCAAAAGTCGGTGATAGTGAAATCGAACAAGCTATTAGTGCAACATCATTTTAGAATACCCATCATTCAATGCTCTCGACCAACTGGTACTTAGAATCCATTCTTATAACTCATTCATATATATATATATATATATATATATATATATATATATATATATATATATATACTCCCTAAGGCCACTAAATTTTTGTCAACAATCTCTGCACAAAATAAGGTTCATAATCGTATCCCATTTCCATATATTTCACATTGATAATCCAACATACGTGTTGCATCAAGTCCTTGCACATCTGAACGCAACGAGTTTCCACAACTGTTTGCCATAAACAAAAAGTTGTACAAACTTTATTTTTTATAAACTTGAAAGAAAAAAAATGTACAATAAATCCTATACAAGAATCTAAAGTACAATAATTCTGGAAAAGTATAGCTACGGAGATCTAATCTGCAGTCGATCACTTTACTCCTTGGACCACTCAATAGTGAAGAAATGCAAGAACACGAGCACTTAAGAACTGGAAGGTAAGAAGACTCTGGCAATAATAGCACAAGAAGCTTCTCTCTCTCTATCTATCTATCTACCTGTGTCTCTATCCCTCTATTAGGATGCACTGACCCAATATTTATAGTCATTCAACATTAAAAATGGTTATTGGAGAGTGCGGGTACAAATGAACAATATGCACTCTGTTTGCTCATTTGTATGCGTACTTTTGGAGATCCTATCACCCACATTCTGCATGGTGGGTGTACAGTTCATTGCTACCTTGACACGTGGCTCCCTATACGAGGAAGGTGCAGGTCATGGTTGCAGTTGGCTATGCATGTTCCACGAGAATTGTGTCATGAAATACATGTCATCATAACTGCTTATTGTTAGTTATTGGCATATTTTAAAGTAAAATACATGTTGGCGTATTTCAACTAAAATAACAGACTTATTAGCACACTGGCATATTTTGGCTGTATAAATGTTGGCGTACTCAGCGAGAGATAGCAACATCGGCATACCTAGCTGAGATATCAACATCGACGTACTCAGGGAGAGGTAGCACCATTGGCGTACTGCTGCTAAAGTAACGATATTGTTGTATTCAGGAAGAGATAACATCAACGGTGTACTCTGTCTGAAGTAGCACTATTAGCATACTATAACAAAGTAGCAATGGTGGCATACTCGGACTGAGATAGCAGCATCAGTCGCTAAATAACAACCTGGATCGACGTGCCAAGAAATCTCTACATTGATGACCAGATCTCCTCGATTATTGTGTCAGACTGAGACGGCGACTTTTGACGTGGCATCGTTGGCATACTCTGGCGGAGATAGCTCGTTGGCGTACTAAGACAAAACAGCCTTGGCATACTTATTAGACGAAGTAACGCCATTGGTGTACTGTGGCAAAGCATGAAGGTTGGCGTACTAAGATAAAGTAGCAGCCTCACTTGGTCGCTAAATGACAACATGGGTCGGTGTGCCAAGAGATCTTCTGCATCTAATGATTTGATCTCCTCGACTGCTGTGCTAGCCTGTCAACTGTCAAATTTATTATATTTAATGTTTGGGGAAAAATACGATAATTGTACGCCATCGTATTTTCTTGAATGAATGGTGGCATAGTGTCACTTTTCGTTCCCAATATACGTATTTGGGACATATTATTTCTTGCTTGTATGTTTATTAGGTTGCATGGAGACTAGACCCATTCTTTGGTTTAGTGTGGTTTATGGTTTATTTTGTGGGTTGGTTCAAGTTATGAGAGAACCCATGGTCTAAACCTCAAATCCTAGCCATATAACCCAACTTCTTTCTCTTTCTTCCTTTATTCTCTTATTTCTCCTCATTTCATTTTAGGCAAGTACACCTTGCATGATATGGAAAAATTCTTAGATTTTAATTCTAGCTCTTTTCTTGAATTTTATTAGTCTAATATGTATACATTATGATTCTAAACACTTTTAATGTTTGGAGTTTTCGGTTTTGATGGGTGGATGTGAGTAGATCTACATTTTTAGTTTAGAATTTTTATGGGTTCCATAAGTTTTTCTTGGTTTTGATATATTAAAATATGGTATTTTAGAAAACTAGCTTTTCTAGGTGATAGAGCATTCTATTTCAGATGTTTTGGCTTTTAGTTCATTTGATTTGGAGTTGAAATAAAGTTTTTATGAAGGGAACAAGTTTTTGGGTTCTTGGAGCTTTTTTATGACCGAATTTGTTGTTCTGGGCAATGGAGTACCATGCGACCTAGCAACATTCGCCCCTCTAGCATGCGCCTATCTTGTTGGACGCATGACTGCTCTGTGCCTGTGTTCTAAAGTCGGATGCATAGTACCTTGAACGCATGAGAATTTACTAATGCCAAACTCCATGCGGCCACGAGCCATGCGTCTCTTCTTTTTGGGCGCATGTCTCTACATGACTTTTGTGACTCTGCACAACTTTTTAGGCTTTTTTCTTATCTCCCTGACATTTTTGGCTTGTCACATCAAGTCACATCAGTCACTTCTCTGACTTGTATTTATTGTCCGTCACTTAGCACTTGCCTCGATGAGTGAACTTTGCATGTCTATGTGCCCCACATTCCATGGCCCCCGATTCTCATACGCCATGATCGACCATGCAGCCATGATCTTCATATGCGCATGCGCCCCTACACATTTTATTGAATTAATTTGGTTTGAATGTTCCATTGGACTTTTGATTCATATGTGTAATCTTGGTTACTGTGAGAGTATTAGACCCACCTGTGCGCCTGACCGGTCTATATGCCCAACTCGACCATGTGTATAGTTTGACCATGTGCCAAGTGACTACACTACCTATGTGCATGACTTGACTTATGTGTTCCAATGTGATAGAACCCATGTGATTTACTGTGATTGGTGACTTGACTCGAATGTTTGTATCTGTGCTGATACACTTACTACGTGCTAAGTATTCCTACATGATTATATTACATGTTTACACTGAGGGGTACCTACGTGCTACGCGATATGTGATATAATACGATTCCTCCAAGCATGGACAAAATAGTTTAGTCAATTTTCAAGCATGGCTAGGACTTGTTTGATTGTTGTATCACGCTGGGGTGAATCTAAATTGGACTGCCAAGTGACAAAGTGGATTCGTATCTAGCGTGTCTATACTACGGTACGACATATAAGAGAAATATCATGTAACCACGCCATGAGGTTTCAGTAACAGTAGGGTTAACTAGGCAACTAAATATATAGAACATTAGGAGGGACGAAATCCCGAGATTGCGCTTAATTAGCCACCCCCAGACAATATCTGACTGTTATATTGTACTATGTGTTCTATGCGATCTTAGCATGGTGGCCTTACAAGGGACTGATGCATAAATACTATATACTATGTGGCAATTTATGGCTCGACTAGCCCTGCTAGTACCTGGTTCGATATGAGGATTCCTATTATACGCATATATCTCTGGGATAACCCAGACTCCACCTAGTAAGTCGTACAAGTGATTGGCCGATTATGTAACTGAGCTTGATTGTGTATTGTATCTTTTGTTAAATAGTTTAGGGACATGGACTATCAAGGTGCGATGGTTTAACCCTTATCCTTGTTTGGTTGCAGGATTAGATTGTTGTATCACGGTAGGCTATGGACCGAAACTACGAGACATAATATATATGTGTGTGTGTGTGTGTGTGTGTGTGTGTGTCTCACTGGTTTTGTTTCTTCATTCATGCTTCCTTTGTGGTACTTGCTATTTAGGGTCTAACCCTACTGGTGTTGCATGGCCAGGTTTAGAGCCAGCACCCGAGGATCAAGCTTACTTTCTCCTGAACAATGGTGCGCACCAGACGGATGGCTGTTGAGGGACACAAGTAGGTTTCTTAATCACTGCTCATTATTTTATATTTTTCTCTTTTGGACATTTATCCACCGGCACTTCTGTTACGCCCCAGAACTAGAATAGTGGAGAGCGGAGGCGGACAAAGCTAGCTACGTACACCAGAGTACTAATGCTCCGAGATACGGTCACGACTGTCTAGACATATGAGGGTTTTACTCTACAATCCAACAATCATTCATGGGTCAAGGGTCCTAGGTGTCTCAATCTCAAGAAAGCAACAAGGTACAAGATATATGATCACCAAACATATAATAGTAAGGTATCATAAACTATACATACACAGATGATCATGAAGTAAGTTATAAAATAAAAAACTAGCAAGAGTACAATATTACATGATCATCTCTAACTATAGTCTAGAATATATTTTAGATGTAGGCCCGCAGGCTAAAATGTCAAGTTCTAAAATATGAGCTAAACACATGTTCGATGGCTAAATACCTCAAAGTATAAGTACAAGATCAAGTGGGTAATGAAGTAGAAATCCACTCATGTCCTCGGGTGCTCCTGGTGTTCGCCATCTGAAGGGAGATCATGCGGTCCTGCTCCAAAATCTGGATATACAGAAACAGTGGGGTCAGACCCCAAAATAGCAAGTACGACAAGGGAGCCAACTTAGGAACTAAAAACCAGCATGCAGACAAATTATTAAGAAATAACACAAGGAACGGTTAAATAAGTACATCAGGTAAAATAATAGTTAAACATTCTGGAGTATTTAAACATGGATATCTGAAATCAGTACTCAGATTATAGTTTCCGGATCAGTTATTAAACAAATTAGGACATGACTAGACTAGACTGGAAATCAAGCATTCGCGACAAATTATGCCCTACGTCTTGCTATCATTAGCAAACGAGGGTTATCACAGTCCTTGTTACTAACACATGCAGTTTGAGATTCCATACAACTATATGCCCTACAGACTATCCGGGTTATCCAAGCGTAAGGATATATATAATATATTATATCAGGTACAGGAATATGTAATACTCAACGATGTGCTAGAAGTGTGCCCCTCATGGCGGAGAGCTCCAAATCCATTAGGTGTTGCTGGGATATCGGGATTGAATGTAGCTAGGAAATCTCTCTAGATGCTTCTAATTCATTAATCTAGTTGTTATCCTGGGCAAGTTATCAAGAATTTCTGACCGTGGTGCTCACGAATTTTCCTTAGACATAATGCAGGACAGGATAATAGCTTGACAAGTACATTCAGGACAAGAGCAAGAAAATCAACCACAAGAATTTACCTTATCAATTCAAGCATTATAGTTCAGGAAATTCTAGCATGTCAAGAGTGTGCTTCGTTGAGCCACTATCAGGAGTATCAGTACAGGTCAGGTTAACTCGATACGATGAGCTATTATCAGGAATATCATGGCAAGTATGGTATCAGGAGTTCAAGATTAATAGTGTCAATATAATCCATGTTCAATTCTAGCATGTCAGGAGTGCACTTCATTGAGCCACTATCAGGAATATTAGTACATGTCAGGTGTCGGAAGTTAGATTAACAGTGTCAATACAATCCATGTTCACGAAATTTCAGGTTCTGGCAGGTTATCACAATTCGGGTTATAAGCAATTTAGAGAAAGCTTGTAATTCATAACAATTAAACATAATAGGGTAAACAATGGAAATAATTAAACCATAAGAGAATAAATCATAAGAAGTTAAGCTATTACAAGTATCATAGGTGTATGGGGTAAGTTGGTCGCATGTAAGAGCTGGCCGCATGGAAGAGCTGACCGCATGGACGAGCTGACCGCATGGAAGACGATAAAGTTTACTCCTCATGACAAGGTAAGTGACATACAATAAATGCAAGGTCAGGAAAGTGACTGATGTGAGTGGTCTGTTAGAGAAATGACCGATGTGACTGGCCAAGGAAGGTAGTCAGAGGAAAAATACAAAAATTATGGAAAGTCGTGCCAAGGTCGGCTCAGTCATGCGCTCAATCAAGGAAGAGGCGCATGAGACTTTGGCCGCATGGATACCTTTATGCGCCCAATGAGTCAACACAAAGAGTTTCTGCCACTTAGCTTTTTAAGCACTTTGTTTCAAAAACTCAAGTGTGGATTCAGTCATGCGCCTAACAATTTAGGCACATGCTACAAGGATATGCGGCAAAGAGTTTCGTGTCGCATGACCTCTCTGCCGCATAGTGTTGGACACATGAAATCTCATCGTCCCAAAAATAGCAAGTCTGCCATGAAAAAGCTCCAAGTCTAGAAAACTTGTATTCTCTATGAAATCCTTATTTCCAGTCCGAATCCAGCAAGGTAAAGTTCAAAACCGCATAAATCAAGTGTTCCTTAACATGGAACCACTAGTTTTGGAAAACATCAAGTTTTAAGATATCAAAACCAAGTAAACTCATGGAAGCTATAAACTGGAAACTTAGATTCACTCCAACCAAGGCATCAAAATTGAAAATAATAAGTAAACGTGTAGAGAAATTCATAGGGAACAATAAAGAGCAAATAAAATGCAATAAAACTAAATAAATGCAATATAGCAAATTTTTTCTCTTTGGCAAGATGTACTTGCCTACATCCACTACTAAACTACTACCACTACTACCCCAGGCAAGCTCACGGCTAGGGCTAGGGTTCAGCCAAGGAGAGGAGAGGGAGAAGAAAAATGAAGAAATAGAAAAAAAGGAAGAAGAATGAGGAGGGGAGAGAAAGGGAAGGCTATATATATATATATATATATATATATATATATATATATCAAAGGGTGACTAGCACGATTTACAATTCTAGAAATTACTTGAAAGCAACTAAAAAATCCATAATTATACGGGAAGTAATATACAGCTATAACACATATATATACCAGATAAAATATAATAATACTAAAATAGTTAGATGGGTCTCACAACTCTCACCTCCTTAGAAAAATTTTGTCCTTGAAATTTCAACAAGGCACCGGATCTATCAAGATATCTCTAGAGATCAGGCAGGTAATAAAATAAGCAAGACCATATGATTATTAATCACATGATATAAACTACCTAGAACAAGACAAGCATGCACAAGACAAGATCAGGGTATGAGATATACAAAAAATATACCTCACGAATCAAACAAATACGGGTATCTAGCTCGGATATCACCCTCGCACTCACAAGTCGACTCGCCTGGTGAGTGATGCCTCCAATCAATTGGGACTAAACGAATGGCTCGGTTCTTAATAATCTTCTCTCTCCGGTCCAAAATGGATACAAGTCTTTCCTCATATGATAGGTTGGTACCACCAACCAATTCCAAATGATCTAGGAATAACTCGTATCCGGTATATACCGTCGTAACTGGGATATATAAAACATATTATGTATCTCACAAAGTGACGGTGGAAGAGCAAGATGATAGAAAATATCTCCTACTCACTCGAGAATATCGAACGCACCTACGTACCAAGGACTAAGCTTTCCCCGCACACCGAATCTGATGACTCCTCAGGTAGGCAAAATATAAAGGAATACATGATCATTGACAGAAAACTCAAGAGGTTGCCAATACGAATCGGCCCAATTACGCTGGCGATATTAGGCTACCTTGATATGTTTTCGGACTTGCTTGACTACTTCAACTGTCTGAGCTGTTATTTTGGGACCAAGCAATTATCTCTTGCCAATATCATCCCAAGATACATGGGAGCTGCACTTTCGGACATATACTGCCTCGAATGGTGCCATCTGGTGTCATAACCCGCACCCGAAAAATCGGGCATGAGTCGTGGGTACGTCCAGCCTACGCCGCAGCATCGGCGGTAGAACGCTGTCTAGGTCAACTAACTAGATAATAATCTCACACAAAAATCGGCCATGACCTCTCCAAAAGGAGGGCAACCACACAAACAATATAAACCTGTCAAGATCTCAACTCCAAACGGAGGAGCAAATATCACAATGATAATCACAATATACTCAATCACGAATCTAAGCACGATAAGATAACACAGAGATCTAACAACTATAAAGTCTAACCAACAACAACTACTACAACAACCGCAACATCAATAATAATAATACAACAATATCCAAAATAATATACAAACAAGGTCTCAATCCAAAACCGGAAACAATTCTGGTGCTAAAAGCTAATAAAAATAACAACAAGGTCTCAGTGATCCCGGCTACCAACCCGGAAGTCACCCCTAAGCTAGAGGGTCCCTGTCTGCACCATCGACAGGCTCAGGTCCATAAAACGTCGGACACCAATCCTCCGGATACTCAAAAAATTTGTCCAGTCAGGATTGGAGCAAGTACATCTCTAACAGCAGTTCCATTTAAATGATAAAAACTATAAAACAGTTATAGCAAGTAGCAAGAAGAGTGAAGCAAGTATGAAATAAGAAATATATAAGTCACTGGTGCATAAAGGTAAAGATGCATGGATATCAGAGCAAGATAGTAATAACTGCAAGATACAGAAAATCTAAGCTAAGATCAAGCCCGTGCACATGAACGTGTAGTGAGTCCAGCATGAAAAACATGTAGTGAGTCAAGTCCAGAAATATGTAAGTGAGACCAACAAGAATGCAAGTGAGTCCAGACTATAAAGAATGAACTCGGTGTCTTTGAAATACTTGTTTCGACATATAAACGGCTAGGGGTAAGTACGGCTCACCGCGTACTGGGTGCGCGGCTGCTATCATTCCAGATTAGACCAGAGGGAGTGATTCCTGATGATTCCAGATGGGAATATTTACATGTCTACTCGAGTATTTCCCCGCCCGACTAATACAAGTGGATCCAAGACCCGACACGCAAATCAAGATGAGTCCAGCCTGAACATGAATGATGCCTGTAGTGATGCCTGTAGGTGATGCCAGTAGTGATTCCAGAATAGAGGCCAGAAACATGAAATGTACGTGTCGCAAGTAAATAAATCCAGAAATACCAGTCAGTGTCCCGTGTTGTGCCAGAATAATCATATGATACTATACTAGAAGCTGAATCATAATAATTATCAGATAATAAAAACTATCAGAGAATGTACTCGCCTGACGTCCTGAGCAACTAGCGATCCGAACTGGTGTCGCAAGGACCTAATGCGAAAAGCAAGGTTAAACAGGGTTCTAATGAGTTAAACAGATATAAAATAACTAAAAATAGGCTTCTAGGGTCGTTCTAGGTCAAACGGGTCAAACCGGTGAAATCTGGGTCAAAAAGTCAACTCTATGTCCAAAAAGTCAACTCTGGGTCAAAACTAGGTCAAAAGTTGACTTTGGCGGTCAACCGAGTCAACTACGGTCAAGTCTGGGTCAAACTAGGGTGCTCCTGAAATTCTAGGTCAAACCGAGCTCATTAAGCTAGAAAACTCTCAAACTCGCCTCATTGAGATACCGGGATACCCTCGGTATCCGATACCTCAACCTAGGCTACGCACCCCGCCTAAACCTTCTGAAACCTATGCTAGCACGCGTAAATATATATACATGAACATATAAAAATCATTCCAAGATATTTTCTAGGCTAATGCTCAAATACCCCGCTCGAAACTCAACACCTTGAATATCTCAAGGTATTGAGATACCTTGGTATCTCAAGGTATTGAGGTTTCGCTCTAAAACCCCTCTAACTAGCTATCTAGCTACTAATTATGCACCTAGTTATTAATCTAGGCTAGGTAGTAGAGATATCTACCATATTTATATATATCTAAGTAGGTATATACCTATATATATAGATATCCACACACATATATACTAATACCCATTTACCTTACCCATACACATATATATATATATATATATATATATCTAACTATAATATATATCTAGCTCTAGGTATATATATATATATATATATATATATATATATATATATATATATATATATATATATATATATATATATATATATATATATATATATATATATATATATATATATATATATATATATATATATATATATATATATAGATATAGATATAGGTATCTACCATATACCTACCTATCTATCTATCCATAGATAGATCTATCTATCTATGTATCTACTAACTACCTATCTATCTTATTTACCTAACTATCAAACCAACTATCTAACTAATAACTTAACTATCTCTCTATGTAACTATCTATCATACTATCTATTTATCTAACTATCTAATCTACCTAGTTATCTATCTAACAATATATACATCTATCTAACCTATTCACTTACCTATCTAGGTAACTATCTAGCTACCTATCTATCTCATATATCTATCTATCTAGCTATTCACCTATCTATCTATCTATCTATCTATCTATCTATTAGTCTATCTAACTATTTATCTATAGATATCTATCTATTCATCTATCTATCATATATCTATATATCTATTTACCTATCCACCTAACTATAAATATCTATCTATTTACCTAACTATCTATGTATCTATTTACCTATGTATCTATCTAACCATCTATGTATCTATTTAACTATCTATCTAAATGTCTAACTTATTATCTATCTATCTATTGATATATCTATCTATCTATCAACATATATATATCAATCTCTCACTCTCCCTCACTAGCCACTACTGCTGGAGCTGCTATTGCCCTTGCATTTGCTGCTGCTGCTGCTCCATGCTACTGCTGCTGCTGGGCTCCTTATTCCTGCTGCTGCTGCTGCTGTAGGCAGCAGCAGCTGCTGCCCTTGCTGCAGTTGGCTGGACCCCCCTCTCCAGTCCACAATACACACACACACACACACCTACATATATATATATATCACTCTCTCTCTATATATATATACATACATATATATATCTATATATATATATAACTAGATACATATATATACACACCTATATCTCTATATACTAACAGACACTAACACACTCACACACACACTAAAACACATAACAACACACAAACACACACATAAATATATATACCTAGCTACATATATATATATATATATATATATATATATATATATATATATATATATATATATACACACACTCTCAACTATAAATATATACACACACATAAATATATATATGTATACATATACACACACAAGCACACTTACACATATACATATATATATATACACATAGACATATACACACACAAGCACATAGATATAAATACACTCATATATATATATATAAATATATATATACACAACACATATACATATAAATATATACATATATATATATACACATATACACTAACACAACACAACACACAACAACACACAAACCACACGCCCCACTCACGCCCAACGACCCCGACACTCACCAACACCCTAAAATATATAAAATATAACTCGAAAACTCTAGCACACACTCCCCGATACTAACCCAATGCGCGCACAAGCCCGAAACTAGAAAACTACGCCAAAATGGCCGTTCGGTCATTTCGACAAGCACGTGGTGCGCGGCTCGGAAAACTTCCTGAAACGCATACCAAACGAACTCGAAATCGGCCCAAAATTTACTCACGCGTCCTAAACGATGTCTAGATCCTAGAAAATGCACTCCCGTATCAATTCTAGGCCCATGGCGGAAACGCGCACGCACTTAGAATCGGCGACGATGAAAAGCCCCAATTTCGCCCGAAACGCCCGTTTCTCCGCGACATGACTTCCCGTGTCCGAACGGAGACACGCTCTCACCCTCAAGACTCCCGACAACATCTACCTAGGTCCATCTGACCTAGGGCATCACCCAAAATTGGGCCAAATTCGGGTTCCACCCAAAATTGACACAAAACCTAATGTCAAAGTCTCTAAACTCAACCAAACTAGTTCCAACTTCCTCATACGGGTAGGCTTAGGGTCTAGGAAGGTTCTACAACACTAATTATACTACACAAAAATAATTAGCAAGGGAAAAGTTAGGTTTTACCTCTTGGAGTTGGAATCCCAAGGCCAAAGTCTCACAACCCCTAGAAATCACCTCCCTCAAGCTCCAAGCCACCAAATCTAGCTTCCACACTAGATCTAAGCTTCTCACACCTAGGTTGGGGAAAATGCAAGGTTAGGGCTAGCATAAAGAAGAAGGAATAGAAGAAAGAAGGAAGAAAAAGGAAGAAAAGCTTACTTGGAGAAGGAAGAAAGAAGAAAGAAGAAGTAGAATGTGAAGAAGAAGAAGAAGAAGTAGTGGAATGAACAAAGGGGGAGAGAGGGGCTGCTCCTCACGGGAATGGGCTACTGGATGCTCACGGGTGAGGGTAGGTAGGGGTTTACATAAGTCACCAAACTCCCAAAACGCCCCTACTCACTTGGTTTCGGGTTCCGGGTTCCAAAAGCACTCAAACTAGCTCCAAATCTCTCCAACTAATCTCCTAAAAATAAAATAAATATTCTAAATACAAAAATAAGTCTCACAGGGGTGTGGGCTGGGTCGGACATGGGTCTACTAGGGTCTGACATGGGTCCAAGCTAGCCAAAATCCTTAAACAATCAATAAAAAATATAATACAATCATTAATTAAATATAAATACAAATAATTATAAATAATAAACAATTAACTAAATTAAAATAAAAAAATATCCGGCTCTGGAAATGGGGTGGTGACATCTGGATACTTTCTTGGAAACTATTATTGTAGGAGAATTCGACCAAGTACAAATGATCCTCCCACGAACCACCAAAGTCAAGGGTACATGAACGAAGCATATTTTTTAGTGTCTGGATGGTACGCTCTGACTGACCATCTGTCTACGAGTGGTAGGTTGTACTGAACTTTAGACGGGTACCTAAGCTCTCCTGAAGACTTTGCCAAAAATGAGAAGTAAACATGGAATCTCTACCCGAGACTATGCTAACTGGCATACCATATAGTCTGACAATCTGCCTCATGTACATCACAACTATCTGTTCTGTGGACTGGCCAATTCTAAAGGGAAGAAAGTGTACAACTTTCGTAAAATGATCCAACCCAAATAGTATCTCTACCGGCTGGTGATCTGCGAAGTCCGGATACGAAATCCATGGTGATATGCTCCCACTTCCACTTCAGAGTTGGTAAAGGTTGAATAAGTCATGCGGGTCTCCGATGCTCAGCTGTAACTTGTTGACATACCAAACATCGAGAGATAAACCGAGCTATTTTTTTCTTCATTTTGTTCCACCAAAATTGCTGACGAATGTCTCTGTACATCTTTGTTCCTCCGGGATGCACTGAATAGTGCAAACTATGATCTTTTGCCATAATCTCACAACAAAGGTCTCTACTTGGTACAAAAAGTTGATTCTTAAAATGGAGAGTTTTATCACTGTGAATGCTTAGTTTTGGTCTACGTCCAGCCTCATACTCTGCTCTGAGATGCTGAAGCTTGATATTTGTTGGTTGTGCTACTTGATTCTTTCCACTATACTAGACTGAACTTGCAGACCAACCATCAATATTGTGTTGACAGGCAATACTACTTCTATGCCCATCTCCTGAAGATCTTCTAATATTCTTTGTTGCATTGTTAAGAAATAGGCTTCTGCTTTCCTGCATAAGGCATTTGCTATGATATTGGCCTTCCCAGGGTGATATTGAATGTCAAGGTCATAGTTCGTCATCAACTCTAGCCATCTTCTCAGCCTCATGTTGAGATCCTTCTGAGTAAAGACATACTTCAAACTCTTATGATCGATAAAAATCTCTACTCGATCTCCATATAGGTAATGTCTCTAAAGTTTGAGTGCAAAGACAACTGATGTTAACTCCAAGTCGTGCGTCAGATAATTCTTCTCATGGTCTCGAAGCTGCTGAGATACATAATCTATAACCTTGCCATGCTACATAAGAACACATCCCAATCCTTTGTCTGACACATTATAATATACTGTTAAACCACATGTTCTATCTGGAAGTATCAAAATAAGTTTCGTGATCAACTTCTGTTTGAGCTTCTCAAAAGAGGTTTGACGTTCTGTCCAATCAAAGCGCACATCTTTCCATGTTAGCTACGTCAAGGGTGCATAAATTCTAGCAAAGTCTGACACGAAGTGCCGATAATATCCTGCTAATCCCAGAAAACTACGAACTTCGACAACTGTTCGGGAACTAGTCATGTCTCAATGGCTTCTATCTTCTTGGGATCCACTTTAATTTCTCCTTTAGCAATAATATGCCATAAGTATGAAATACGATCAAGCCAGAACTCGCACTTGCTGAATTTGGCATATAACTTGTGCTATCTGAGAGTTTGAAGAACTGCGCGAAGATGTTGCTCGTGCTCTTCTTCACTTCGACTGTACACCAACATGTTGTCAATGAACACTATCACAAACTTGTCCAAGTATGTCATAAAAATACGATTCATGAGATTCATAAATACTGTTGGCGCATTGGTTTCTCCAAAGGATATTACTAGAAACTCCCAATGTCCATATCTCGATCTGAACGCCTTCTTGGGTATATCCTGCTCCTTGACTCTGATCTGGTGATATCCCTACCGCAAATCAATCTTCAAAAACACTGTTGCTCCACTAAGCTGATCGAACAACTCGTCGATCCTTGGAAAGGGATACTTGTTCTTGATGGTTACCGTATTGATGGTACAATAATCCACACACAATCGTGATATTCCATCCTTCTTCTTTACCATAAGCATTGGGTCTCCCCAAGGCGATCCACTAATACGATTGAATCCTTTGGCTCTCAATTCTTCTATCATCCGGTACAAGACTTCTAACTCTGAAGGTGCCATCCGGTAGACTCTCTTTGACACTTGTGCTGTTCCTGGAAATAGATCAATGGTAAACTCGATCACTCTTTCTGGTGGCATGCCTGAAAGTTCCTAACGCTCTCAGATACGGTCACGGGTGTCTAGCCATATGAGGGTTTTACTCTACAACCCAACAGCCATTCCTGGTCAAGGGTCCTAGGTGTCTCAATCTCAAGCTAGTAACAAGGTACATGATGTATGATCATTAAACGTATAATACTAAGGCATCCCAAACTATATATACACAGATAATCATGAAGCTAGTTTTAAAATAAAGAACTAGCAAAAGTATAATATTACATGATCAGCTCTAGCTATAGTCTATAATATGCTTTACATGAAGACCCGCGGGCTAGAATGTCAAGTTCCAAAATATGAGCTAAACACATGCTCGGTGGCTAAATACCTCAAAAGTATAAGTATAAGATCAAGTGGGTGATGAAGAAGAAACCCACTCATGTCCTCGGGTGCTCCTAGTATTCACCATCTCGAGGTAGAAAATACGGGAGATCATGCGGTCCTGCTCCGAAATATGGCCATATAAAACAAGTGGGTCAGACCCCAAAATAGCAAGTACTACAAGGAAGCCAACTTAGGAACTAAAATCAGCATGCAAACAAATCAGTAAGAAATATCAAAAAGAACAGTTAAATAAGTACATCAGGTAAAATAACAGTTAAACAGCTCTAGAGTATTTAAATAAGGATATCTGAAATCAGTACACAGATTATAGTTTTTGGATCAGTTATTAAACAAATCAGGACATGACTGGACTAGACTGGTATCATGCCCCAGTCCCAAAATACGTAGGACTAGGAATATATAGCATGCCAGCCGTATATATTTGACAACTCCAATATGTTGGAAAATCATAACACATACGTATGCTGTAATATGAATATTAATTCACAAGTGGAACATATATTGTCAACACAAGTCACAGGCATCTATATCTTATCCACAAATACAAGTAAAGAAATATTAAAATAGATAGCTAAATGTCTCAAGTATGAAGTATCAAAGAATAATAGTCGGGTGGAGACAAATCCTCTACCCATCGACTATATCAAAAATAAAATGATAGAGGAGATCAAAACTCCAATATAAGATAAATCTCAAATAAAAGAAACTGCAACTAAGATATCTATCAACATGAAGTAATCACTGGTACTCAGAAGGTAAGACCTCCTCAACAGAGAATGAAGCGTCAGGTCCGGGTCCGTACTTCTGCGGATAATCCTGCTCGTCTATAACTGGAAAGGGACCAGGTCCTCGGAGGGATGTAACAACATACATAAAAGTATGCCAATAAAGTACTGAAAATAAATATCTAAATAGTTGCCTAACCATTTATGTGAAATCCATGTTTTGAGAACAACTTTCTAACGCATGGGCTATCTGACTAAAAATGGGATTGTCGTGACTCTCTCGGAGAATCAGTGGCCTATAAAGCATAACGTCTTTCGATCGTTAGAGTTTGCCTGTAAATAATATAATATAAGGGTCATCTGATCGCGCATCTCTGGTGGTGCGTATGGGTTACAAAAGAAAAGTGTAAATGAGCCCCAAATGTTTACTTATTGTTCTCCCCACCCAATGATACTAACGTGTCACATCCATAACATGTCATACCTCTAGTAACTGCTAAGTCTGCTAAATATGATATTTCTATTAGTAGTTATTCCATATCCGTCGTATGACATTTATGTATAGGTGACCAGCCTAATACGCAAGTTTGTGTCCTACATGAGACTCACAACTCGTGTAACAAATATGTCACGGTCAATGAAACATAATAATGCCTAAACATCATGGGGTGGTCTTGTAAAACTAGGTCAACATGCATATTAATAATAAGAGAGAAACGACGACACAACCTTCGTTGTACCTAAGTCTTTCTTGGACGTGCAATTTTATATAGAAAAATAAATGAAAATAAACAACAAAAAATAAATATGAAACAAATGAATGTAACTAAACAGTACTATGACAAAGTATACTTGCCTGACAAGCAAGCTGTGAAATATAGGCGTCCAGACGTCAAGCACAAGGAACCAGAAAGTAGGGACTCAGAAGGAACGTCTCTGGATGCTAAAATAAATATCACCAACGTCTCTGGAATCAGCGAGATAGTTAAAAAACTCTACCCTTTCGCCCAATTTGGACACAGGGGCAAAACGATAATTTTGGACCAAAGCGGGGTCCACATGTGGGCCGCTTTGCACCGAAATGCATGACAGGGGTAAAGGTCTCTAAGTTGGACAAATTATAAGTCAAACCAATCCTAAATGATGATACAAACTTAACGGTCTGTCAAGTTTTGGATTCCGGTGAGCCGATCACAAATTTGTCCGTTAAGTCAAACCGTAGGGTCCGCGAATAGACAGCTTGGTCAACTAT
This sequence comes from Iris macrosiphon, assembly GCA_036927795.1. Taxonomy (NCBI): domain Eukaryota; kingdom Viridiplantae; phylum Streptophyta; class Magnoliopsida; order Asparagales; family Iridaceae; genus Iris; species Iris macrosiphon. The sequence continues at coordinate 197,479,797 of JAYESA010000005.1, forward strand.
CTTAGAATAGCATGAAACTTGGGTCACAGGACCAGCATGATACCACAAATCCAATGGCGTAAGTTTTGTCGCGTTCCGACGAACATGTACCAACTAATGGAAAATTTTGTTAAATATCGATATGGGAGACTTTTTACGGATACGGATTAATTTTGACGTGCACACACATCCAAATCAACTTTCGTGAAAGCCCGCACGTCAAGAAATATCATACGCGTCTTTCGGTGTAACATGTATGTGACGTGGTGGTCTATTTTGTCGAGACGCACTGCGTATCAAAATATTTCTAAGTTTTTGAAATAAGTTTTTCTTAATTTTAAATCTAAATTTTTGCACAGAACTAATGATCAAATATATGAAAATAATAGGTCATTTCAATCCTGGTTATATTAACTTCGTGTCATAAAAAGAAAATCAAATTTTGGCTGGGTCGATTGGGAGAAAATTGCCTTCAAAAATAGTATATGGGTTTCAAAAACTGTCAATTCACATTTATCTAAACAATAGGTTTTTCGGAAAGTTTCGAATAAATTTACACCAGAAATAGAGTGGTTCGAATGAAACTACTTGAAGACATTAAAAGGTGTTCATGTTGTGTTGAATCTAAACAATTGGATCCAAATTCGGTCGCGTATGTAGAAAAAAAATTAACGGGGAAAATGGGTACCTGGGGTTGTGTTTCAGCAAACCGGGGTTGGCGCGTGCGTCTCAGGTGAGCGGCGGCGGTGGTCCAGCGTTCGACGCGGTCACAGGATGGCGAGTTGGGTATATATATATATATATATATATATATATATATATATATATATATATATATATATATGTGTGTGTGTGTGTGTGTGTGTGTGTGTGTGTGTGTGTGTGTGTGTGTAACCGAGAGGGGTATTGACCCGTGTCATGGACCGCAGGGGGGTCGGATGGAATTTGATTCCTGTTGCTGCTGCTGTTCGTTTGTGGTATAAGGGTTTTGGATTTTATTTTTTATTTTTATATATTTATTTTCCTTTTGTTATACTTTATATTATTATTAGTTTAACTATCTTTATTACTAACAACACTATAGTTACTATAAGTCCATAAAATAATGATTTTATCTCATTTTATTTATTATTATTCATTATTATTTCTATAAAACAATTATTATTATCATATATATCTTTATTATTTTTTCTTTCTTTCTTTCATAAAAGCTATTATTTTATGTGTTTTAAAATTTTAACGTCTAATATCTTTATTTATCTACTATCAAACTACCCTCATGTGCTGGTAGTGTACATAATCTAGTATTAATATTTTAATTATTAATTAGAAAATCTAGGGTGGTTGCATTCTACCCTACTTAAAAAATTTTTGTCATCGAAATTAAAAATAAAGCACGATAGGGAAACGATAATGCTATATGGTAGAAAAGAACAAAGTAATATATACCTTGTTCTTCGAACAAATACGAAAAAAGGTTTGCGTATGTCATCCTCGCGCTCCCAAGTGGATTCTCCTGGCGAGTTATGTCTCCATGCCACACGAACAAAGGGGATAGACTGATTTCTCAACACCTTCTCTCGACGGTCAAGAATCTCCATGGGTTGCTCCTGGTATGACAAGATCGGCCCAATGGTAATCTCGGAGTGATCGAGAATATGACTGTTATCTGCCACATATTGCATTAGTTGCGACACATGTAATACATCATGCACTCCCTCAAGCGAAGGTGGTAGTACCAGCTGATATGCAACTTCTTTAACTCGCTCTAACACGGCAAATGGTCCAATGTACCTTGGACTCAACTTGCCGCATCCCCCAAAGTGAATAGTTTCTCTAGTTAGTGATATCCTCAAGAAGACATGATCGTCTTCCTTGAACTCCAAAGGACGGGGGTGAAGATCTGCTCACTGCTTCTGCCTGTCTTGTGCTGCTCGCAAGTGCCCTTGTATCCTCTTTACCTTCTCCACAGTGCTGACAACCAACTCTGGCCCCAAGATATGATGTTCTCCTACGTCGCTCCAAAATACGGGGGACCTATACTTTCTTCCATACAAAGCTTCAAACGGAGCCATTTGGATGCTCGCTTGATAGCTATTATTGTAAACAACTCCACAAGAAGTAGGTGGTCCTTCCATGATCCTCCAAAGTCCAGCATGCATGCCCGCAATATATCCTCCAACGTCTGAATAGTACGTTCTGACTGTCCGTCTATCTGCAGATGATAAGACGTACTGAACTTTAGACGAGTCCCAAGACTCTCCTGTATGCTCCTCCAAAAGTGAGATGTGAAATGCGAGTCCCTGTTAGACACAATGCTAACCAGAATGCCGTGTAATCTCATGATCTGCCTCATGTATAAGTCAGCCAAAGCTTCTATAGACTGGCCAACTCGAAAAGGCAAGAAATAAGCGGACTTGGTAAGTCGATCCACAATCACCCAAACAATATCTCGCCCACTTGGACTCTTCGGAAAGCCCGTGATGAAGTCTATAGTGATGTGCTCCCACTTCCACTTAAGAATCGAAAGTGGTTGCAATAACCCTGCTGTCCTCTGGTGTTCAGCCTTCACCTGCTGACACACTAAACATTTGGCCACAAAGTGAGCTATCTCCCTCTTCATCCCATGCCACAAAAAATGCTTTCGCAAGTTGCGGTACATCTTAGTGCCTCCAGGACAAATGGAATATATCGAACTATGAGCCTTTGTCATCAGTTCCTGTCGAAGATCTCCATTAGAAATATATAGACGATCACCACATCGTAATATCTCATCATCCTAAATGCAGAGTCCCGTCTGCTCTCCAGCCTCGGTCCTCTCTCTCAACCTCATGAATCTAGCATTCGTAGACAAAGCTGCCCTTGTCCTATCTACTAGTGATGACTGCACTTGCAAGTTGGCTAGTGTCCTGTCTGATCTGGGTAATACAACATCTATGCCAAGCTCTTGCAAGTCCTCCAGTAACTTCCTCTGCGTTGTCAAGAATAGCGTCGTAGGCTTTCGGTTTAATGCATCTGCTACCACGTTAGCCTTACCTGGGTGATAATGCAGCTCTATCTCTAAGTCCTTCATCAACTCAAGCCACCGACGTTGCCTCATATTCAGCTCATTCTGCGTGAAGACATACTTGAGGCTCTTGTGGTCAGCATAGATCTCCACCCATTCCCCATATAAGTAATGTCTCCATAGCTTTAAGGCAAAAATAAATACTGCAAGCTCCAAGTCATGAGTTGGATAATTTTTCTCGTGTACTCTCAACTGTCCAGATGCATACGCAATCACCTGGCTATGCTGCATCAATACGCATCCCAAGTCTTTTCTTGACGCGTCGTTGTAGATCACGTAGCCTCCTGATCCTGATGGAATGGTCAACACTGTGCTGTGGTCAGTCACTTCTTCAACTCCTTAAAAGCGGCTTGACACTCATCTGTCCATATGAACTCTCGGTCCTTGCACGTCAACCGAGTCATATGCTCTGCTATCCTCGAGAAGTTTTCCATGAACTGACGGTAATATTTCGCAAGTCAAAGGAAACTCCTCACCTCCGATGCCGACTTAGGAACGGGCCATTTCTCAATTGCCAAGATTTTCTCCGGATCTACTGAAATACCATCTCCAGTGACGACATGCCCAAGGAAAGATACCTTATCCAAGAAGAACTCGCATTTGCTGAGCTTCGCGTACAACCACTCTCTCCTCAATCTCTAAGATAATCCGCAGGTGCTTCTCATGCTCCTCGTGGCTCTTTGAATAGACAATAATGTCATCTATGAAGACAACCATGAACTGGTCCAAATATTGATGGAAGACTTGATTCATCAAGTCCATAAAGACAGTTGGAGCATTTGTCAATCCAAATGGCATGACCAAAAACTCGTAGTGTCCATATCTCGTCCTGAATACGGTCTTCAGAATGTCCTACTTTCGCACCTTCACCTGGTAATATTCTGATCTCAAGTCTTTCTTCGAGAACACCTTGGATCCACTAAGCAGATCAAATAAGTGATCAATGCGTGGCATATGGAACTTAATCTTCACAGTCATAATATTCAATGCTATGTAGTCAATGTACATGTGTACCGACCCATCCTTCTTGGGTACAAATAACACTGGGGCTCCCCAGGGTGATACACTCGGTCGGATGAAGTCTTTCTCCTCTAACTCCTTCAACTGCGCCTTCAGCTCATCCATCTCCTTCTTTGCCAGTCTATAAACATGCGACGCTATGGGTACTATTTCTGGAGTCAACTCGATTGAGAACTCCACAACTCTGTCCGGAGGTAGTCCTGGAAAGCCTCTGGAAAGACGTCCTCAAACTCTGAAATAATAGGGTGATAAATAACGTCGTCCAATGCCATCTGAACACCATCAAGAACCTCTGTGGATCCTCGTGCAAACTCGAGCTCTGGCTGGCCTGGTACCTTAAAGAGAATGCTTCCTCCGTAGCAGTCAAAGAAAGCGTGGTACTTGCTTAGCTAATCCATCCCAAGGAAAATATCAAAGTTCGACATGGGAAAGACTAAGAGTTGAGCCTTCATCTCTATACCGCGAATCACTACAGGGCAAAATCTACAAACACGACTAACATGTACAACTCCTCCTGAGTTGCCGAGTCATCTGCAGTGATGGCGAGGGTAACACTATATCTCACGGGGGGAGGAGAATATTGGAACGTATTCAAGGTAGATGCAAATCAAGCAGTCAAAGAGGGTACAAAATTAGAATTCAAAGGAAGTGATTAAATAAGTGGATGAGATCCTATACTCTAATCCTATTTGTAGGCTTGCTCGGTAGAGTAACGTAACCGAGACAATATACTCTTGACCTGCATGGGCCACCACAAAAATATGTCACGTCCTAGTCCCAAAATACGTAGGACCAGGAATACGTAGCATGTCAGCCGTATGTATATGACAACTCCAATATGTTAAAAAATTATAACACATACGTACGCTGTAATATGAATATTAATTCACAAGTGGAACATATATTGTCAAAGTCATATGCATCTATATCTCATCTATAAGCACAAGTAAAGGAATATCAAAATAGATAGCTAAATGTCTCAAGTACGAAGTATCAAAGAATAATAGTCGGGTGGAGACAAATCTACTACCCATCGGCCATATCAAAAACTAAAATGATAGAGGAGATCAAAACTCCAATATAAGATAAATCTCAAATAAAAGAAACTACAACTAAGATATCCATCAGCAATGAAGTAATCACTGGTACTCAGAAGGTAAGACCTCCTCAACAAAGAATGAAGCGTCAGCTCCGGGTTCGTACTCCTGCTGATAATCCTGCTCGTCTATACCTGGAAAGGGACCAGGTCCTCAGAGAAATATAAAAAGATACATAAAAGTATGCCAATAAAGTACTGAAAATAAACATCCAAAGGGTCGCCTAACCGTCTATGTGAAATGCACTATTGAGAACAACTTTTCAATGCATGGACTATCTGGCTGAAAATAGAATTGGTGTGACTCTCTTGGAGGATCAGTGGCCTATAAATCATAATGTCTTTCGATCGTCAGAGGCCGCCTGTAAATAATATAATATAAGGGTTATCTGATCGTGCATCTCCGGCGGAGCGTACGTATTACAAAAAAAAAGTATAAAGGAGCCCCATACACTTATTCATTATTCTCTCCACCCAATGATACTAACGTGTCACATCCATAACACGCAATACCTCTAGTAACTGCTAAGTCTACTAAATATGATATTTCTATTAGTAGTTATTTCTTATCCGTCGTACGACATTGACGTATAGGTGGCCAGCCTAATACGGAAGTCCGTGTCCTACATGAGACTCATAACTCGTGTAACAAATGTGTTACGACCAATGAAACATAAGAATGCCTTAATATCATAGAGTGGTCTCGTAAAACTAGGTCAACACGCATAATAATAATAAGAGAGAAACGACGACGCAACCGTCGTTGCACCCTAGTCTTTCTTGGATGTGCATTTTTATATAGAAAAATAAATGGAAATAAATAACAGAAAATAAATATGCAGCAAATGAATGTAACTAAACAGTAATATAGCAAGGTATACTTGTCTGGCAAGCAAGCTGTGAAATATAGGCATCCAGACGTCAAGCACAAGGAACCGAAAAGTAGGGGATCTTAAATAACGTCTCCGGATGGTGAAATAAACATCACTAACATCTCTGGAATCAGCGAGATAGTCATAAAACTCTACAATTTTGCCAATTTAGACACAGGGGTAAAACGGTAATTTTGGGGCAAAGCGGGGTCCACATGTGGGCCATTTTGTACTGAAATGCGTGTCAGGGGTAAAGGTCTCTAAGTTAGACAAATTATAGGTTAAACCAATCCTAAACAACGATACGAACTAATGGTATATCCAGTTTTCGATTCCGGTGAGCCGATCACAAATTCGTCCGTCAAGTCAAAACGTGAGACCCGCGAATAGACAACTCAATCAACTATCTTATAATCACGTGAAACTTGGGTTATAGGACCAGCGTGATACCATGAATCCAATGGCATAAGTTTTGTGGAGTTCCGACGAGCGTGTACCAACTAATAGAGAATTTTATAAAATGTCGATATGGAAAACTTTTTACGGATACGAGTTGATTCCTACGTGCACACACGTCCAAATCAACTTTTGCGAAAGTTCACACATCAAGAAATACCATACGCGTCTTTCAGTACAACTGGTATGTGACGTGGTGGTCCATTTTGTCATGACGCACTCCGTATCGAAAGTTTTCTAAGTTTTTGAAATAAGTTTTTCTTGATTTTAAATCTAAATTTTTGCGCATAACTAATGATCAAATATATGCAAATAATAGGTCATTTTAATCCTGGTTATATTGAATTCGTGTCAAAAAAAGAAAATTGAATTTTGGTTGGGTCGACTAGGAGAAAATTGTCTTCTAAAATAGTATGTGGGTTTCAAAAACTGTCAATTCACATATATCTAAAACAGTAAGTTTTTCGAAAAGTTTCGAATAAATTTACATCAGAAATAGAGTGGTTCGAATGAAACAACTTGAAGACATTAGAAGGTGTTTATGTTGTGGTTGAATCTAAACAACTGGATCAAAATTCGATCGCGTATGTAGGAAGAAATTTAGCGGGGAAAATGGGTACCTGGGGTAGGGTTTGTAGTGCTTCAAATCCCGATCCTACCGGGATGCACACTATATAATTGGGCTTGTGGCTAGTCTGTCTGAGTCATAGTTTGGTGCTTAGAATCTTCGGCATCCTCTTACCACGGACAAAATACGATGATCCTTTCCAACTCATGGATTGGCCTCTATTAAAACAGTCCAATAGTTTTCATGCTTTGTTGCTTGGTTTTCTTGATGTCGCTTTAGGATTTTTTTTTGGTGTTGCTTTCGATTTGCTTGGTTTTTACTGTTGGCTTTCTCGCTTGGAGCTTTGATTCTTGGGGAGTTCAGAAGGAAGGATAGGCAAAGGATTCTAACTCGGTGCTCATGCTATTGCAGGTCTGCGTAACTGACATTTGGTCATCGCTAGGAATGACTCCTTCTTCTTAGCACTTTCTTTAATCAGTGAGTGGTTTAGACCCTTCTTTCCTACTTCTTCACGTCCACATCTCTAATGTTTCAAATGTTCAATCGATGATGCTCGACTGAATGCCTAAAAAATCTTTAGCCACAATGCATGCCAGCCACTAAGAAAGGAACATAAAAATTGTAGACTAACTTGTATATTCATGAACATGATATAAACACAAACTCCAATATACAAGCGACAATTGAATATTGGTTGCGACCTGGTTCCTTGGAGAGTTTGGAACCACGAGACTCCAAAATCAGAACACGACTTTGAGAAAATAGGAACTGTTGCATAAGTATATATATTACTGCTTTACTTCTTCTGCTTCATCTTGTGCATTGTATGATAGTTGAATTATTCACGCATTTTCATGGTCTGGGACAACTTGTGCACAAAGTTGAGCATTTCCTCGAAATAGTATTCTAAGGCACTGGAATCGTATGGACCCGGGGTAAAATATTTGATCGTGCTAGTCGTGATGCATTGCAGGACCTTCAGCAGGGCTTACTACCCAGGCTGACAGGACGTGCCGCAATGCCTTGGATAAGTCCCCATAGTGTCGATCACACTAATGACCGCATATAGATAGAACACATGCTAATCTATTATCTTGTGCAGATGAAAAGTATGCTTGTGTTTCGTTGCAGGGAAGGTGTGCATCGGTTGAGTAAGCAACTAATGTGCTTTACGGGTTCAACGCTATTTTTGTTCCTCTAAAATCATGCAACTGATATGAACTGAATTTACTTAGTTCTCAATAGCAAGATCATTTTAATGCATGCTCTCCCCTAATAAGCAAGTGTTGATTTAGGCGAGTGAGTTCGTCTTGCTCACCAGTACAACTGAGTACTAACCCATGTTGTGGGCAATTATTTCAGGCACTCAGAGTGTGCAACGCTAGTGGATAGACGAGAAGGCGTTAGAAGCTCTTCTATTTTGAAGTATAGTTAAAGCCAGTTTATTTTGGAGGCGTGGACTTTCAATCTATACAAGGGCATAATGTACGAACGACAAGGCTTATCTGATGGAGCGCGCCCTACCTTTTGAGGTTTTTTTTTAATACAAACCAAGTAGCCGAGAGGCGCATCAAATGTAAACTCTTTGTAAATTACTCTGAATTATCAATGAAAAGCATGCTTTCTTTCTATACCTTGTGTTCAACTATCTATGAATATATTTTCTAACTTGTGTTTCAAATTGTTTCTTATTACTGCACGTTCTTGCCTTGTGCGAGCGCAATCCCAGACTCGCACGACATCACGCCTAAGCGAGGACGATCAGTTTCGCAAAGGATCTAGGCGAGGATGATTGACCCTTGTGGGATCAGGACATGACATGTTGGTGTTAGAGCAATGCTTCACTTCCTTGGGTTTTTAACAATATATTCTAGGAGTTTGATGCACCTCTTGATTGAATTGCATTCGGCGTCCGCTGCATGAGATGAATCGCCCTATAAAATGAGCCCATAGATAAAAATTTATCATTTTTGGAGTGTTGACAAGATACTCTCTTTTGTAGCAATGGAAAATAAAAACACTATCGCTGCAAGCAGTATCGCTGCAAGCAGTGCTCAGCCTGTCAAGAGAAATCCGGCAAGTTCTGAAGAATCCGGAGGGGCGGGTTCAATCGATATGACTGAGAGACTCATGCACCTAATGGAGGTACAGCAACAGCAGGCTGCTACTCAACAGGCGCAGATTCAGACATAATTCACTGCTCAACAGAAGCAGATGGATACCATGATGCAATTGATCGCATCTTTGGTGCCCAGCAACGACGAAGCCACGGTGGCCCCTGTCACACCGCCAGCTGTGGCAGTAGAAGATGAATCTAAGGAAACGCAGCCTTCCGCTAAGAATACCTGCAAAGCTACTGAGTTTACTAAGATGCACCCACCAATATTCAACGGGCGAGCAGAACCGGATGTGGTGATAGGATGGATTGCAAAACTCGAGGGACTTTTCAACCTGGTTGTCATTAAAGGGTCCAAACGAGTGGCTTGTACATCGGTGCAACTGGAACTACGGGTGCATGATTGGTGGAAAGCTACCAAGCAAGGGATTTATGATGCCAATCCCAACTGCAAGATCACCTAAGAGATGTTCAAATATGCCTTTATTGAATAATGTATCCCAAGGGACGTGCGGCAACAAAAGGAAGACGACTTCAGCAATCTGGTACAAGGAAGTATGTCTGTTGATGACTATGATTCAGTGTTCGCAAGACTCACGAAGTTTGCCGGACACTTCTTTCCTAACCAGCAGGCGTGGTGCTATCATTTTCAGAAAGGGATGTCATAAATCAAAAGTGTCATACCTATCGGGAATGTAATGAAGCTGCCCTTAATAGCGAACGAATCTTTGAACGTAATTCACAAAAGACTAATGTACAGACTTCGTGTACCAATTTCAACAAGCGGCCTCATGAAACGGGAGGGTCTGGAGCGTCGAAGCGTCCACATACATCCGAGCACAAGGGTCCACCACATGGACCATATTGCCATAGGTGCGGTAATATGGGGCATCGGGTGTCTGAGTGCCGAGTTGTAGGATGCTTCAAATGTGGCTATTTGGACCATAAATTATTTGACTATCGAGACCCTAGGCCTATTATCAGACATAAGTCATACCAGAACAAGGGACCTCCAGCACATGGCGCCAATGTTGTACCCGTGAACCCATAACGCCAGGGTACCCAAGGCCGAGTCTATGTATTAACTCGGGATGAGGCATCTGCCTCTGACACTGTTGTAACATATACCTTACTTTTTAAAGATTTTTCCGCTGGAGTCTTATTCAATTCAGGTGCTACGCATAGTTTTATATCTACTAATTTTATTGTTGAGAATAAATTAGCTTCTACTCCATTAAATATGAACCTTTGCGTGAGTACCCCTTCAGGAGTCGACATGCCTGCCAATACGATTTGTAGGGATGACTATATTTGCATCGGAGGCAGGAAGCTTTCCTTAGATGTCATTATTCTTGACATTAAGGAATACGATATTATTCTCAGAATGGACTGGTTTGACATGCAACAATCGAGTGCGCAGAGAAATGAGTCATATTTCATCTACCCGGTGAGGCAAACTTCTACTATTCGTGCAGTGCTGCACCGAAGACGGCGATAGTGATATCAGCAATTTCGGCTAGGCACATATTGTATTCGGGCTGTGAAGAGTACTTAGCCTCTATTCGAGACATCCGGCAGAAAGGTGCAGATGCAGCTCAAGCTGATGTCATAGCAGATTTTCTCGATGTGTTCTCGGACGAGCTGTCTAGAATGCCTCCTGATTAGATATCAAATTCTCCATTGACACATTTCCGGATACGCGACCGATATCGAAGGCACCCTACCGAATTGTCCCAGCTGAGCTGAAGGAACTGAAGGTGCAGTTACAAGACCTGTTGGACCAAGGATACATTCGCCCAAGCGTTTCTCCATGGGGAGCTCCGGTGCTGTTCGTAAAAAAGAAGGACGGATCTATGCGGCTGTGCATAGACTATCGAGAGCTGAATAAGGCTACCGTGCGGAACAAGTACCCGTTACCAAGGATAGATGACCTATTTGATCAACTACAAGGCGTAACAGTATTCTCTAAAATCGATCTCAGGTCGGGCTATCACCAGTTAAAAATCAAATCCGGTGACGTCCCCAAGTCAGCATTTCGAACCCGATATGGACACTATGAATTTCTTGTAATGTCGTTCGGCTTGACGAATGCCCCAGCAGCTTTTATGGATCTGATAAACCGCGTATTCTGGCTGTTTGTGGACAACTTTGTGGTCGTATTTATTGACGACATACTAATATTTCTAAGAATGAGACGAAACACAAGGAACACCTAAAGATCGTGCTGCAAACGTTACGGGAGCATTAGTTGTTCGCAAAGCTCAACAAGTTTGAGTTCTGGTTGAACAGTGTGGCATTCTTTGGACATGTTATCTCGTTAGAAGGCCTCACCGTAGACCCAAAGAAGATAGAAGCGGTGGTGGATTGGAAGCAACCTGCGTCAGCCAGTGAAGTTCGTAGCTTTCTGGGCCTAGCAGGATACTACCGTAGGTTCGTGAAAGATTTTTCTAAATTGGCCTCGCCTTTGACTCGCCTTACTCATAAAGGGATTGCATTCAAGTGGAGTGACAACTGCGAAGCTAACTTTCAGGAGCTAAAGCAATGGCTTATTTTAGCTCCAATACTTGTACTTTTGGATGGTGTAGATGAGTTTCAGATATACAGCGATGCTTCAGGACTCGGCTTAGGGTATGTTCTCATGCAGAGGGACAAGATAATATCGTACGCCTCAAGACAATTGAAGCCGCAAGAGAAAAACTACCCAATACATGACTTGGAATTGGCGGCAATTATATTCACACTGAAGTTGTGGCGGTATTATCTTTATGGTATTGCTTGCAAAAATCTACACAGACCACAAGAGCCTCAAGTACCTATTCATCCAACGGGAACTGAACCTCCGGCAGCGGCGCTGGCTAGAACTGATAAAGGACTACGACCTGACGATCTCATATACGTCGGGCAAGGGAAAAATCGTTGCTGATGCCCTGAGTCAAAATTACGTGGGCTCGCTATCCATAAATAGCCGTTTGCTTCAGGATCTAGAGGCGATGGGCATCAAATTCTGAGTTTGGCATCAAGGAATGCAACTGGCTCCACTCCATCTTGAGCCGAGTTTGCATGATAGAATAAGTCTGCTCATAGGGACGATCAGTTCCTAATGAAGGTATGTGGGCTGATCTCGACGGGGAAGACATCCAACTTCGTGGAAGGCGAAGATGGGACCTTACAGATGAAAGAAAGATTATGCGTTCCTAGCGATCCAGTACTTTGAAAGAAAATCATGACAGAGGCACACTATGTGAAGTATTCCTTACATCCGGGGAGCACCAAGATGTACAAGGACTTGCACAGGACCTTCTGCTGGCACGGTATAAAGCGGGATGTGGTGACATTTATGTCACAGTGTATGGCCTATCAACAGGTGAAAGCTGAATATCAGAGGCCCGACGGGGAGCTGTAGAACCTCGCTACTCCCGAGTGGAAATGGGACAATATCACTATGGATTTCATCGTGGGCTTTCCAAAGACGCCGCGGGGGCATGATGCAATTTGGGTCATAGTTGATCGTTTGACCAAATCTGCCCACTTCCTCCCTATCAAAGTTACATGGAGCGTCGATCGGTTAGCACAGATTTATATTGACAAGATTGTCCGACTACATGCAGTACCTGCCTCAATTTTCTCGGACTGTGATGGACGTTTCTTATCTCATTTTTGGACTAGCCTACAGTCTGCTTTAGGCACCAAGCTAAAGTTTAGTACCGCATATCACCCCCAGATTGATGGCTAGAAGGAAAGGATGAATCAAATACTTGAGGATATATTACGACTGTGTGTGATCTATCTAAAGACTAGTTGGGACACGCACCTTCCGTTGGCGGAGTTTACGTATAACAACAGTTACCAATCAAGCATCCAAATGGCACCATATGAAGCACTTTATGGACGAAAGTGTCAATCTCCAATCTATTGGGACGAAGTCGACGAGCGACAAGTACTTGGACCAGAGCTGGTGGAGCAGGCCGTTGAGAAAGTTTGTTTGATTCGAGAAAGACTCCGCATCGCACAGAGCCGACAGAATAGCTATGCCGATGCTCATCGTAGACCCTTGGAGTTTATGTTCGGGGATCACGTCTTCTTGAAAGTGACACTAATACGTGGAGTGATGCACTTCGGTATTAAGGGCAAATTGAGTCCTATATTTGTTGGCCCCTTTGAAATACTTGAGCGAGTGGCAGTTGTGGCCTATCAGATTGCACTACCCCCTGCCCTGGCTGAAGTACACGATTTCTTCCATGTCTCTCAACTTCGGAAGTATGTGCATGATCCAAGTCATGTGGTTAGCTTCGAGCAATTGGAACTGCGTACAGACTTATCGTACTCAGAGGAGCCTTTGCAGGTCTTGGATCATAAGGAGAAGATGCTGCGGAACCATACAATGTCCTTGGTTTGCATGTTATAGTAGAACCATTCAGTAGAGGAATCGATATGGAAGATGGAGTCGAAGATGAAGGAGAAGTATCCTTTATTGTTTGTTCAGTCAGAGGTAAGACCTTGTTCTTAAGTTTCGAGACTAAACTTTTTTTAGTGGTATATTATGTAGTGCCTCAAATCCCGATCCGACCGGGATGCGCACTATATAATTGGGCTTGTGGCTAGTCTGTCTGAGTCATAGTTTGGTGTTTAGAATCTTCGGCATCCTCTTACCACGGATAAAATGCGATGATCCTTTACAACTCATGGATAGGCCTCTATTGAAACGAGTCCAATAATTTTCGTGCTTTGTTGCTTGGTTTTCTTGATGTCGCTTTGGGATTTTATTTTGGTGTTGCTTTCGATTTTCTTGGTTTTTGCTGTTGTCTTTCTCGCTTGGAGCTTTAATTCTTGGGGAGTTCGAGAGGAAGGATAGGCAAAGGATTCTAACTCGGTGCTCGTTCTATTGTCGGTCTGCGTAACTGACGTTTAATTGTCGCTAGGCGGGACTCCTTCTTCTTATCACTTTCTTTAATCAGTGAGTGGTTCGGACCCTTATTTCCTACTTCTTTATGTCTACATCTCTAATATTTCAAACGTTCAATCGATGATGCCTGGCTGAACGCCTAGGAAATCCTTAGCCATAATGCATGCCAGCCACTAAGAAAGGAACATGGAAATTATAGACTAACTTGTATATTCATGAACATGATATAAACATGAGCTCCAATATACAAGCGGTAATTGAATATTGGTTGCGGCCTGGTGCCTTGGAGAGTTTGGACCCACGGAACTCCAAAATTGGAACACGACTTTGAGAAAATAGGAACTATTGCATAAGTATATATATTGCTGCTTTACTTCTTCTACTTTATCTCATGCATTGTATGATAGTTGAACTGTTCATGCATTTGCATGGTCTGGGATAACTTGTGCACAAGGTTTGGTATTTTCTCGAAACGGTATTCCTGGGCACTGGAATCGTATCGACCCGGGGAAAAATATTTGATCGTGCTAGTCGGGATGCATTACGGGACCTTCAGCAGGGCTTGCTACTCGGGCTGACAGGGCACGCCGCAATGCCTTGGATAAGTTCCCATGGTGTCGATCACACCAATGACCATATATAGATAGAACACATGCTAATCTATTGTCTTGTGCAGATGGTAAGTATGCTTGTGTTTTATTGCAGGGAAGGCATGCATCGGTTGAGTAAGCAACCGATGTACTTTACGGGTTTAACGTTATTTTTGTTCCTCTAAAATCATGTAACTGATATGAACTGAATTTACTTAGTTCTCAATAGCAAGATCATTTTAATGCATGCTCGTCCCTAATAAGCAAGTATTAATTTAGGCGAGTGGGTTCATCCCGCTCACCAGTACAACTGAGTACTGACCCACGTTATGGGCAATTGTTTCAGGCACTCAGAGTGTGCAACGCTAGTGGATAGACGAGAAGGCGTTAGAAGCTCTTCTATTTTGAAGTATAGTTGAAGCCAGTTCATTTTGGAGGCATGGACTTTCAATCTATACAAGGACATAATGTACAGACGACAAGGCTTATCTGATGGAGCGCGCCCTACTTTTTGAGTTTTTCTTTTGTAATGCAAACCAAGTAGCCGAGAGGTGCATTAAATATAAACTCTATGTAATTACTCTGAATTATCAATAAAAAGCATGTTTTCTTCCTATACCTTGTGCACAAATATATGTGAATGTGTTTTCTAACTTGTGTTTTAAATGGTTTCTTATCACTGCACGTTCTTGCCTTGTGCAAGCACAATTCCAGGCTTGCACGTCATTATGTCCAAGCGAGGACGATCGGTTCCATAAAGGATCCAGGCGAGGACGATTGACCCTTGTGGGATCGGGGCATGACAGGGTTTCAGCAAACCGGGGTTGGCGCACGCTTCTCAGGTTAGCGGCGGCGGCGGTCCGACTTTCGACGCGGTCGCAGGGTGGCGAGTTGGGCCGGGACGTCGACGGATGAGGGGAGGAAAGGTTTAGGGTTAGGGTTTCCTTTCGTCATATATATATATATATATATATATATATATATATATATATATATATATATATATATATATATATATATATATATATATATGTGTGTGTGTGTGTGTGTATGTGTGTGTGTGTGTGTGTGTGTGTGTGTAACCGAGAGGGGTATTGGGTCGGGTCATGGACAACAGGGGGATCGGATAAAATTTGATTCCTATTGCTGCTGTTATTCGTTTGTGGTGTAAGGGTTTTAGTTTTTATTTTATTTTAATTTTTATATATTTATTTTCCTTTTGTTATACCTTATATTATAATTAGTTTAACTATCTTTATTATTAACCACACCATAGTTACTATTAGTCCATAAAATAATGGTTTTATCTCATTTTATTTTTTATTATTCATTATTATTTCTATAAAAAAATTATTATTATTTTATATATCTTTATTTTATTTTATTTTTTCATAAAAGCTATTATTTTAGGTGTTTTAAAATTTTAACGTCTGGTATATTTATTTATCTACTATCAAACTACCCTCATGTGCTGGCAGTGTACATAACCTAGTATTAATATTTTAATTATTAATTAGAAAATCTACGATGGTTACAACTGGAAACCAAGCATTCACGACAAATTATGCCCTACGACTTGCTATCATTAAGCTAACGAGGGTTATCACAGTCCTAGTTACTAACACATGCAGTTTGAGATTTCCTACAGCCACATGCCCTACAGACCATCAGGGTTATCTAGGCACATGGATATATAGAATAGATTATATCAGGTATAGTAATTTACAGGAATATGCAACACTCGATGGCGTGGTGGAAGTATGCCCCTCACGATGGAGATCTCCAAATCCATCAGATATCGGTGGGATACCAAGATTGCATATAGACAAAAAATCTCTCTAGATGCTTCTAATTTATTAATCTAGTTGTTATCCTGGAAAAGTTATCAAGAATTCCTGACCGTGGTGCTCAAGAATTTGCCTTAGACATAATGCAGGACAAGACATGATAGTAGCTTGACAAGTACATTCAGGATAAGAGTAAGCAAATCAACCACGAAAATTTATCTTATTAATTCAAGCATTATAGTCCAAAAAATTCTAGCATGTCAAGAGTGTACTTCGTTTAGCCACTATAAGGAGTATCAATACAGGTCAGGTTAACTCGATACGATGAGCTATTATCATGAATATCATGGCAAGTATTGTCACGCCCCAATCTTCCGCAAGCTCGATCATCCCCGCTGAACGTGAATTACCGCATTACAGCACTCCCGCAGGACATTCGTTCTCATCGGGACGTGATATCGTACGAGCCTGGAGTTGCGCTCAGACAAGGTGATAATGTCAAACATCATAGTTATCATCGAAACGACAAAGTTGCAGCAAAAGTCAAGTATTGTGTACCAAGCACACATCAGAGTATACGCAGCGAAGCTCTCGATAGATTCCAAATAAAAATACCACGAAGGAGATTGCCTCAAAGGCGATGCAACACTCTTGCTCTTTCTCTTGCCTACAAAGGTACTTACCGTTCCATACATCATGTCCCATATATCCAAGCTGTGCCACTACTCTGCATACCTGAAATAATGCCCACAAACGTGGGTCAGTACACAGTTATACTGGTGAGCGGGGTAACCCACTCGTCTAAATCGATACTAAGTAGAATAGTGAATGCAAACAGTTATATGGTGATCTTTCTACTTGAATCCTAGATTCATTTTATGGCAGAGGTATGATATGTTAAGAAAAACTGTAAACCAGGTTAAACATGCAAGCATTCAACTCAAGCAAATATATAAGTAATATCCAACTTAAAGGAAACTATCATGCAAATTATCCTACTCAAACCCAAGCAACGCGTGAACCTATCGAATCACAATCCAAGCCTCAATATCCATCCTCAAACCATGCCACAATCCAAGCCTTACTAATCCAATCATCGATATGCACGCTCTTGCCCGAGGCAAGGTAGTCGCCGCCTACACGAAAAGCACAAACCAAACCAAAGCAAACTAACTCTTATCTATATGAAGTCACTGGTCCAACCATAAAGGACTAATCAACTACAGTTCTACCTGATCCAGCACTGAGTAGCTAGCCTGCCTGGTCGTATCGAACTACCGACACTGCGCCCAAGGCACGTTACCATTTGTCTCCTCTATGACCGAATAGTCCCGGTGCCCCGAAGCATATTCCGTTCGAGGAAATCAAACCATGTGCACAACATGTTGTCTGTGACCATGCAAACACCAAGCAGGTATAATGAGAGAATCGAGCCTTCTTGCCCCCATTAAACGATACTTGCCTCAATCCAACCAACTATCCGTAACCATTCTCCAACAATAGTCCAAGACACCATCTCAAGTTATCCCCATAGGCAGTATGTCGCTTCTCGACACAATGTTCCAATTGGTGCAACATCCCTCGTTTTGAAAGCTCTATGGCACAATGCCCTAACAATGGCACAATGCCCTCACTGATGCAATTATCTAATTTTGCACGCTTTGTTTGACAAAGCGCCCAACTGATACTCGTGCACGGATGTACGCTCGCTCGCCCGCTCGAAGTGCCTCGATGTTCCAACCAAGATACTCTACTCAAGCTCCAACTGCCCAAACGTAAAACCAAATCAAGCCACAAATCATATCCAACCAAACGATACACACTCTATGTACGCCTTGTATTTATCAATAGGTTAATTAAACCAAATTGACATGTATTTGATTATGTGTGACTAGTGTCGTATCCATAATTGGATACATGTAGGTCGTATTCCGATAATTTGGAGATACGGGTTAATTTGGTGGTTTTCTTCCTACACGGGGGTTTGAGCATGTCACATTTTGACACGGGCACGTAGTTAAGTAAATAGTTCTTCGTATTATTCATAATTATAATTTTAGACTTGCTCGTGTCCTTCTGGATATGTTTAGTTGTGTGGTAGAGCCATATCGCAAGCGTATCATAGAATGAGTGTGATACGGGTTCGGTGTAATCTACGTGTTTGTTTTATTGCATTTTAGATTCAATTTGACTTGGTAATAGCTATTAGAATAATATAATTATTATGATTGTATGATATATATGTATATGTATATTTATGTGAATATCTATGTTTCATTTGGAGGTGTTGGTGGTCATGAGAGATAGGGGGTTCATATGCATTACTAGTGTAGTTAGCTATATGTATATACTTAGTGATATATATGTAGATATAAATATATATGTATGTGGTACATATATATGTGGAGATGTATATATATATATATATATGTGTGTGTGTGTGTGTGTGTGTGTGTTGGTTAGTGGTTATATTTATATATGTATGTATGTATGTGATTATATATCATATATAGAGTTACATATATGTATATATGTAAGTATAGTTATATTATTTGGGTGTGTGTATGTATAGATATGTATTTATATTCATATGTATGTGTTGGTTAGTGATAATATATATATATATATATATATATATACTTTTGTGTGTGTGTGTGTGTATGTGTGTGTGTGTCTTAGTGGAGTGCACATTGGTTATGTGTGTGAGTGAGTGTTGTGTCGTGTTCAGTGAGAGGGGATCGAGATTTTGTAGTATTCAGTAGCAGCATCAGCAGCTAGCTGAAAACTAATGCAGCAACAGCAAGATGTTTCTGCAACAACAGCAAGAGGCATGCACCAACAACAACAAGAGAAGCCACTGCAGTAGCATTAGCAGCAAAGACAGCAGTTGCAGCATGGCATGGCAGCAATGCATCATGAGCAGCCACTGCAAACTGTGCAACAACACAACAAGAGGCTTCAGCTGCAACTGCAGAACAACAAGAGGCTTCAACAGCAACTACAGCAAGAGGGCAACAACTAGAGCAGGTAAGGGGGTTAGCCTTGAGTTGATAGTTTAGTTAGTTAGTTATATTGTTATCTAGTTAGTTATGTATACATATTGCTAACTAGCAGTTATATATATATATATATATATATATATATATATATTGATATGTTAGTAGGTAGTTAGTAGTATTGTATAAGTTAATGCATGTTAGTTTTTAGTTAAGGTATTGGGTAGTTAATTACATATTAGAATCTGGATTACCTAGTGATACCAAGGTAATGTCAAGGTATTGGTTGATACTCAAGGTATTGGGTTTGAGTATCAAGATGGGTGTGTAGGTGGTGAGATACCGCATTGGTTTAAAGCCAAGGTATCCACTTTGCATTAGTTAGCTAAGAGTACTATATATATTAGCATTTTTATATCTAAAAACTTGCGTATCTTACGATACGGTATCTTTGTTTGTACCCTAGTATCTTAGCATAGCTAGTGTGGCCTATTTACATAGTGTATGGACCTAATATCCTAGAGTTTGACTCATACAACCTAGAAATAGCTAGTTTGACTAGTTTGATCTAGAGTTGACCTAGTTTGACAATTTGACTTAGAAATGGCTTTATGACTTGGAATTAAACTAGTTTAACTTATTTTCATTCCAAAACCTTATATTGATGTAATATACAACACCAGCTTGGGCATCAAGAGACACTCCTTGCTCAGGACCTCAGGCGAGTATATTTCTCTGTTAGTTTTTATTTTATAATAGTGTATATATCTCATGTTCTAGAACTGTATACTTGATTCTGACATAGTGGTTTCACGGACTGGTACTACATGGATCCTGCCAGGAGATGTTATCCCCTACCGTGTTTAGCAGATACTCCTTCACATGTATTTTATCGTGTGTATTAGATATTGATTTATTGTATTTCGTGTATACACACTGCTCGTGCTCAGTGTGCCCATATTTGTGTTCATAATGTGTCGTGATTGGATCCATTGGTATTAGTTGGGGATGGGGGAGTAGGAGTTGATTATGTGATCAAAGTTCCAGTGTATTCGTGTACATGTCGATTACATACCGCACTTGTAATCGAGTTACCTTATTGTATTCGTATTCAACCTAAACCGATCACATAATGGACTTGTTTTCTGAGGCACATTAGTTAGATTCTAGTTATTCCTTTATATTGTAGATATTCATATTGCTTGTTCTTATTCCAGTACATTACCTGTTCACTCTAATTTATTTTATTCTGTTGTTTAGTTATCTTGTATTCTTTTCTATTATCTGTTTTATATGCTCGATTATATATTTGAAACTACTTTCAAAGGTGTGTACTTCGCTCCAATCCTGACTGGATATATTTTTCCAGATAATTGGCTCATAGATCAGTGTCCCACATTCTACAGACCGCAGGAGGGCATACCATTAGAGGATACTGTTGTAGACCAGGAGGACTTAGTTCTAGAGCCTGAGAAGGTTTAGTTTATTTGGTGGATTTGTATTTGACTGTTATTAAGATTCATGGCATGTATATTATTTCAGACTTTTGGATTGTATCTTAATTCTTTTCTTTGTTATTCCATTCGTGCTTGATCTTCCTTAGTTTGCATTATGATTGAGTATAGTTACATTTGTGAGATACCATATTGTTCCTCCTTTTGGAGTTGAGATAATTGACATGTACCATATATATATATTATTGAGATGTTTAGTTAGTTAGAGTTGACCCAGACAATGTTCTACCGTCGATGCTGCGGCGTAGGCTAGACGTACCCACGTACTAGTGCCCGAATATCCAGGTGCGGGTCGTGATACATTTTTAGTGGTGGTCCATGCAGGTCTAGAGTCACAATTAAAGCGATATCGTAGTAGTGCGCACCTAGAGTACTGCTACAAGCCTGCTTTAGAAAATAGAATTTAATCTGAGAGTTTACTCAATCATAACTAAGAAATACTTCCAATATCAGTTTTGCTATCCTTATCTATTGAATGTTTGCTTACTTTGAATAAACCTGTCCTTCTTTGATGATATTGTATCATACTCAATATTGATTCCTTTGTTCCATCTATCTTCAGGATGTCGCCGAAGACGCGTTCCCAATGCTCAGGTACCATGTCAGTGCGGTCAGTCACTTCGTCGCCTATGAGGGTAGCACCATCAGACATTGTTCGAGCAGCTATATTCAGGACGTCAGCTTCACCGATCCAGGTTGGCGTTTCTGCAGCAGCTTTCGGAGGTGCTTCACCTTCGGTGCAGAGGACAGCGCCGACAGTTTCAGGGGATCTTCTACCCCCACCATCCGCAGTTGATCAGACACAGATGTTTGCGCTCTTTTAGCAGATGATGGAGGCGCAGCAGTGTCAGTCAGAGGTTATGCAGCAGAGCATTAAGAACGCTCACCAGATTGTACTCGCAGCAGTTGAGAGAGCCGCCTTAGTCCAGCCATAGACGGCACCACCTCACTTTACCCCGCAGCAGCCAAGGCCGGGGACCATCATAGACTTCAATAGGATGGGGCCGAAGGACTTTAAAGGTACTGAAGGGATCCTTTATGCTGATGATTGGATAGAAGTTATTGAGCGAAACCTGCGGCTGGCACAGATTCCAGAGAGGTTACAGATAGAGGCCGCGGGGAGTATGATGTTTGATATTGCGTTGACTTAGTTCAGGATGGACCCCAGGATCTCAGTACCAAGACTTACTTGGGAAGCTTTCAAAGAGCTCTTCAAGAAAAAGTTCTTTCCAGATGTGGTTTTGACATCTCTAGAGAGCCAGTTCCAGTACCTTGTTCAAGGAGGTATGACGGTTGATGAGTATGCGGAAGAGTATTGCAGATTATGATGCTTTGTGGAGGGACAGAACCCTAGAGGAAGAGCCAGGAAGTTCAGGAAGGGCCTTAACAGGAAGGTCAAAGCACATACAAAATGGAGATCTCACCGCTACTTTCGAGGAGATTCTGAGGCAGGCACAACGGACAGAGGATGATCTAGAGCTTGGCTCTAAGAGGCCGAGAGACACAGGAGGATCCAGTACCAATACAGGTCCAATGAAGTGGCCTTATTTTTAGCAGCAGCACCAGAGGCATTTCCAACAGCCGAGGCAGCAGTATCATGGACTAGCTAGAGCGTCGGTACAGCAGATGCACCAAATCCAGAGGGTAGCTATTTTTTGCACTTTTTGTAAGAAGTAAGAACATGGATGGGATACATGTAGGATGAGATTGGGCCAGTGCTTATTTTGCTGATCAAGAGACCATCAGTTAAGGGCTTGTCCTAAAGTTCCATCTCGTCCAGCTCAGGACGGAGCTCAGGCACAGAGAGCACCCGCAAGACCATCAGCGGGACAGTAGAGAGGACCTCTTCTACCAACACAACAACAGCAGTTCGCTCAGCACCACCAGCAGCAGAGAGGTGCCCAGCGATAGGGGCGAGCTTTCGCCTTGACCGTCGAGGAGGAGGAGCCAGTCGGAGATGTTATCTCAGGTTCAGTTTATCTTGATTCTTTTCCAGCTCATGCTTTATTTGATTCCGGTGCTTCACATAGTTTTATATCTGTATCTTTTGCTCTGAAAGATCATCTTGAGTCTGAACCATTGGCGAGGACTTGCAAGATCATGACCGGGGGTGGTATTATCCTGGTCAGTAATGTTTGCAAGGATCGAAGAGTTTTTTTTTGGAGGCTGAAAGTTGAGCGTATGTCTACTCGTAATGCTACTTCTAAAATTAGATATAGTACTCAGGATGGATTGGTTGAGTAGGCATCATGCTAGTATCGATTATCGAGGAGGCAAAGTTTTATTTCAGATACTAGGAGATCCAGAGTTTGAGTTCGTTAGAGGAGCAACAGAGCAGAGCGAATGAGACTTCTGTGGAGCTTTGGTAGAAGAGCAGGAGCCGCCACATCCATTGATTGCTGAGTATATGGATATTTTTCTGGAGAAATTGTCAGAGATATGGATTTCTCTATAGACTTGGTGCCAGGCGCAAAGCCAATATCACAGCACGTCTATAGAGTGAACAATAATGAACTGGCAGAATTGAAGAAGCAGGTGGATAAGTTGCAGGACAAGGGCTTCATCCGCTCCAGTTCATCACCGTGGGGTGCTCCGGTATTATTTGTACGAAAGAAGGATAGGTCGGTATGCATGTGTATCGACTATAGGTCACTCAACAACCTCAATATCAAGAACAAATATCCGTTGTCGCGGATTAACGATTTGTTTGATCAGTTGAGCGGAGCGAAGGTATTCACGAAGATAGACTTAAGGTCGGGGTACCACCAGGTGAAAGTGAAGAAGGAAGACATTCCAAAGACAGCTTTCAGGACTCGGTATGGGCAGTTTGAGTTCTTGGTGATGTCGTTTGGGTTGACCAATGCCCTGGCGGTATTCATGAACCTGATGAATAAGGTGTTTCATCAGTACTTGGATCGGTTTGTGGTAGTATTCATTGATGATATACTGATTTATTCGAAGACCCCGGAGGAGCATGAGAAGCATTTGAGGATAGTTTTGTAGACCCTCATGAAGTAGAAGCTATATGTCAAGCTTTCAAAGTGTGAGTTCTTTCTTGATAAGGTTGAATTCCTCGGGCATATGATTACAGGAGACGGAATCTCAGTAGACCCGAAGAAGATTTTAGCAGTTGAGTCGTGGTCTACCCCGAGTTCAGTAGCAAAGATCGAGAGTTTTCTTGGATTGGCATGCTATTATCGGAAATTTGTTCAGGATTTTTCCAGGATTGTGGAGCCGATGACTAGACAAACCAGGAAGGATGTAGAGTTTGTCTGGACCGAGAATTATCAGTTTGCTTTTGAGGAGCTAAAGAAGAGGTTGACTATAGCTCCAATATTGACATTTCCATCAGGGACATGAGGATTTTCTATATATAGTGATGCATCGGGTAAGGGTTTGGGTTGTGTGTTGCAGCAGAATGGGAAGGTGATTGCCTATGCTTCCAAGCAATTATGCCCGCATGAGAAGAGTTATCCTACCCACGACTTGGAGTTGGCAGCCGTTATTTTTGCTCTTAAACAGTAGAAGTACTACTTGTATGGAGAGCGAGTAGAGATCTTTACAGATAATAAGAGATTGAAGTATGTGTTTACACAAAAAGAGCTCAACATGAGGCATGACGATGGTTGGAGTTGATGAAAGACTTCGACATTTCTTTGCAGTACCAACCAGGGAAGGCCAACATAGTCGCGGATGCCTTGAGCAGGTACCCAGTAGCTATATACTTGACGAGGGACAAAAATTTATTGGCCGATCTTAATAGTTTGGGCATTGAGGTATTAGTTCCTGGAGTTGCAGCATAGATGTGGGGACTTCAGGTACAGTCTGAGTTGATGGACCGGATCAGAGCCCAACAGTTCGGTGATGAGTCCCTGAGGAGCATCAGAGCACAAGTCTAGATAGGGTTGGCAGAGGACTTCAGCATTGCAGATGATGGATCATTGTGGCACGGTACCAGGTTATGTATGCCGAGTAGAGCATTGTGCAAGGAGATTCTTCAGGAGGCGCATCGATCTCAGTACTCTATGCATATAGGTGCCAACAAGATGTATAGGGTATCACGACCCGCACCCGATGTAAGGGTATAAGTCAGAAACAACGCCCAGCCTACGCCGCAGAATCGGCGGTAGAACGCTGTCTGGATAATCTATCTAATAATATAATAAACCACCAACAATGATAATATACTCAATTACAGAACTAAGATAGAAATAAGCACGAATCAGATAAAGAATAGATTAGTCACAATACAACTCATGAGTCTAAAATAATACATCAATAAGTTTGAAAGAATACTAACAAATAAGCTGGAGACAAATCCAGTACAAGAATACTAAGAAGCTACTACTCCCGGGTCAACTGTCTCAGTTGGGATAAGTCCCTCCTGAGCTAGGGTCTCAGACTCTAGACCCACAATATTCTGAGGTCCATAATAGGTAGGGTACCAGTCCTCAGTGTCATCTGGAAATAATATATCCAGTCAGGAAAGGAGCAAAGTACATCTCTAACAGCAGTTCTAATCAATGATAAAAACTATGTAACAATAAATAGATGTGAATATACAAGATGCACAATAAATACGAGAGATATATATACAATAAGGAAATACTGGAATAAATACAATAATGAGCAATATGTCAATGAACAAGAATACTAATGTCTAAGTGTGTGAGTACTAGCTTTAACATGTGATCGGCTTGGGAACTTGATACAAGATATATGGCCTGGCTAATCATACGTGCGGTGTATGATTAATACTATTTAATACAAGACTTGATACAAGGAGAATATGATCACATATCTACACTAAAATACTCCCCACCCTCGACTGGTATAATAGATCCAACTATAGTACGCTATGGTACAAGATTTCCCAAGAAGATAGCTAGTCTTCCCGAGAATTATTGTATGTACATGTACAAGATAATCAATGAAACAAGACTTGCACAAGATACACCATATACCAAGGAATAATATCTCATGACGAGATCCAGATATACCAATTCGTGTAACCATCATGTCAAGAGAACAAGGATATCTATACTAGATACAATAAACATAGAGGATATCATAAATAAAAAACTATCAGAGAATGTACTCGCTTGAAGTCCAAAGAATAGTCTCACAGATATCTGACACAGTGCCTAGAAGACCTAGATATGGAATACAACATCAATACAAGGTTTCAGAAAGAGAATAAGTTAAACTAATCAATTTCTAGGTCAATAAGTCAATTCTAAGTCAAAAGTCAAACTATGGTCAACTATGGTCAACTATAGTCAAACTATGGTCAACTATCTATTTCTAGGTTGCATAAGCCTATCACAAAAATATTAGGTCAAGATACTAAAGTCTAAGCCATGAAAACCACATCTTAAATATTAGGATACCGTATCTCCAGATACGTAAATTCCAAGGTAAAACATCAATATATAAATATCAAACAATTAATTATTAATAATATATAATCACAATTACAACATTAAATAGGTACCGTAGTTTTGAACCAACTTGGTATCTCAACAATAATCACAAACTTGATACCCAAACCCAAATCTTGGGTATCCCCAATTACCTTGGTTTTCTCAAGGTAATTCCATATAACTTGTTATATTAACAACCCGTAACATATATATACATACATACTACTCTATATACTATAATAAAATTAGCAATTTAGGAGATACATCATTATATATATATATATATATATATATATATATATATATATATATATATATATATATATATATATATATATATATAACTGCCTAACTGTCACCAAAAACTATTCTGCTGTCACTGAAAGCTGCTGATATATAAATATACTGCTATTTTAGTGACAGTTTCCTACACTGTCACTAAAAATTGTCACTGAAATCCTGATACGCTTGCTGATACGCTGCTATTTCAGCGACAGTTTTCCTGAACTGTCGCTGGCTGTTGTCGCTGTTCCCTGCTGCTGCCCTTCAGCAACGATGCTGCTGTTGCTGTCGCTGATTAGCTGCTGCTGCTGCTGTGCTATTTTGCTGCTACTATCGCCAATTGGCTGCTGCCGTCGCTGATTAGCTGTCCCTGCCGTCACTAATAGTATATATATATATATATATATATATATACATATATATATATATATATATATATATATATATATATATATATATATATATATATAACACATATATATATATATGTACATCATCCTCCAAGTATATATATATACATCTATATACATAATAACTACTAATAACTATATATACACCCCTTCCTAGTGTTATGTACATAAATACTATATAGCAACAACACACACACATAAATATATTGATAACTATTCATATATGTATATATATATAATCATATAACTTCCATACATAAATATAAATATCCATTTAAGTATACATATATATATACATGCTATAATATGTATATACTTACACAATAACACCTATAATCACATAGTATCATATATATGTATAGTTACTACCATATAGAATATATGTACTTAACAAACACATATAATAATTATAATAATAACATATATATATATATATATATATATATATATATATATATATATATATATATATATATATATATATATATATATATATATATATATATATATATATATATATTGTAACAACATATATACATATTTACACATAACATATATACTATAATATATATATTTATACATGTAGAAGAATGGCTACATAATATATACACATATAGTACATACATAATGCATAGATCTAAGACACAAGAAGCATAATTATATATACTATAACATATATATATATATATATACTATAACATATATATATATATATATATATATATATATATATATATATATATATATATATATATATATAATCTTCTTGAATTAAGAGCATAATAAATAGATCTACATATAATTTGCACCATCATATGGAGAGTATCACACCGTATCCAACTAGATCTAGGATACGCATGCGACACGAGTCCAATACACATCCAAATGTACCCCGAAGGACACACACAAGTCACATATACTATTTATGAATAATACGAAGTGTCAAATATAGATCTACGTGTCCGTGTCAAAATATGACATGTACAAAGTCCCGTGTCGGAGGAAAATCCCCCAAAACAACACGTATCACCAAATTGTTAGGATATGACGTACACGTACCCAATTATGGATACGACACTAGCCCCAAACACACAAGCACATGTCAAATTGATCTACAGGATCAATTGACACACACAACAATTGTCAATCTCGAAATTCCCCCAAAATTGACATAAAAAGTACCATAACTTTCTTAATGGGTCTCCTATGAACACAAAACCAAATCCTATGGGTAGCCTATGCTTATGGATTAATTTTCCATGGTTAAATCTCAGATTTAGAACCTAAATTAAGGGAGAAAATTGAATTATACCTATTGGAAGATGGATTCCCAATGAAACCTCCAATTGAGATGAAATTACCTCCAACTTGTAGATCCTTGCTTTTCAAGTCTCTAATGGTGATTTGGGAAGGAATTGGAATAAAATTTGGTAGGGAAATGAAATGGGAATGAAGGAATTTTGTTGAGGGAAATTCTAGATCTAGTTTTAGAATGAAAAGATGAGAGAGAATTTTTTCTCTTCTTTTAAATAGGCCGGCCCCTATTTCCCCTCCCTCAAGCTACTATGTAATGTCCATTATACCCCTTGGGGCCTCTCATAAAGAAATAATTAAGGAAGGAAGCTTCTAGTCTAATGGTTTAATTAATTTAATCCATTTCATTAACAATGGGCTTTCCAAATAGGCTAAGTTCTAACCAAATTAATTCATGTTGGTCCATGGGTCCAAACTAACTAGTTAGGTCCACTAACACAAGTCTAAATTAAATAACTAATATCTAACAACAATTAAATAATACAACAAATAATTATTTATCATGCACAATATTTAATTAAATATGAAATTACTAAAATACCCTTTCGTAGAAAATATGGCAGTGACATAGGGACATGAGAGAGCATATTTGGTGGTATGGTATGAAGCGGGAGGTAGCTAGTTTCGTATCTAGATGTTTGGTTTGCCAGCAGGTAAAGGTGGACAAACAGAGGCCAGGTGGATTGCTTCATCCTTTACCCATTCTAGAGTGGAAATGGGAGCATGTGACGATGGACTTTGTTTCAGGACTTCCGCGTTCTCCAGGAAGTAAAGATGCGATTTGGGTCATCGTAGACAGGTTGACCAAATTAGCCCGCTTTCTGCCATTCAAAGTGGGTACATCTACGGAGAAGCTCGCGGAGATGTATGTGCATCAGATAGTCAGATTGCATGGAGTTCCTGTAAGCATAGTCTCGGATCGGGATAGTCGCTTCATATCCCACTTCTGAAGTAGTTTGCAGACTAGCTTGGGCACTCAGCTCAAGTTCAGTACCGCATATCACCTTCAGACAGACGGGCTGTCAGAGAGGACTATCCAGACTCTCAAGGATATGCCACGCACCTGTGTTTTGGATTGTGGAGGCTCTTGGAAGGATTATCTTCACCTGGTAGAGTTTTCTTACAACAACAGTTACCAGGCCAGTATAGAGATGTCACTGTTTGAGGCGTTGTATGGACGGAGATGCCGCACTCTGTTATAATGGGACGATGTTAGAGAGAGATCCATATTGGGACCAGAGATGGAAGTAGATGCAGCTGAGAAGGTAAATCTCATCATGGATAGACTTCGGGTGGCGCAGGACAGATAACGGCATTGGGTCGATAGCCACCGGAGACCATTGGAGTTTGAGGTATAGATTTTATTTTGCATTGCTTGTGATTGTTTGTTTTTGTTATAGTGCTAAGGTTGTGTTTTGTTCTAGGTTGGCGGTATGATTTTCTTGAGGATTTCTCCGGCAAGTGGCACGATTCATTTCGGTAGAGGCGGAAAACTTAGTCCATGATTCATCGGACCTTTCAGTATTCTTGAGAGGGTCGATGCAGTTGCTTACAAACTAGACTTACCACCTGCATTGGAGGGAGTGCACAACGTGTTTCACGTGTCGCATATGAGATAGTACATGGCAGATCCTAGCCATGTGTTGGATCACTCGGAGATAGAGGTGGGCCCTACTCTTAACTATCCAGAGCAGTCAGTTGAGATTCTGGATCGGAGAGAAAAGGTGCTGAGAAACCAGACAATTCCTTTGGTGCGTGTCGCGTGGAGGCATCACTCGCCAGAAGAGAGTACCTGGGAGCGAGAGGCCGAGAGGCCGAGATGCCCGAGCGATATCCATATCTGTTTGAGCTGTGAGGTATAATTCTTTCTTGCTTGTACTGATTGCTTTTGGTAGTTAGTTTCTTCCTTAATTTTGTGGACGAATTTTTTTTAAGGTGGGTAAGATTGTCACCTTCACTTTTTTAACTAAGGGTAGTTTAGTAATTTGGCATGGATAATTATATTTTTAGGATTATAATATTAAATATTGTACATGTTATAAATATTAATTATTTATTTATTATAGATGTTAGATTTATTTTGGACTTGTGTAGTGGACCTAACTAGTTTAGTTTAGATCCATGGACCAACATTTAATTCTAGTTAGAATTGAGCTCAATAGTAAGCTTATTTATTAGCAGGATGAATTAATTAGTGAAACCAATTAGACTAGAACCTTCTCTCCTTAATTATTTTTTTATGACAAGTCCCAAAGGGTATTTTAACTTTCTATAGTAGCTTGGATGAGGGACAATGGGCCGGCCACCATAGGGAGGAGAGAGACTCTCTCTCTACTCATTTGTCATTCCAAATCTAGATCTAGAATTTTCTCTCTTCCAAATTTCTTCATTTCCATACCAATCCCTACTCAAATTTCTTCCCAATTCCTTTTCTATTCTTCATTGGAGGCTATTAGAACAAGGATCTACAAAAAGAAAGCAATGATCTACAAGGAGGAGTAAGGATCTACAAGTTGGAGGCTATTTTCACTCAATTTATGAATTTCATTGGGAATCTATCTCTCAATAGATACAATTCAATTTTTTCTCTCTAATTAGGTTCTAAATCTGTAATTTAATCATAAAGAACCACCCCATATGATAAGGCTACCCATAAGAATTGGAATTAGGTTCATAGACCTATGAAGAAAGTTATATGGTATTTTGTGTCAATTTTGGGGAAATTCTGAGATTGACACATCTTATGTTTGTCAATAGATCAATTAGACCAAATTGGCATGTGTTTGATTGTGTGTGACTAGTGTTGTATCCACAATTGGATACATGTAGGCCGTATCCCGATAATTTGGAGATACGGCTTGATTTGGTGGTTTTTTTTCGACACGGGGGTTTGAGCATGTCATATTTTGACATGGGCACGTAGTTGAGTAATTAGTTCTTCGTATTATTTATAATTATGATTTTAGACTTGCTTATTTTTTTGGGATACGTTTTGTTGTGTGGTGGAGCCGTATCGCAAGTGTATCATAAATGAGTGTGATACGGGTGATATGCACTCCACGTGTTTGTTTTATTGTATTTTATATTCAAATTGACTTGGTAATAGCTATTAGAATGATATAATTATTATGATTGTATGATATATATGTATATGTATATTTATGTGAATGGCTATGTTTCATTTGGAGGTGTTGGTGGTCATGAGAGATAGGGGGTTCATATGCATTACTAAGTGTAGTTAGCTATATATATATATATATATATATATATATATATATATATATATATATATATATATATGTGTGTGTGTGTGTGTGTGTGTGTGTGTGTGTGTGTGTGTGTGTTGGTTAGTGGTTATATGTATGTATGTATGTATGTATGTATGTATCATATATAGAGTTATATATATGTATATATGTAAGTATAGTTATATTATTTGGGTGTGTGTATGTATAGATATGTATTTATATTCATATGTGTGTGTATATGTGTTGGTTAGTGATATATATATGTATAGATATATATTTACTTGTATGTGTGTGTGTCTTAGTGGAGTGCACATTGGTTATGTGTGTGAGTGAGTGTTGTATCATGTTCAATGAGAGGGGATCGAGATTTAGTAGTATTCAGTAGCAGCATCAACAGCTAGCTGCAAACTAATGCAGCAACAGCAAGATATTTCTGCAGCAACAACAAGAGGCATGCAACAGCAACAACAAGAGAAGCCACTACAGCAGTATTAGCAGCAAAGACAGCAACTGCAGTCGCCACTGCAACAGCAACTGCAGCAAGAGCAGCAACATGCAGCAACATTAGCAGCAAAGGCAGCAGCTGCAGCATGGCATGGCAGCAATGCATCAAGAGCAGCCTGCAGCAACAACTACAGCAAGAGCAGCCACTGCAAACTGTGTAGCAACACAGCAAGAGGCTTCAGCTGCAACTGTAGAACAGCAAGAGGCTTCAACAGCAACTACATCAAGAGGCCAGCAGCTAAAGAAGGTAAAGGGGTTAGCCTTGAGTTGATAGTTTAGTTAGTTAGTTATATATATATAACACAGCCACTGCAAACTGTGTTATATATATATAACTAGTAATCAATATGTATATATATATATATATATATATATATATATATATATATATATATATATATATATGTATATTTGAATATGGATTTAATTGGATGACTCAATTTCGAGTGGTGTATGGATCGGATTCATAGGTCTCGTGCGATAGTCAGATTGAACGATTGGAGAATGTCTTGAATAAATGATAAGGCTTATATCGAATTGGGATTCGTGGAAATGGAAATTGATATCTTGGTTAAGGAAACTTATTGGGAAGTTGGAGTATCGTGCGAGCAATTTCGGATTGAAACAAACAAATTCAACTTGAATACAATATCGCTCGAATAGAAGTGTAAGCGATAACGAATTTGGATTAAAATTCGAAAGAACGATCTTGAAATCTAGTTCGAAGAGATAACATTCGAATTTAGTCCCAACGAGAACGATTATCCTGCGGGAGCGCCGGCGTGGTGATTTCACGTACGGCGGTATATATATATATATATGTGTGTGTGTGTGTGTGTGTGTGTGTGTGTATGTATTGGTATGTTAGTAGGTAGTTAGTAGTATTGTATAAGTTAATGCATGTTAGTTTATATGTAAGGTATTGGGTAGTTAATTACATATTAGAATCTAGATTACCTAGTGATACCAAGGTAATGTCAAGGTATTGGTTGATACTCAAGGTATTGGGTTTGAGTATCAAGATCGGTGTGTAGGTGGTGAGATACCGCATTGGTTCAAATCCAAGGTATCTACTTTGCATTAGTTAGCTAAGAGTACTATATATATATATATATATATATATATATATATATATATATATATATATATATATATATATATTAGTATTTTTATATCTAAAAACTTGCGTATCTTACGATACGGTATCTTTGTTTGTACCCTAGTATCTTAGCATAGCTAGTGTGGCCTAGTTACATAGTGTATGGACCTAATATCCTAGAGTTTGACTCATACAACCTAGAAATAGCTAGTTTGACATAGTTTGACTAGTTTAACCTAGAGTTGACCTAGTTTGACTATTTTGACTTAGAAATGGCTTTATGACCTAGAATTGAACTAGTTTAACTTATTTTTATTCCAAAATCTTGTATTGATGCAATATACCATATATAGGTCTGTGTGATACCATCTTGGGCATCGAGAGACACTTGCTCAGGACCTCAGGCGAGTACATTTCTCTGTTAGTTTTTATTTCATAATAGTGTATATATCTCATGTTCTAGAATTGTATACTTGATTCCGACACAGTGGTTTCACGGACTGGTACTACATGGATCCTGTCAGGAGATATTATCCCCTACTGTGTTCAGCGGGTACTCTTTTACATATATTTTATCGTGTGTATTGGATATTGATTTATTATATTTGTGTACACACACTGCTCGTGCTCAGTGTGTCCATATTCGTGTTCATAACGTATCGTGATTGGATCCATTGGTATTAGTTGGGGATGAGGGAGTAGGAGTTGATTATGTGATCAAATCCCCAGTATATTCGTGTACATGTCGATTACATACCACACTTGTAATCGAGTTACCTTATTGTATTCGTGTTCAACCTAAACCGATCACATAATGGAGTATTATTCTGAGGCACATTAGTTAGATTTCTGTTATTCCTTTATATTGCAGATATTTATATTGCTTGTTCTCATTTCAGTATATTACCTGTTCACTCTAATTTATTTTATTCTGTTGTTTAGTTATCTTGTATTCTTTTCTATTATCTGTTTTATATGCTCGATTATATATTTAAAACTTCTTTCAGAGGTATGTACTTTACTTTAATCCTGACTGGATATATTTTTCTAGATGATTGGCTCATAGATCAGTATCCCATATTCTACGGACCGCAGGAAGGCATACCATTAGAGGATACTCTTGTAGACCAGGATGACTTAGTTCCAAAGCCTGATGAAGTTTAGTTTATTTGGTGGATTTGTATTAGACTGTTATTGAGATTCATGGCATGTATATTATTTTAGACTTGTGGATTATATCTTGATTCTTTTCTTCGTTATTCCATTCGTGCTTTATCTTTCTTAGTTTGCATTATGATTGAGTATAGTTATATTTGTGAGATACCATATTGTTCCTTCTTTTGGCGTTGAGATGATTGACATGTACCATATATATATTGTTGAGATGTTTAGTTATTTAGAGTTAACCCAGACAGCATTCTACCGTCGATGCTGCGGCGTAGGCTGGACGTACCCACGTACTCATGCCTGAATATTCGGGTGCGGGTCGTGACATTCGAACATACAGCAAGAAAGGCCTTCCCACCACCGGAGCTGTCACGACCCGCACCCGGGGTAAGAGTACTAGTCGGAAACAACGCCCAGCCTACGCCGCAGAATCGGCGGTAGAACGCTGTCTAGAAAGTCTATCTAATATAATGAACCACCAAAAGATAGTGTACTCAATCACAGAACTAAGATAGAATGAACACGAATCAGATAAGAATAGAATAGTCATCAACTCATGAGTTTAAAATAATACATCAATGAGTCTGAAGAGTAAGAAAAATAAGCTGGAGACAAATCCAGTACAAAAGAATACTATCATACTACAAAGCTACACTCCAGGGTCAACTGTCTGAGTTGGGATAAGTCCCTCTTGAGCCAGGGTCTCCGAATCTAAACCCACAACATCCTGGAGTCCATAATAGGTAGGGTACTCCTCAGTGTCATCTGAAAAAATATATCCAGTCAGGAAAGGAGCAGAGTACATCTCTAACAGCAGTTCTAATCCATGATAAAAACTATGTAACAGTAAATAGCTGTGGATAAACAAGATGCACAAAATAGATACAAGAGATATATAGACAATAAGGAAATACTGGAAAGAAATACAATAATGAACAATATGCCAATGAAACAATAATATTAATGACTAAGTGTGTGAGTACTAGCTTAACATGTGATCGGCTTGGGCAAGATACAATGCGGCCTGGCTAATCATACGTGCGGTGCATGATCAACACTATTCGCTTACCAATACTTTATTCAATAGGGATTTGATCACATATCTATACTAATACTCCCCACCCCCAACTGGTATAATAGATCCAACCACGGTATGCTATGGCACTAGATTCCCCAAGAAGATAGCTAGTCTCCCCGAGAATTGGTGTCTGTACATGTACAAGATAACCAATGAAATAATACTTGTACCATATACACCATATACCAAGGAATAACATCTCATGACGAGATTCGGATATACCAATCCGTGTAACCATAGTGTCAAAAGAAACATGTAAATCTACACTAGATACAACGAACATAGAGGATATCATAAATGAGAAACTATCAGAGAATGTACTCGCCTGAAATCCAAAGAACAGTCTCACAGATGTCTGACTTGGTGCCTCGAAGACCTAGATATGGAATACCATATTAAAACAAGGTCCCGGAAAGAGAACAAGTCAAACTAGTCAACTCCTAGGTCAATAAATAAATTCTAAGTCAAAAGTCAACTATAGTCAACTCTAAAGTCAACTAAAGTCAAACCAAGGTCAACCTCACAAGAAATCTATATAAATAATATAGAAATAAAATACAACAATTTAGGAATAAAAATTAGATCCCAAATTATACTCACACAAAGTATACTACTAATACAAATAATATATACCCCAAAATAATATATATACAAACCAATATGTATACAAATAACATAATATATTATTACAAATATTATACAAAACACATATATATATATATACAATAATAATATATAAAATATAATTTAAAACTGTCAAAGCGTCACTGAAAACAATGAACAAAACAAGATAAAATAAAAATAGGTTTAATAGTGACAGTCTTGACTGTCACTGAAAATTCGTCGCAGAAACTCCATATACAAAACCGCTGCTGTCACAGTTTGCTGATAGTTTCAAACTGTCACAAAAAAAACGTCGCTGAAAGGTTGCCGCTCAAAACTGCCGCAGCATTAATGACAGATCTGTCATTAATGCTGACCACTGTACAGCGGCTGCTGTTCAGACCAAATAATGACAGTTTCACTGTCATAGAAACCACCGTCACCAAAACAAATAAAAATAAATATATATATATATATATATATATATATATATATATATATATATGCAATAATAATCACAATACATATATATAAATAAATAATTATATACTTATATATATATGCACATATAAACTTATAATTAAATACTAATAGTTACAACACATGCATATATTAATGTTCATATTTTACATGGCTAGAAGCACACCTAAAATATATACATTAATATACAAATAATTACATAATAATTATAAATAATATAATTACACAATTAAACACATAAATATATTTTATAAAACATTTATGTATAATTTATACTATTAACATAAGTACATATATAATTACATGCAAGAAAGCTACATATTATATTTGTACATCATATTAGCACACATAAAAATATATAGATCTAT
Source organism: Iris macrosiphon (assembly GCA_036927795.1). Taxonomy (NCBI): domain Eukaryota; kingdom Viridiplantae; phylum Streptophyta; class Magnoliopsida; order Asparagales; family Iridaceae; genus Iris; species Iris macrosiphon. The sequence goes on from JAYESA010000005.1 coordinate 197,516,737, forward strand.
GCTACAATAATTACTATAATAAATACACAAAATAAATATATAATATCTATATATATTTACTAATTATAATTGAAGAATTTAAACCATACATAATTAGATCTATTCAAAAATCCACACAATTGGAGAGTATCACACCGTATCCCACTAGATCTAGGATACGCATGTGACACGAGTCCAACACACAACCAATTGCACCCCGAAGGATACAAACAAATCACAAATAATATTTATGAATAAATCAAAGTATCAAAAGTAGATCTATGTGTCTGTGTCAAAATACGACATGTTCAAAGCCCCGTGTCGGAGGGAAAACCCCCAAAATGACACGTATCACCAAATAGTTGGGATACGAACCACATGTACCAAATTATGGATACGATACTAGCCCCAAACACATAAGCTCATGTCCAATTGATCTATAGGATCAATTGATACACACAACAAAATATAAATTCGGAATTCCAACAAAATTAACACAAAAAGCACCATAACTTTCTCCATGGGTCTCCTATGAACACAAAATAAAGTCCTATGGGTAGTACATACATATAGGTTGATTTTACATAATTAAATCTCAGATTTAGAAGCTATTTAAATGGAAAAATCTAAATTATACCTATTGGGAGATGGATTCCCAATAAAACCTCCAATTGAGAAGAACTTGCTTCCAAATTGTAGATCATTGCTCCTCTTTGTAGATCCTTGCTTCCTTCTTCTAGATCCTTGCTTCCTCCTTCTCTAATTGTGAATTGGGAAGAATTTGGAATGAATTTGGTAGGGAATTGGAATGGGAATGGAGGGAATTTGGGAGTGGGAAATTCTAGATCTAGATTTGGAATGAGAATGAGAGGAGAGAGAAATTTCCCCCCTCTTTTAATAGGCCGGCCTTGCCCCTCTCCCAAGCAATTGTAAAATGTCCAATGTACCCCTTGGGGCCTCTCATGAAGAAATAATTAAGGAAAGAAGCTTCTAGTCTAATCACTTAATTAATTTAATCCATCTCCTTAACTATGGGCTTTCTAAATGGGCCAAATCTAACTATTTAATTCATGTTGGTCCATGGGTCCAAACTACACTAGTTGGGTCCACTAAAATAAGTCCAAAATAATTAAATAACATCCAACAACAATTAAATAATACAACAAAAATTATTTACCATGCACAATATTTATTTAAATAGGAAATTACTAAAATACCCTTTTTCCTAAAATGTGGTAGTGACAAGTCTACCCTCCTTAAAATAATTTCGTTCTCGAAATTCAAAGACGAAAACTACCCCCAGAAAATCACAAAACAGAACTAAAGAATCACAACTAACTAATGAACAAAACATAACAATGAACAGAACATAACTAGAGAATTAACATACCTCAAGGTACAAACAAATATGGATAACGCTCTCGCATGTCATCCTCTCTCTCCCAGGTAGACTCCCCCGGAGAGTGATGCCTCCATGCGATGCGCACCAAAGAAATAGTCTGGTTTCTCAGCACCTTCTCTCTCCGATCCAGAATCTCAACTGGCTGCTCTGGATAGCTAAGAGTAGGGCCCACCTCTATCTCCGAGTGATCTAATACATGACTAGGATCTGCCACGTATCGTCTCAACTGCGATACATGAAACACGTTGTGCACTCCCTCCAATACAGGTGGCAAGTCTAGTCTATAAGCAACTACACCGACCCTCTCTAGAATAGTGAAAGGTCCGATGAATCGCGGACTAAGCTTTCCGCCTCCACCGAAGCGAATCGTGCCTCGTGTCGGAGAAATCCTCAGAAACACCAAACCACCCACCTAGAACAAAACACCATCTTAAGAACTTAATTTATAACAAACAAGAACAAGCACAAACAAAATCTAAACTATACCTCAAACTCCAAAGGTCTCCGATGGCTATCGGCCCAATGCCGCTGTCTGTCCTGCGCCACTCGAAGTCTGTCTCTGATCAAATGAACCTTCTCCGCTGCATCCACAACCATCTCTGGACCAAGTAAAATTCTCTCTCCAACATCGTCCCAAGACAAAGGAGTACGACACCTCCGACCATATAGAGCTTCAAAAGGTGACATCTCTATACTGGCCTGGTAACTGTTGTTGTAAACAAACTCTACCAAATGGAGATGGTCCTCCCAAGAACCCCCGAAATCTAGTACACAAGTGCGCAACATATCCTCGAGAGTCTGGATAGTCCTCTCTGACTGCCCATCTGTCTGGGGATGATATGCAGTACTGAACTTGAGCTGAGTGCCCAAACTCTCCTGCAAACTCCTCCAGAAATGAGAAGTAAAACGACTATCTCGATCTGAGACTATGCTGACGGGAACTCCGTGTATCCTAACGATCTGCCTCACATACATATCTGCCAGCTTCTCCGTAGACAAACCCACTTTGAAAGGCAAAAAGTGGGCCGACTTGGTCAATCTATCAACAATGACCCAAATCGCGTCTTTCCCTCCTGGAGATCGTGGAAGTCCGGACACAAAATCCATAGTAATGTGTTTCCACTTCCACTCTGGAATGGGTAATGGCTGAAGTAACCCTCCTGGCCTCTGCCTCTCGGCTTTCACCTGCTGGCACACTAAGCATCTGGATACAAACTGTGCCACTTCCTTCTTCATGCCATACCACCACACACTCTCTCGCATATCCCGATACATCTTGTTAGCACCTGGATGTATGGAATACTGAGAGCGATGCGCTTCCTGCAATACCTCCTCACGCAACTCCCCACTAGGCACACACAATCTAATTCCATGCCTCAAGGATCCATCCTCTGCAATAGTGAAATCATCCTCCAATCCTGCTCTCACCTGAGCTCTGATACTCCTCAAAGATACATCATCATACTGTGCTGCCTTGATCCTGTCCATCAAATCTGAGTGTATCTGCAATCCCCACATCTGCATAGCACACCCAGGAACAATCACCTCAATGCCCAAGCTCTCCAAGTCCTCCAACAGATATCGATCCTGTGTCAAGAACATAGCTACCGGATACCTGCTCAAAGTATCGGCAACTACATTGGCTTTCCCAGGATGATATTGCAAAGAGATATCAAAATCCTTCATCAATTCCAACCACCGACGCTGCCTCATGTTCAACTCCTTCTGCGTGAAAACGTACTTCAAGCTTTTGTGGTCTGTGAAGATCTCCACACGCTCTCCGTACAAATAATGTTTCCACAACTTCAGGGCGAATATGACAGCTGCCAACTCCAAATCATGGGTAGGATAGTTCTTTTCATGAGGACGCAATTGCCTGGATGCATAGGCAATCACTTTCCCATGCTGCTGAAGAACATAACCTAAACCCTTCCCCGATGCATCACTATAAATAGTGAAACCTCCGGAACCTGATGGCAACGTCAAAATAGGAGCAGACGTCAACCTCTTCTTCAACTCCTTAAAAGCAACCTGACAATCCTCCGTCCAAACAAACTCCATATCCTTCCTTGTGAGTCTGGTCATCGGCTCGGCAATCCTCGAAAAATCTTGCACAAACTTCCTGTAATAGCCTGCCAATCCCAAGAAACTCCTGATCTCTGCTACTGAACTCGGAGTCTTCCAAGATTCCACTGCTGAAATCTTCTTCGGATCTACTGAAATACCATCACCAGTCACAACATGCCCCAAGAATTCTACTTTGTCCAAGAAAAACTCACATTTGGACAACTTTCCATACAGCTTCTCCTTCCTCAGCACATCCAACACAATCCTCAAATGCTCCTCATGCTCCTCCGGTGTCCTCGAGTATATGAGTATGTCGTCGATGAACACCACCACGAACTTGTCAAGGTACTGGTGGAACACCTTGTTCATCAAGTTCATAAATACCGCCGGTGCATTAGTCAAACCAAACGGCATCACCATAAACTCGAACTGACCATACCGAGTTCTAAAAGCAGTCTTCGATATGTCCTCCGGCTTCACCTTCACCTGATGGTAGCCTGATCTCAAATCTATCTTAGAAAATACCTTCGCACCACTCAACTGATCAAACAGATCATCAATCCGTGGCAAAGGATACTTATTCTTGATAGTGAGATTATTCAAAGCCCTGTAATCAATGCACATATGCACCGATCCATCCTTCTTCGGTACAAACAATACCGGGGCTCCCCATGGTGAAGAACTCGATCTGATAAACCCCTTATACTACAATTCGTCCACCTGCTTCTTCAACTCGACCAGCTTGCTGTTGTTTACTCTATAGACATGCTGCGAAATTGGTTCTGCACCTGGCACCAAGTCTATAGAAAATTCAACATCTCGATCTGGCGGCAATCCTGGCAATTCCTCAGGAAACACATCCAAGAATTCTGCTATCAACGGATGTGGCAACTCCTTGTCTTCTACCATAGCTCCACAAATAATGCCTTCTTCCTGCTCCGCAGCTCCTCTAGTAAACTCGAACTCTGGCTCTCCTGGCGAACCAAATAAAACTCTACCTCCTCTACAGTCTATGCTAGCACGGTGCCTACTTAACCAATCCATCCCAAGTACAATGTCATAGCTTGGAAGTGGTATTACAAGTAGACACGCACTCAACTCCCGGCCTCCCAGAGTAACTCTCCGATCCTTGCAAATATCATTAACCAGGATAATGCCTCCCCCGGTCATGATCTTGCAAGTCCTAAGTAAAGACTCAGCTACCAAACCATGCTTCAGAGCAAAAGAAATAGATACAAAACTATGGGAAGCACCACTATCAAACAAAGCTAAAGCTGGAATAAAATCAAGAAGAATAGAATCAATATAACACAAGATGTAAGACATCAAGGAAAGGACAGTTTAAGGGATCAAGTATCAATGTCAAAGGAGAATAGTTGAATCAAAAGAATTTTCCTAGATGTGATTGAGTATCTCAGCCTATATCCTATATCCTATCGCAGGCTCACAGTAGTACAACTAAATTGTCGCACTACCACGATATCACATACTTGTGAAGCTTGACCTGCATGGGCCACCACCAAAAATGTGTCACGACCCGCACCCGGGGTAAGGGTACTAGTCGGAAATAACGCCCAGCCTACGCCGCAGAATCGGCGGTAGAACGCTGTCTAGAAAGTCTATCTAATATAATGAACCACCAAAAGATAGTGTACTCAATCACAGAACTAAGATAGAATGAACACGAATCAGATAAGAATAGAATAGTCATCAACTCATGAGTTTAAAATAATACATCAATGAGTCTGAAGAGTAACAAAAATAAGCTGGAGACAAATCCAGTACAAAAGAATACTATCATACTACAAAGCTACACTCCAGGGTCAACTGTCTCAGTTGGGATAAGTCCCTCTTGAGCCAGGGTCTCCGAATCTAAACCCACAATATCTTGGGGTCCATAATAGGTAGGGTACTCCTCAGTGTCATCTGAAAAAATATATCCAGTCAGGAAAGGAGCAGAGTACATCTCTAACAGCAGTTCTAATCCATGATAAAAACTATGTAACAGTAAATAGCTGTGGATAAACAAGATGCACAAAATAGATACAAGAGATATATAGACAATAAGGAAATACTGGAAAGAAATACAATAATGAACAATATGCCAATGAAACAATAATACTAATGACTAAGTGTGTGAGTACTAGCTTAACATGTGATCGGCTTGGGCAAGATACAATGCGGCCTGGCTAATCATACGTGCGGTGCATGATCAACACTATTCGCTTACCAATACTTTATTCAATAGGGATTTGATCACATATCTATACTAATACTCCCCACCCCCAACTGGTATAATAGATCCAACCACGGTATGCTATGGCACTAGATTCCCCAAGAAGATAGCTAGTCTCCCCGAGAATCGGTGTCTATACATGTACAAGATAACCAATGAAACAATACTTGCACCATATACACCATATACCAAGGAATAATATCTCATGACGAGATCCGGATATACCAATCCGTGTAACCATAGTGTCGAGAGAAACATGTAAATCTACACTAGATACAACGAACATAGAGGATATCATAAATGAGAAACTATCAGAGAATGTACTCGCCTGAAATCCAAAGAACAGTCTCACAGATGTCTGACTCGGTGCCTCGAAGACCTAGATATGGAATACCACATTAAAACAAGGTCCCGGAAAGAGAACAAGTCAAACTAGTCAACTCCTAGGTCAATAAATAAATTCTAAGTCAAAAGTCAACTATGGTCAACTCTAAAGTCAACTAAAGTCAAACCAAGGTCAACCTCACAAGAAATCTATATAAATAATATAGAAATAAAATACAACAATTTAGGAATAAAAATTAGATCCCAAATCATACTCACACAAAGTATACTACTAATACAAATAATATATACCCTAAAATAATATATATACAAACCAATATGTATACAAATAACATAATATATTATTACAAATATTATACAAAACACATATATATACACATATATATATATATACAATAATAATATATAAAATATAATATAAAACTGTCAAAGTGTCACTGAAAACAGTGAACAAAACAAGATAAAATAAAAACAGGTTTAATAGTGACAGTCTTGACTGTCACTGAAAATTCGTCGCAGAAATTCCATATACAAAATCGCTGCTGTCACAGTTTGCTGACAGTTTCAAACTGTCACAAAAAAAATGTCGCTGAAAGATTGCCGCTCAAAACTGCCGCAGCACTAATGACAGATCTGTCATTAATGCTGACCACTGTACAGCGGCTGCTGTTCAGACCAAATAATGACAGTTTCACTGTCATAGAAACCACTGTCACCAAAACAAATAAAAATATAAAATATATATATAAATATAAATATATATATATGCAATAATAATCACAATACATATATATAAATAAATAATTATATACTTATATATATATGCACATATAAACTTATAATTAAATACTAATAGTTACAACACATGCACATATTAATGTTCATATTTTACATGGCTAGAAGCACACCTAAAATATATACATTAATATACAAATAATTACATAATAATTATAAATAATATAATTACACAATTAAACACATAAATATATTTTATAAAACATTTATGTATAATTTATACTATTAACATAAGTACATATATAATTACATGCAAGAAAGCTACATATTATATTTGTACATCATATTAGCACACATAAAAATATATAGATCTATGCTACAATAATTACTATAATAAATACACAAAATAAATATATAATATCTATATATATTTACTAATTATAATTGAAGAATTTAAACCATACATAATTAGATCTATTCAAAAATCCACACAATTGGAGAGTATCACACCGTATCCCACTAGATCTAGGATACACATGTGACACGAGTCCAACACACAACTAATTGCACCCCGAAGGATACAAACAAATCACAAATAATATTTATGAATAAATCAAAGTGTCAAAAGTAGATCTATGTGTCCGTGTCAAAATACGACATGTTCAAAGCCCCGTGTCGGAGGGAAAACCCCAAAAATAACACGTATCACCAAATAGTTGGGATACGAACCACATGTACCAAATTATGGATACGACACTAGCCCCAAACACATAAGCTCATGTCCAATTGATCTATAGGATCAATTGATACACACAACAAAATATAAATTCGGAATTCCAACAAAATTAACACAAAAAGCACCATAACTTTCTCCATGGGTCTCCTATGAACACAAAACAAAGTCCTATGGGTAGTACATACATATAGGTTGATTTTACATGATTAAATCTCAGATTTAGAAGCTATTTAAATGGGAAAATCTGAATTATACCTATTGGGAGATGGATTCCCAATGAAACCTCCAATTGAGAAGAACTTGCTTCCAAATTGTAGATCCTTGCTCCTCTTTGTAGATCCTTGCTTCCTTCTTCTAGATCCTTGCTTCCTCCTTCTCTAATGGTGAATTGGAAAGAATTTGGAATGAATTTGGTAGGTAATTGGAATGGAAATGGAGGAAATTTGGGAGTGGGAAATTCTAGATCTAGATTTGGAATGAAAATGAGAGGAGAGAGAAATTTCCCCCCTCTTTTAATAGGCCGGCCTTGCCCCTCTCCCAAGCAATTGTAAAATGTCCAATGTACCCCTTGGGGCCTCTCATGAAGAAATAATTAAGGAAAGAAGCTTCTAGTCTAATCACTTAATTAATTTAATCCATCTCCTTAACTATGGGCTTTCTAAATGGGCCAAATCTAACTATTTAATTCATGTTGGTCCATGGGTCCAAACTACACTAGTTGGGTCCACTAAAATAAGTCCAAAATAATTAAATAACATCCAACAACAATTAAATAATACAACAAAAATTATTTACCATGCACAATATTTATTTAAATAGAAAATTACTAAAATACCCTTTTTCCTAAAATGTGGTAGTGACAGGAGCTACCAGAACTGGAAGATTTGTTAGGTATCACTTGATGTCGTCAAATGCTTGTTGGCATGCTTCGCTACACATGAATGTCACCCCTTTTTTTATTAATTGAGCAAATGACTGTCATTGTCCGAAAAGGTTTGATATGAACCTCATGATATATGCCAACTGCCCTTGCAATCCACGAAGCTCTTTGAGGTTACGAGTAGGACGCATCTCGAGGATAGCTTTAACCTTGTCTGGGTCAAGGTGGATACCCTTAGAGAATATCACGAACCCGAGGAACTTGCCCTGGAGACTCCCAATAAGGACTTAGTCGGATTCATCTTGAGTTGGTGTTAGTGCATTAGGTCAAACACCATCATGAGGTCTTGCAGGTGATCATCTTTATGACGACTTTTGACTACAATATCGTCAACATAGTATTCCATTCATAAATGCTTACAAAAGATTGTACCCATGACCCGTTAGAATGTTGCCCCTGTATTCTTCAAGCCGAAAGGCATTACAGTGTAGCAGTACACTCCCAACGGGGTCCAAAATGACGTATGTTTTTCATCATCGGAGAATATCTTGATTTGATTGTACCACGAGAATCTGTCCATGAATGACATTCGCTCAAAACCATATGTGTTGTCAATCATGACATCTATAATGGGTAGAAGGAATTCATATTTAGGGCAAGCCGAATTTAAATACAGGTAATCTATGCATACCAGGATTTTTTTGTTCTTATTCATGACTGAAACTATAATGGCCACCCAGTCAGAATGTTGTTATTCTCAGACAAAGCTGCATTTTATCAGCTTCTTGACTTTTGTCTTAATTGCATCCATCACATATAGACGAAATCTTCGTTGTTGTTGCTTTGCCAATTTTGTATTAGGAAGGATGTTAAGCTTGTGGGTGGCTATATGAGGATCTAGGTCGGGCATGTTCTCGTAGATCCAAGCGAAGACATCAATATATTCTCTTATGAGCTCCACTAGGGTTTACTTATCTTACTCAAAAAGGCTTTTACTGATGAAGATCGATCTTGTGAAAGATTCCTCTCCTATATCGATATGGATGATTTCATTCTTTGTAGGCGGTTTGCGTTGCTCGAACCGAAGCTCCTATTGTAAATGCTTTCGTTGTGCTCATGGATCATTCTCGAAGGGTTCTAGTAACTGGTTATCCTCATCGTTTGGGTCTGCTGACACCATATTGACAAACAGAGCATGCTTGAAAATATCACATATGCTTCCATCGAAATCCTAGGATGACGATTCAGAAGAATGAGAAGGTATTTCTTCATCTAACTCTGAGCTTTCCGGAGTCGGAGGAGTGACATAGCCCAAACCTCTATGTGTCAGCTGGTAGTAGGTTTCAGATTTTTCTTTTGGAGAGAAGTAACGTATAGGAGTGCATTGACCTCTTCCATGATTGAGCCCTTTATCAGGCTTCAGATTATAGCCCATCTTTTGAATAATGTCTTGGCAAGCCGACTACAACGATGAAGTTGTATTCTTCTGGCGTCTTTGCTCGAATCGTTAGTTTGTGTCACCCTTTAATTCTGGCTTTGCCAAAGATTATCTGGTGATCATCGTTCTGCCTTACTGAGACCACAAAGCAAGAGGCGTAAGATGACCCTTATGAGGTACTTGTCTGGAATGGTAATTGCACCGAGATAGACAAAGGTTCATAAGTATACATGGCTTCTAAGAATTCTCTAGCAAAATGGTCAATATCAACATAGTACAAAGGAGTAACTTCTTTATTCATACAATACAAGATCTATTCTTTCTCTACATAGTCAACTGTAGATTCAGTCTTGATAACAGTCTTAGAAATATTAATAACAAGTGGCGGACTGTCGGTGCAGGCTGTTTGTTACGAGACAAGTTGATGACAAACGGAGCCTCTGCTGGCCTACTTTCGGTGAGATTGATCACCAGAGGCTCTTTTGATTTTTCCTCATGCGTTGACTTGCAGATGCTTTTTTCTCACACGTTGACTTACGGAGGTAAATGACAAGAGGTTCTGAAGCACTCAGACTAGTGGTACGTCCTTTGACCCAGATCATGAGGGGTTCCTCAGTTGGAGGGACTTTAGCATTGTCATCAGCTTTATTTTCTCCTTCTTCTTCCAGGTATTCTGGTATATACAGCACGAAGTCGAAGTAATATGATTCAACACCTTTGAGCGGGTTGATGTCTATAAATTCTATCATGACCTCACCCTGACCATCTATATATTTGAAGCACTGGTGCCGAGTAGAGGGTACAATCTTGTTTTTGTGTATCTACGATCGTCCAAGCAAGACATTGTAGGATACTTCTGAATCAATCACATAACATGTGACATCAGTCCGAAGATCCCCTATTTGAATTTTCTAGCGAATTTTTCCAAGATGACGGCTCCTTCCAGTATTGAATCCTAAGATTGTAGTATTGGTGGTCGACATGTTGTGTGTTGGAATCTTCAGAGCTCGCAACAGGCTCCTTGGGATGATGCAGAGTGATGAGCCCAGGGCGATGTGAATCTGGCTCACTTTGATGGAACATAACCAGTGTAGTACAATGGCCTATTATGTCGGTTGCCCTTCAGCAGCATATCATCTTGTGTTAAGGTGATATTATAGATCTTCTCCATCATATTATGGAAGTGAGGGCATGCCACTGGATCTTTAACAGAGGACCTGAGCTGTGTCAAGTATGAGTCAGCATGTGTGAGTGCCTCACTCAAAGCATCCCGAGTTTCCTTCGAAAGACGAAGTAACTCAAAGATTGAAAGACAAGATGTTGTATTGGCGAGATGTGCCAATATATCAAAATTGTACGTTTTGTCAAGCCCTTGAGGTGGATTCTTCTTCAAGGACTTGTCAAATCGTACTTCCTTATGATCCACCTTTTCTGTCGCTGTGGGTTTGGTAGGTCCTGGTTCAGCAGTAGTCGGGGCAGCAGGAGTAGAAGATATAGGAGGCGCATCTTCCTGAGTCTGATCATATGACTTCAGATAATTCTTGCCAGATCGAGTCTCCTCGGCCATTGCTTCTCGGTTATAGGGGAAAGCTAGACTATGTGACATGATTTGCCCTTTCTCTTAACATGGCTCTTTTTAGCTTTGTTGGGACGATTCTTCATATTAGCAAAAAATGGTATCCCAACCTACTACAGGATTTGCCAGGATAACCTTGCGGTTGTAAAGGAATACGTTGTCCTTTGCCGAAGTTCAACTCGGGTAAAATTGGGGCTTGTCATCATCATTTCTGTCAGGTGCTGTCGGTGGTTCTGTTGAGGATGAGGGGAAGAGCTGGTTCGCAACGGATCCACCTTCTTTGCTGCGGCTGGTATAGAAAATGTGATGTGCCCTTAAAAATGGAATAATGCCCAGCCAACACCACTCCTGTTGAGTTATGTGAGGCTTGTCTGTTGAAGCACCTGGAGATAAATCCAGGTTTTGAAGTCTTGATTCCAGAAGAGTATTATCTTCGTATCTATCCCGATCTTCGTCAGAGTCATGCTCAAGAGAGATCATATTGCCTGATCGGTTCTTGCGGCCTTTCTTCTTGGATTTAGAAGTTGAAGATGATGCTTCTTGTTCTAAGTACTCCAAGTGATCAGGATGAATTCATATGATTTTACCCCGTTAAGTAGTAAGGGGCACCAATACTTCATCTTGATCATGAGCCGATGGAAGATTAACAATCTACATTGTTGCTCTCTGTATTGGCACAACACCATATGGCACCTCTTGTGCTGAGAATTCGCCAAACTAAAGAGACACTAAATTAGCGGTGAATATCTTATCATCATTGTGAAGCGTGAAAGCTTGGAAGTCTATTAGCTGCTGGATCTTCCTCTTCAATATGTAACAAGCCCTCGTGGGGCGATGCATGTATCGGTGGTACAAACAATACTTCGAATTATCTGTTTTGTCAGCTTCGTCTGGTCTTATGATATCGAGTAACTGGAGTTTGTTACTCTTTATCAGACAGTCGAAGATACTTCATTTTCTGGTTCATGATAATGGCTCATTGTAGCGCACTTATGACTCCTGATTCATGTACTGTTCTTGTTATGGATCATAGTAACACACTCCTATTTTTTGATTGTTTATAACGTGGTTGCTTTCCTATCTTGTGTCCTGATTATGCTTGATAAAGCTATTGTCTGGTCTTATATTTTCTTCGATGGAGAAACCTCATGTCTAGGATGGATCATCGGATACTATGACAAAAAATTCTTGATTAATCTGATAAGGATTAATGATCAGATTGATCAAATATATTTATTGGGAGGGGAGGTTTCCAAGTTATATGCAATCCCATTATCCCGACCACACTTTTGGATTTGGAGCTCTTCGACGTGAGAGGCACACCGACGAGTGTTACAATTCTGGTACATGATTCAGGATTATTGATTCAACTAAATAGCTTGGATAGACTGCAACGTGCATGACCATTAGTACCTCGATTATATGTGCTAGTAATCAGGATTGTGATAACCCTAGTTAGCTAATAATATCAAGTTATACTTCATGATTGGATGTGATTGATTGATTGGTTATCTGGTCTTGTTTATGTCCTGTTCTAGTTCATTGTTCCTGTAATGTTCCAGTTTACTATTCATAATCCCGTTGTACATGTTTATTTTCATGTTCCGACTATATCTTGTTCATGCTAGTTTATCTTACGTGTTTTTGCTAGTTTACTTTACATGCTCATGTTCATATTTATTTTTACATCTTCCGGTGCACCTGTTTACTTTATTCTGATAATGATGCAAATATTTACTTTCAATATGTTATTATTTACTGCTTTTCATGTATTATGCTTGCATATTGGTTTTAGTTCACCCATATTACTGTTGGGAACGAAAGTGCGAAAACTGTTCCCCAAACCAGAGAGTACCTGTGAGAGAACCGAGCAAAATGCATAAACCAAAAATGCCAAACACAAATCGCAGACACCGAGATTTTTGACATGGAAAACCTTTACGAAAAAAACTATGGGACGATTGGAGTCAAACCCTGAAGAACCTCCACTAATGGAATAAAGAGAATACACCCTCTACAAGCTCCTCTCGATCCAACACGGATCATCATAACACTTAGGAATAGAAAATAGATCACACTACGAAGATAGAAGACAATGAAAAATTATCCAAAGTTGGTCTTCTCCTCCGAAACGGCCTCCAATCCTTTTTTTTTTTCTTCCCAAAGTTGCAATGGCACTCTTGCATCATTTTCTCTCCTTGTTGCTATTTTTTTAGAGAGATATTTTAGGGCCAGGAGACACCTATATATATATAGTCTCAAACCAACAACTAGCATTCCTTTTATAGATAGGAATATCCAATCCAAATCCAAATCTATTGACATATTCCTATTATATGTAGGAATATCCAATCCAAATCCATTGAGATATTCCTATTATATTTAGGAATATCCAATCCAAATAAATTGAGGTATTCCTATTATATGTAGAAATACTTAATCCTACTCCGGAGTATTTTCCACATAGGTTGGGAACCTCACCCACTCCAACAAATATTTCCCTTCACAACTATGTGGAGGGGGTCGTCATCCCGACGATCTGCCTGCAGTACTCAAACTTTTCCCTTGGTAGAACCTTTGTTAACATATCTGCTCCATTGTCATCTGTATGAACATTCTCAAATGCCGCTTTCTTTTTGTCAACCACATTCGGTATCCAATGATACCGGGTATCAATATGCTTGGACCGACTATGAAATGTCTGGTTCTTCACAAGGTGAATAGTACTATAACTATCACAAAGCAAAGGATACTGCTCCTGCTTTAGCCTAATTTCCTGCAGCAGCTTCTTCATCCACAATAACTCCTTGTAAGCCTCCGTCGTCGTAATGTATTCTGCCTCTGTCGTCGACAAGGCAACACACTTCTGTAAATGCGACTGCCACGATACTGCTCTACCAGCAAACATTAGCACATAGCCCAAAGTCAATCACATCGTCTCTACATCTTCAGCCATATCAGTGTCAGTATATCTAACCAGCTTTGGCTCGTCACCACCAAATGAAAGTCTCCAATCGGCAGTACCCTAAAAATATCGTAGAATCCACTTGACCCCACTCTAATGTACCCTTCCAGGATTGGAAGTGTACCTGCTAACTGTGCCGACTATGTGAGTAATATCTGGCCTCGTACATACCATAGCATACATAAGACTCCCCACGGCTGAGGCATATGGAACTCGCTCCATAACTTCCTTCTCGTCCTCGTTAGATGGACACTGCTCCTCAGTGAACTTAAAGTGAGCCGCAAGGGGGTTACTAACTTTCTTTGACCCATTCATCCCTAAACGTTGAAGTACCCGGTGAATATACTTCTTTTGGGACAAGTATAGCAGTTTGGACTCCCTCTCTCGGCTGATCTCTATCCCAAGAATAGTCTTCACTGTGCCCAAATCCTTCATAAAGAAGGCCACGCCCAGTTGATGCTTCAACTCTGCTATCCTGGTGGTATTCCGATCCACCAACAATATGTCATCAACATAAAGCAACAAAATAATGAAATCATCCTCGACGAAGTACCTCACAAAAACACAATGATCCGATGTCGCCGTGCATAGCCATGCTCCCCCATAAACGACTCGAACTTCCTGTACCACTGCCTCGGAGCCTGTTTCAGACCATACAAGCTCTTCCTCAACCGACAGACTAAATATGACTTGCCCTTCTCACAGAATCCCTTTGGCTGCTCCATGTATAACTCCTCCTCAAGATTACCGTAGAGGAATGCCGTCTTCACGTCCATTTGCTCGACCTCCAAGCCAAAACTGGCTGCCAATGCTAGCACCACCCGTATAGACAACTGCTTGATGACTGGCGAAAAGATCTTATCATAATCTATACCTTTTCATTGACCGTAGCATTTAACTACCAGCCTCGCTTTGTATCAAGGACGAGTAGTATCATTTGTCTGCTTCACTCTGAACACCTATCGATTCTTCAAAGCCTTCTTTCCCTTTGGCAACCGTACCAGATCATAAGTAGAGTTGGCCTCTAAGATCTCCTCCTGCATGGCCTCCATCCACTCCTGACTGTGTTCGTCTTTCATAGCCTCTGCAAAACTTTTGGGTTCTCCTCCGTCAGTCAGTAGCACATACTCACCCGGCGAGTATCTCGTAGACGGTCGACGCTCTCTATCACTCCTCCTCAACGGAACCACTGGTGCTGGCTGTATATCTACAGCCTCCTCCCCTCAAGGAACTGCCTCCTCGGCATGCTCATCCTCCTAAGGGTCACCCTGACCACCATCAGCAGGCTGATGATCAAGGTTGGGAGCAACTCCATGTACTGGCTCTCCCATAACTGGATCCTCTGCGATGTCCTCTGGCAACTGCTCGAAGCAAAATGACTCTAACTCGGCCAATTCCTTAGCCTCAGAAGGCATCTCAGAATCCTGAGTGTTGGTCATGGTCTGATCCTCGACGAATACCACGTCCCTGCTTCTGTAGAGCTTTTTTTCTACTGGATCGTAGAGTCTATAGCCAAACTTATCCCGACCATAGCCGACAAAGATGCACCGCCTCGTCTTTGGCTCAAGTTTGGATCTCTCGTCCTTCGGTACATGTACGAATGCCTTATAACCAAACACTCGCAGGTGATTGTATGACGGCTCTTTGCCGTACTATACTTTCACCCTGCAAAGGAGCACTAGGAGATAAATTAATAACATAAGCAGCTGTGTAAAGTGCCTCACCCCAATAGCTGCCTAGCAAGTTTGCTTCTTACAGCAAATACCGCTCTGCTAGACTGTTTAGCTGCGATATCTTTGGTAGAGTCTTCTGGTGTCGTATCTCTTGCTCTCTGCAATAAGCATCAAAGGGACCGATATACTCGCTGCCATTGTCCGACCGAACACAAAGCAGCTTCTTGCCCGTCTCTCTTTCAACAGAGGCCTGAAACTCCTTGAAAGTAGGCAGCACCTGATCCTTGGTCTTTAAGGTATAGACCCAAACCTTCCTGGAACAGTTATTAATAAATGTTACAAAATAAGAAGCACCACAAATAGATTTTACCTTCATAGGACCACAGACATTTGAGTGAATCAACTCGAGCAACGTCGGCTTCCTTGAACTTGGGTGACTTTGGAAAGACACCCTATTTTGCTTTCCCGCCAAACAGTATGTGCACTTCTCCAACTTTGTAGACTTTAGCCCTGGAATCACCTTCCTGTTCACCAAGTAGCTCATCCCCTTCTCGCTGATATGGATGAGCTGCTTGTGCATAACTCAGTAGACGCATCAGTAGCTGTGTTAACCTTCTGTGCCCCCTGTGCGCTCCCTTCCATATAGTAGAGTCTGGATCTCTTGCTTCCTCTGGCAATCACCATCGAACCTCTGGAAAGCTTCCACTGATTGTTACCGAAGAGACTGAAGAAACCCTCGTCATTCAACCTTCCAACCGACACCAGGTTGAAACGGATATCAGGGACATGAAGGACATATTTGAGAACAAGAACCGCACATGTCTTTGTCCTCAAATGCACATCTCCAATAGCAACCTCCTTCGACATATCTCTATTGCCTATCTTCAATACTCCACAGTCGCCTGTTGTGTATGTAGCAAATAGTACCCTGTTATGAGATACGTGCACTGAAGCACCTGAGTCTACCATCCAAGAGTTGTTATCACAGGCGAGGTTCATAACTACCTTATCACCTACCATGATCACGTCGCCTCTATGTGTCGAGGCCGCCGCTGTAGTGTTCTCACTTTGCTTCCCCATGTCGCCCTTCTTCTCTCTCTTCCAAGCGAAACAGTTTCGCTTGATGTGGCCCTTCTTGCCATAATGGTAACACTCTGAGTCCTCGTACTGACCCTTGGACCTTCCCCTACTTTTGTCACTGCCACCGCCTGGACCCCTGCTTTTTCCCCTTCCACGGCTCTTGAAACAAGCGCCTCTGAGTGGGATGTCGATGAAGTGCCCTAAGAATATCTCCGCATCTCTTCATTCAGTACCCCGTTCTTGGCAAACTCCATACTGACCACGCCTTCCGGAGCAGAAGCGATCATGGACACTCATACGATCTCCCACGAGTCTGGCAATATATATAGCAGCCATAGTCCCTGAACCTCATTGTCGAACTTAACTTCCATCGAGGATAACTAGTCAACCACGCCCTGGAACTCACTCAAGTGATCCGTAATAGACGCCCCATCTTTCTACCGCAGACCCATCATCATCCGAATCAGGAACAATTTATTTATCCCGGCCTTCTTCGCATATAAAGATTCTATCTTATCCCACAGTATCCTCGTATGCTCAATACTGGCAACGTGGTTGTACATGTTCTCGTCAATGAATTGTCTTATGTACCTACACACATGTATATACTCAAAATTCTAGTCCTCTTCGAATTTGTCACTGGGCCACACGGAAGCAAATACTGGCAGATGCAGCTTCTTGACAAATAGCAGATCCTTCATCTTGCTCCTCCAGTAATGATAGTTGGTACCGTTCAGATTTACCATGCGCACCGGCTTTGCGTCCATCTCTCCTCCCTGTTTTTCCTGTCAGCTCCTGACACCCTTCTGAAATTCTATAGCCTGGCTCTGATACCACTTTGTTGGGAACAAAAGTGCGAAAACTGTTCCCCAAACCAGAGAGTACCTACGAGAGAACCGAGCAAAATGTACAAACCAAAAATGCCAAACATAAATCGCAGACACAGAGATTTTTGATGTGAAAAAACTATGGGACGATCAGAGTCCAATCCTGAAGAACCTCCACTAATGGAATAAAGAGAATACACCATCTACAAGCTCCTCTCGATCCAATTCGGATCACCACAACACTTAGGAATAGAAAATAGATCACACCACGAAGATAGAAGACAATAAGAAATTATTCAAAGTTGATCTCCTCCTCCGAAACGGCCTCCAATCCTTCTTTCTTCTTCCTAAAGTTGCAATGACACTCTTGCCTCCTTTTCTCTCCTTGTTGCTATATTTTTTTTTGAGAGAGATATATTTTAGGGCCAGGAGACACCTATATATATAGCCTCAAACCCACAACTAGCATTCCTATTATAGATAGGAATATCCAATCCAAATCCATTGATATATTCCTATTATATGTAGGAATATCCAATCCAAATCCATTGAGATATTCCTATTATATTTAGGAATATCTAATCCAAATAAATTGAGGTATTCCTATTATATGTAGAAATACTCAATCCTACTCCGAGATATTTTCCACATAGATTGGGAACCCCACCCACTCCAACAATGTCTTCCTTGTGGTGCTTTGCTATTTGGGATTTTGAACCCATTGGTTTTGCATGGCCATATTTGGTAGTAGCGTCGAAGGATCTTCCGCATCTGTCGTTCGATGGTGTCCACCCTGAGGAGCCCCAATCGAGTTCCTGAGTGAGTTTTATTCTTATTCACCCACCAAATTCTGTATATTCTTTTGCGGTGTTCAACCAACGAGCACCTGTTTTCTCGTATTTTGTTCCTGATATTTCTTCCTTGATGGCTTACATAGTCTATATACTCTAGACTGCAGCTAGATTGATCATGTATTTATGGTTACACTCTTGCTAGTATCTCATTTT
This sequence comes from Iris macrosiphon, assembly GCA_036927795.1. Lineage (NCBI taxonomy): Eukaryota > Viridiplantae > Streptophyta > Magnoliopsida > Asparagales > Iridaceae > Iris > Iris macrosiphon. Next base: position 197,535,683 of record JAYESA010000005.1, read on the forward strand.
GTATTACTAGTTTCATGATTATCTATATATTATAGTTTGTGATGCTTTATTGTTTTATATGTCTAATGATCATTATCTTTCTCTTTACTTATTTGCTGGTGATTGAGACATATGATTACTTGACCTAGAATTGAATGTTGGCTTGTAGTATAATCTTCTATGTCTTTACAATCGTGACTGGATCTTGGGGTACCGGAATACTCTAATATACGTAGATGGCCTAGTTTCGTCTCCTATATCGAGTATTCTGGTTATGAGATGTGACAAACAATAAATTAGCAAATCACCATAAGCATTGATGATAAAACAACAAATTAAGTAATTTTTTACCTCTTTCTCTACTCCTCATGCTCTTATTTCTGCTTTCTTCTTTCTTTTCCTTCTGTCTTCTCTCATCCATTCCTATCTTCATATAGATGAGGGAAGAGATAACTTTGAGGGGGAGAGTAAATACTGGATGGTTGGCAGGAGTGAGCAGTAAATAGGGGATTGGCGGTTGACAAATGGGTAAATACAACTTTAAAAGAAATATTTAGACCACCAAAGCTATTGCCGTTTTGGTCTCTTGACCGCCAATGCTAATGGCGGCCTAAGAACATTCCCACTAAAAAAAAAATTACTGTGAAACCGCCATTGACAATAATGTTATGGTACGCATGTCGCTATAAGCAATGGTCATGGTGTGAATCGGGTCGGGTCGGGCCGGCCCGAGGCTCAGGTTGACCGGGTTGGACCGAATTCGGGCCTGTTTGGATCCAAACCCAAAAGAGAACCGGGCCGGGCTGACCCGGAGGCGCAGAAGCTGGACCCAACCCAAATTCATGAACCGGTATCCGGGGGTCCGGGTCGACCAGGCTAGGTCCAGGTCGGGCCCATTTTTTTATTTTATTACTTACTTATATATATATATTGTAAACAACCAAAAAATTTCAAAATCTAAAAATAAATTTTCGAGAATTTTTTGTGATTTTTAACTAATTAAAATAAATGATTTTTGGTATTAAATTAATTATATAATTTTATTAAATATTAAAATATTATGAAAATAATATTTTTGACTGTAAAATAATTAATTAGACATACTATAATTTTTTTGGAATTTATTGGACCCAAAAACTATTTTTAAAGACCTAAAAATAATATTTTTAAATAAACCAAAACAAACAACTTGAACCGAACCGAACCAACCGGTTTAAATTAATTAGACCGACTCAACTGAACCAAACCAACCCCTAGTGGGTCAGATCCGGACCCGTTAACCGACCCGACCCGCTAAGACCCGAACCCAATACCCAAATCCACTTCGAATCCCTAGCTCCCCGAATTCCCGTAACCGGCCGATCGCTCCTCTTTTCGGCCGTTAACCCACCGCGTCGCACCGCCTTCCCGCCGCCGTCCTACCCCCGACCCGTCTACTCCCCTTCCGGTAACCGTCGAGGCGGCTACCCTATAAAACCCCGCCCCTTCACCACCGTCAACCATCAACCCCACCACCACGACACACCGATCGACCCCAACCGCTGTCCTCTTCAGCCACCGCCGAGCCCCTACTTCTGCACCACCACATCCCCGCCTCCCCGAGCTCCTTCATCCTCCGCTGCTCGGGTGACAAAACCCCACAGCCGTAGCACTCCACCGCAGCCCGACGATCCTGATTCCCCGGCAACCCGAGTCTCAGGTGAACCTCGATCCACCCCGAGCTCCCCTCCGCCGTGACCTCGACCTCCGGCGACGAGTCTCCCCAGTGACGCCAGCTCCGGTGACCTCACTGAGCAGCCCAGCAGGCACCACAGCTCCCCCACCGGCGAGCTCCATCACCCGCATTCGCCGTGCCTCGCCGCGCCGTCCTGTCACAAACATCATACGTCATCAAGGTAACCGTTTTCCCGCGTGCGTAACTCCCTGTCCGGAGATCTGTATCTCGTTCTGTCGAATCCTACGCGTAGACTGCGTGACCCCGTCGAAATGCGTATAAATAGTTCGAGGTATCGTGTCCTGTGTTGGTCGCAAACCGCGACGCAAAAACAGGAAAAATGACCCATATTTTTGAAAATTCAGAAATTGGTCCGAACTCCCCGGTTCACGACCGTTTTACGTGCAACCTGTTAACTAATTCTAAGATCCACCTGAACAGTTATTTAGACCACCTAACCAAGTTTTAAACCCTGTTTTTAGTTTAATTTATTGAGCTATAAATTGTATGTTATTCGAGGGTAAAAATGACCAAAAACTTGGATATTTTAAAACCCTGATTTTCCCAGAACTGGGTGCGCCCCGCTAAACGAGGTGACTTGGTCATGTGCGAACTTCATCGAAAGGTGCGCACCGTCAATACGGACATGTAGGATTTTGCGGAAGTTGATTTGGATGTACGTGCACACCGGAATCAACGCGTATCCGTCGACAACACCCCGTATCGGCCCTGTTCTGAAACTTGTTGTAACTTCGTGTACGCTTGTCATATCAAAATAAAACTTGCGCTATCAGACTCGTAGCAATACGCTGGTCCTGTGATCCAAGTTTGGTTTGATTCTGAGAACGTTGGCAAAATCCCGTATCGTGGGCCCCACGACTCCACTTGACGGACGATTTTGTGATCGGCTCATCGGAATCAAGTTATGGATATTTCGTTGGGTTCGTATAGTCGTTCTGGACTTGTAGACACTAAGTATGACGAATTTGGAGAACTTTGTCTTGGCATATTTTTCGGTGCGAAGCGGGCCACATGTAGACCCCGCTTTGACCAAAAACTGTCACTTTTGCCCCTGTGTCCAAATTGGACTTATGGATAGGCAATTCTAGCTATTTGATATCTTCTGAATATGATGATAATATTTATTTCAGCATTCGGAGGAGTACCTGCAGATTCCGCTGATACCAGAGCAGCAGTTGGAAACCAAATCCCAGACAAGTGTACCTTGCCATACTTGCAGCAATTGTATTATATTATTTCCTTGAATTATTTACATGATGTATCGGTTCAACCTAGAACCGTGTGACATTGCTTAGCGTCCGAATAATATTCGGATGTCAACGCCGTATGCGGAGTTGTGTAAATATCACCTAGAGATTGATATCGTGACTCTATATATCTTCGTGCTTGCATTATCAAGTGCGTCATACCATAGGACACTTGACACTGTTCATGAGACATAATCTTCCTGAGATATTCATGGTGATTCTGTATATGTTACAGGATTCGAGACATAGAATTTATACATATGCTTAGCTATCATTATGACTCACTGCATCAGTTATAGGTCATGATCTTGCGTGTCATGGATATGAGACGTGTGATTACATTGGGTGGGGAGAGACACACAGGCTACATGCTAATTTTATATATATATTTATTATTATGAGGCCTTAGACTCTACATCAGAGCTAGGCACTCTACTAGTGATATCACTGCTACCGACTATCCAACACAGAGCTTGTAGTGGTCTCAGCCTGAGTTCTAGTGATGCTCTCAACTTGCACATCACATAGCTGGTTACATAGTTTACCCTATTGATTCATTTAATATTGCACTACCTTGAGTTATTCTTGTACCTTGCTATGTCCCCTGAGGACCTGGAATCCGGATTATGTCCCCAGGTTTAGCAGAGGAGATCTACCCCGAAGTGTACGGGACATGAGCAGACATTAGAGCAGTACCAGAACCCGAGGACGAGGTGATCGCCGGTGATTTCTCCTGAGTATCTGCTTTATTTATACTCAGTTTTTGCTGTTGTTATACTCTTATTTCTTATCTATTGACTGTTGTATCAGACTTATTATCGGGTTGTTCCCTGAGATATATTTTATTGAGACTTGATGTTATTTATATTGATTGTATTCATTTCTGTGGATGAGATTAGTATCATAGACCCTTACTGTTGTTTTACAGCTTAAGTACACCCTGATGGGTCCATTAAATTAGATTTTTCCATCGGTGTGTGCTACTGGCCATTGCCACGTGTCTAGTCCCTCGATATTTTGGGACTGGGACGTGACATAGTTTTTGTGGTGGCCAATGCGGGTCAACGACTAAATTGCTTCGGTTTCAACTAAGGGACCAAGCAAGCCTGCGACAAGGATATGATAAGTTATAGGATCTCATCCACTTGATTGAATCATTCTTGATCTCTATCGGATTCAAATTTCTTAAATTGCATCCTGTCTTGATTCCTCTGTGCGCCTCTTATAGTTTATTTTGGATGCAGAGTAATGGATCCACCAGCAAAAAACGAGACTCCTGCAGGACCACCGCAAGGTGCTGTAGTCACCTACGAAGAAGATGGAGTGACGCCATTAAGTGGAGATCCCTCCACTCACCAAAACAGTCAATCAAATCAGCATGCTTCTAGATTTCGGCGAGAAAATATTCCATCTCCGCCACAATTTACTCCATCAATGCCCGTATTCCCACAAGGGCAGGCTATGGACGGACATCAGATATTTCAAATGATCTATGCAATGATACAAGCTCAACAGCAGATTCAACAAGAGGCTCAGCGTCACGAGGTAGAAAATTTATGAAATAGTATAGTGACCGCATTGGAGCAGGCGAACCTACCAGCTCGACGGCCATCGACGGGCTCTATCACCGATTTTCGCCAACTGAAGCCCGACACCTTTTCAGGCAAAGAGGAGCCCACTGAAGTTCATGAGTGGCTCACAAACATTCAACACCAATTAGAAGCAGCTGAGCTTCCAAGGGAACGTTGGATGACTGCCGTCAGAATGCAGTTGACGGGTAATGCACATTACTGGTGGTTAACTGAGGAGACACGGCTCGGACCAGACCGAGTCACTTAGGAAGAGTTCTCTAGACTCTTTTAGGAGATGTACATTCCAGCTATTGCTCGATCAGAACTTCGGGACAAGTTCAATCACCTCACTCAAGACAGTATGACAGTGGAGGAGTACAATGCAGAGTTTATCCGTCTGAGTTGTTTCGCCCCTACCTTGATCCCGACAGAAGAGGAGAAGGCTGAGAAATTCTTCGACGGACTAAACTTTGAGCTACAGAGATTGATCGGATCAGTTGCACCTACTTCATACTCGGACGTTCTTGCTGTAGCCCGATGCATGTAGCGCGTTACTAGGAGAGAGTCCAGCCTAAAATGACTGTTCATATCAGCACCAACCAGAGCATCACAAGAGGAGTCTGCAAAGCGACAACAGATAAATCTACCACCGAGAGTAGCACCAAGAGCCTTATTCCTTCCTACTTGTCACTACTGTGGCAAGGTAGGCCATATTGAGAGGGAGTACAGACGCAAGTTAGAAATGTGCTTAATTTGCGGATCCAGCCAACACTTAGCCAGAGATTACACAACGCATCGAGAAGAAACACCGATGATTAACCGAGAAGCCTTACCAGCACCGGGAGGATATCAGCCGAGGTCACCCTTGGCACCACAAGCAGCACTTTTCCAGCAAGCCCAGCAACAGCAGAGGGCACCACCGTAAGGACACGAACAAGCTTTTGCGATGACCATGGAGGACGCACAAACTCGTGGATTAGTAAATGCGCGTAAGATTTAAGTTATTCCTAGCTATCTATTCCTAGCATTGCTTTAGCACGTGCTTGTTAGTTCAATCATTAACCTTAAAACCAAGTATTTTGAACTTGTTAATAATTGATAACCTAGTTTTCTAAGCTGTAGTTTTCTTTGCTCTAACCAGATTTCTTTACCCTTAAATTACATTTCTCTCATTGTGTAATTTTATTAATTACCCAGAATTTTTCAAAATCTAAAAATAAATTTTCGGGAATTTTCTGTTATTTTTAACTAATTAAAATAAATAATTTGGGTATTAAATTAATTGTGTGATTTTATTAAATATTTAAATATTATGAAAATAATATTTTTTAGTGTAAAATAATTAATTAGACATACTGTAATTTTTTGGAATTTATTGGACCCAGAAACTATTTTTAAAGACCTAAAAATAATATTTTTAAATAAACCAAAACAAACCAACTTGAACCGAACTAACTGGTTTAAATTAATTAGACCGACCCAACTGAACCAAACCAACCCCTAGCGGGTTGGATCCGAACCCGTTAATCGACCTGACCTGCTAAGACCCGAACCCAATACCCAAATCTACTTCGAATCCCTAGCTCCCTGAATTCCCGTAACCCGTCGGCCGCTCCTCCTCCCGGCCGTTAACCCACCGCGTCGCACCGCCTTCCAGCCGTCGTCCAACCACCGACCCGTCTTCTCACCTTCCGGTAACCGTCGAGGCAGCTACCCTATAAAACCCTGCCCCTTCACCACCATCAACCATCAACCCCACCACCACGACACGCCGACCGACCCCCACCGTTGTCCTCTTCAACCACCGTCGAGCCCCTGCCTCTGCACCGCCACATCCCCGCCTCCCCGAGATCCTTCAGCCTCCACCACTCCGGTGACAAGACCCCGTAGCCGCAACACTCCACCGCAGCCCGACGATCCCGATTCCCCGGCCACCCGAGTCTCAGGTGAACCCCGATCCACCCCGAGCTCCCCTCCGCCGTGACCTCGACCTCCGACGACGAGTCTCCCCAACGATGCCAGCTCTGGCGACCTCACTGAGCAGCCCAGCAGGCATCGCAGCTCCCCCGCCGGCGAGCTCCGTCACCCGCATTCGCCGTGCCTCGCCGCGCCGTCCTGTCACAAACATCATACGTCATCGAGGTAACCATTTTTTTGCCCGCGTAACTCCCTGTCCGGAGATCCGTATCTCGTTCTGTCGAATCCTACGAATAGACTGCGTGACCCCCTCGAAACCCGTGCAAATAGTTCGGGGTATCGCGTCCTGTGTTAGTCGCAAACCGCGACGCAAAAACAGGAAAAACGACGCCTATTTCTGAAAATTCAAAAACTGGCCCAAACTTCCCGGTTCACGACCATTTTACGTGCAACCTGTTAACTAATTCTAAGATCCACCTGAACATTTATTTAGACCACCTAAACAAGTTTTAAACCCTATTTTTAGTTTAATTTATTGAGCTGTAAATTGCATGTTATTCGAGGGTGAAAATAACCAAAAACTTGGATATTTTAAAACCCTGATTTTCCCGGAACTGGATTCACCCCGCTAAACGAGGTGACTTAGTCATGTGCGAACTTCACCGAAAGGTGCGCGCCGTCAATACGGACGTGTAGAATTTTGCAGAAGTTGATTTGGATGTGCGTGCACACCGGAATCAACGCATATCCGTCGACAACACCCCGTATCGGCCCTGTTCTGAAACTTGTTGTAACTTCGTGTACGCTTGTCGTATCGAAACGAAACTTGCACCATCAGACTCGTAGCAATACGTTGGTCCTGTGACCCATGTTTGGTTCAATTCTGAGAACGTTGGCAAAATTCCGTATCGTGGGTCCCACGGCTCCACTTGACGGGCAATTTTGTGATTGGCTCATCGGAATCCAGTTCTGGATATTTTGTTGGGTTCATATCATCATTCTAGACTTGTAGAAACTAAGTATGACAAATTTGGAGAACTTTATCTCTGGCATATTTTTTGGTGCGAAGTGGACCACATGTGGACCCCGCTTTGACCAGAAACTGTCACTTTTGTCCTTGTGTCCAAATTGGACTTATGAATAGGCAATTCTAGCTATTTGATATCTTCTGAATATGATGGTAATGTTTATTTCAGTATTCGGGGGAGTACTTGCAGATCCCACTGATACCAGAGCAACAGTTGGAAACCAAACCCCAGGCAAGTGTACCTTGCCATACTTACAGCAATTGTATTATATTATTTCCTTGAATTATTTACATGATGTATCGGTTCAACCTAGGACCGTGTGACATTGCTTAGCGTCCGAATAATATTCGGGTGTCAACGTCGTACGCGAAGTTGTGTAAACGTCACCTAGAGATTGATATCGTGACCCTATATATCTTCGTGCTTGCATTATCAAGTACGTCATACCATAGGACACTTGACACTGTTCATGAGACATAATCTTTCTGAGATATTTATGGTGATTATGTATAGGTTACAGGATTCGAGACATAGACTTTATACATATGCTTAGCTATCATTATGACTCACTGCATCAGTTAGAGGTCATGATCTTGCGTGTCATGGACATGAGACATGTGATTACATTGGGTGGGGAGAGACACCCAGGCTACAGGCTGATTTTATATATATATTTATTATTGTGAGGCCTTAGACTCTACATCAGAGCTAGGCACTCTACTAGTGATATCACTGCTACCGGCTTCCCAACACAGAGCTTGTAGTGGTCTCAGCCTGAGTTCTAGTGATGCTCTCAACTTACACATCACATAGCTGGTTACATAGTTTACCCTATTGATTCATTTAATATTACACTGCATTTATTTTGGCTTGAGTTATTCTTGTCCCTTGCTATGTCCCCTGAGGACATGGAATCCAGATTATGTTCCCAGGTTTAGCAGAGGAGATCTACCCCGAAGTGTACGGGACAGGAGCAGACATTGGAGCAGTACCAGAACCCGATGACGAGGTGATCGCCGAGGATTTCTCCTGAGTATCTGCTTTATCTATACTCAGTTTTTGCTGTTGTTATACTCTTATTTCTTGTCTATTGACTGCTGTATCAGACTTATTATCGGGTTGTTCCCCGAGATATGTTTTATTGAGACTTGATGTTGATTTATATTGATTGTATTCATTTCTGTGGATGAGATTAGTATCATAGACCCTTACTATTGTTTTACAACTTAAGTACACCATGATGGGTCCATTAAATTGGATTTGCCCATCGGTGTGTGATGCTGGCCGTTGCCACGTGTCTAGTCCCTCGATATTTTGGGACTGGGGCGTGACATATATATATAAATATTTTTGTATATTAGTTATTTGTTAGTATAATTAATAAATAGATGACAGAATTTGATTTAATTAATGAGATAATTTCCATAACAAAAAATATTAAATGTAAACAACCCGTATCGTAATATAAGTAAACAAATACTTAATTGAGGCAAAATTTTACTAATGACTCATACTAATATTACTATTACATAAGAATATCAGAAATAGGATTATTTTTTAATATATATTATTTTTATTACATAAGCATGCAACCTATATTTGTGTTTTAGATTTTCAACCTCTCTTCAAAAATTATTTGTAATACTGCGAATAATGTTTGTAGAGAGACTGAAAGCTGAAACTCGAACATAGGTTGCATGACTTATCTAACAATAATAAAATATATTAAAAATTATACATTTTTAGAAGAAAAATAATAAGATAACTAGATATTCATACACATTTTCAGATGCCTACGTAGCTTTCTTGTACCATATTTATGGTCCCATTTGAGTCGTTTCCTACAATGCAAACATTCAACAAGAACTTTATTCCAGCCACTTTTTTTCGTATAACACTCATTTTAAAATCTGCTAAAATGATACCAAATTTTTGATTCATACGCTAAATTTTTGATTCATACGCTCACTTGTTACGGTGCGGGCTGAACTTGCTGATCTTGCGGTTGATGTGGTGGTTGATCATTTTTCATGATATTGCATCTTCACACATATTGCTTCTAAATTTTGTAAGAGGAATTTTTTTTGTTTATTTTTCATGAATTATGTCCTATTTATAGAAATTTTTTGGGACCAAATGACCCCAAATACTATCAAAAAAGAGTTTTTATAATGTGTATTTTGGTCATTTTTAGCAAAATGACCAAAATACCCCTAAAACGGTCATACATCTGCCAATAAAATGGGAGTATTTTCGTAAAAATACCCCCAATGGCCGAATCGAGCCTGAACTGGGCTTAAACCGGGCCGGTCTGGGCCGGGCTTATCGGGCCAACCAAATTGAACCCGGACCGAACGAAGCATTCAGCGGGCCGGGGCGGGCTTGCGGGTCGGATTCTCCGACTAAGCCCAGACCCGGGGGGAGGGTGGGCCGGTACGTTGACTGGGTCCAGGCCATCCTAGACCGGCGTTGACCGGGCCGGTCCCGGGCCGACGTTGACCGGCCACCCTGTATTTCAGATTACAGATATTTGTTGTTCTTTATGTACATTGTGCACGTACTTATGTTGACGTTCGATACTTCGCTTCCGGATCACAACCGGGTGCTGACGCTCGTCGTAATGTCTTAAAATAATGGTTAGATGCTTTGTAGTACCTCGATGCACGTACCTGAGTACATCGACACCCCAGGACACACTCATACACTGTGATCGTGCCAGATTCCTGTATCCTGATACCGACATCATGACCGGAGACTGGGACGACCTTAGGGTCGCGTCTGTTGAGTTATTTCTATGAGTCGAGACTGTAGTTAGAGGTTCAGGTTCAACGCACAATCGTTGACCGCTTGGGATGGAGAAGACAGTTACTAGACGTTTGGGCTCCTCTGCACGCGCTTATATATGTATATGTGTAGTATCTATGTAGTGATCCTGTATCTAGAGTAGTGGTATCACCCGTGTGACTCTTTGCCCGGAGCTGCGGTACGTTCCGTGTGTTTCCTTGTCCGGAGCTACGATTTTATTTTGGACAGCCCACGCGTCGAACATTGTCTTTAAACTGTGTCACACTTGTTTGGTTATGATAGAGTACCCTGTTGTAGCACTTGTACTTTTCTGTTTACTTGGCATGCTGTATGTTTGTACCTTGTTATGTCCCTCTGAGGACCTGGTTCCCTTCCAGGTGTAGGCTACGAGGATTACCCGGAGGAGTACGGACCGGGCATCTACCCAGCAGCTGTACTCACTGCCGAGGACGAGGTCATTCCTGAGGACTTCGCTTGATCGCTGGTAGTGACTCTTTCCTTGGGACGGTATCATTACCTAGATACCTGCTGCCATCCCAATTATCTTATTGCTTACTTTCATTCCAGTATATTTGTACTAGCGGGTTTTTTCCCGTGTGACTACTCTAGTATTTGTACTTGATACCTATCTTGGACTTTTTCTTTCTGCACATTAGTTGTTGTATTTACTTCTATTGTGCTCTTATATTGCTGCCTGTGGATGAGATTTAGATTGAGTATATTTGTGTTATGTGATGGGTTATTCATTGTACTTTACAGCTTAAGTGTACTCCGACGGGCCCATTAGATTGGAATGCCCGCCGAAGTACGCTGCTGGCCATTGCCACGTGTCTCGGTTCCTTATCCATGGAACCGGGGCGTGACAGGCCCATATTGCACCTTGAAGCAATGGCAATATGAGTGCATACACTTATACCGTCATTATTTCTGACGATTCGTTATCATTTTTAAATTTTTACAAACTTATTATTGTATACGTGATATAATTAAAATATAGGCTTAATTGTAACTTGATACCCTCAGCTATTGACAATATTCAACTTGATACCCTAAACTTTGATAGGTACAAACTTAATATCCGATCTGAACTTATATTTCTAACTTGATACCCTTTTTTTTTTATTCCTAAACTACCCTCCCCCTGGCTGCTACTTCCCCCACCCCCACCCCCACCCACCCACCCCGGCGGCCATCCCCCCCTCCGGCGACGACCCCCCCTACCCGCCCCCGGCCCCGACGACCCCCATACCCGCCCCCGTCCCCGACGCCCCCCCTACCAACCCTCGAGCCCGTGCTCCCGCTTGCGTGCACCCCCGAGCGCCCCCGCCTGCTGCCCCGAGCACCGCCGCGCTGCCCAACGCGCCCCGCACGCCGTCGCGCTCTGCCCCGCACCGTGCTCTGCCTCGTGCCCACTCACTCATTGCCCAGCGCGTCCCCGCACCCGCCGCCTGATCGTGCCCGCCGCACGCTCAGGCCTGCCGTCCGCTCGCGCGCGCCAGTCGCACGCCGGCCACCCGCAGCTTGAGAGAGAGGGGGGGGGGGGTTGTGGGGGAGAAGAGAAGGGACAATTTGGTCCAATTTTTTTCCAGAGTACCAAGTTAGTACCTATAAAAGTTAAGGATATCAAGTTAAAAAACTATGATAGTTGAGGGTATCCAGTTGCAATTTAGCCTAAAATATATTATTCTCTATGAAATTTTCTAAATAAGCAACCAAAGATGAGCACTCCCAAACCCAGCCTTGTTCCCCTCAAATCCGACGGTTCTGATTCCTGTCCTTGAGATGATTCTACGGTTCAGATCGGCCCACTGGTAAGCATATCATCACCGTTTGCCGACCTAGCCACCATTGCGACCGCCGACGTCAACCTTTATTTTCCTTTCCTTATATAAATCGCTTCCTCCGTCAACCTTTTTTTCTTTTTTTCTTTTTCCCCCTATATAAATCGCTTCCTCCGCCATATTTTCTCTTTCCAAGAATTCGTTCCATCATCTTTTTCTTTGGAGAGAGAGAGAGAGAGAGAGAGAGAGAGAGAGAGATATGCCGTTATTTACTTGCAACACCTGCAACATGGAATTCGAGGAGGAGTCGCAGCAGAAGCTCCACTACCGATCCGAATGGCACCGCTACAATCTCAAACGAAAGGTATCAATTCAATCTCTTTCTCTTCAAATTAGGGTTAGGGTTTTGTTCCGATACTTGCTTGGTTCCTGAAATCCATTACATTGTCCGCTACCTAGGAAGCACGGACGCTCAAAAAAATTCGGAGTCGGGTCCGTGTGTCGGGCACGTATCGGACACTAACACAAAAAAACTACACGCCAAAATACGGCACCGCTACAATCTCAAAGGGAAGTATCAATCAATCAATATTTCTTCAACCAGGGTTAAGGTTTTGTTGTGATTCTTATGTTATGTTTCCAAAATCGTAGTTCAGTGTGTCATACAAGACAAGACACAACACGACAAGGACGCTCCAAAATACACTAGCACATGCCAAAATATGTAGTGTTCCTGTCGATTTGTTACCCTGTAATATAGTTTAGTACATAAATCTCTCTCATTTTGTACACTTTGAAGGTGTATTGAATAAAATTCGTAATTTTCTTTTGTACTTTGGGAATGGCAAAGGCGATTTTGGCCTAAAGTGGACAATTGTTGTAGGATGAGAGGCTACAATTCTGGAAGAATCGGGGGAAATAATTTCAGTTGGTACGAGAGGTTAAAGCCGTGCACTGTGACATGAAGAACAATAAGTATAGGAGCATTGTACTGCTGAGTTTTCTATTTCTTTTAGTAAAGTTCATTGTGAATGGAGGGTTTTGTGGAGGTTTATCCCCTAGATTTCCATATAAAGCCTAGTGATTTCATATTGAGTGTACTCGTGGTAACTATTTGAGCAATGAGCTAGGAGACCAACACTCCAAATTTTGGTTTTGCATCCACGTAGTGCCGGACATGCGTAGACATTCCAAAATGAATTTGGACGTCAATATGTTGCCATGACCTTGTCGTGCTTGAATTTTGCCGTGCCTTATTCGTGTCCATATAGGTCTTTGCTAATCATATTCCTCTCTGTTGACCATCCAAATGGTGGTCTCTTATCAGTAATGACAGCCTGACCTCTTTAGTTATGTTTTATATCGAGAACTAAAAATTACCTTCATATCGCATGGCTTGGGAGAACAAAACAAAGTGGTTCTCACTTTCTCCCTCTCATGCGCCTGCTAATTTGGTTGTGTGGGCTGCATCGACTCCCTCTCGCTTCTTACCTTGGTGTTCAGCTCTAGGTTCTTGTCAAGCAAGATATCTCCCTCAATTCTCCCAAGTTCTCATGTGTTTCATTCTTTTGTACTAGTGTATCTAAAGCTGAAACTAGGTGTAACTTGAACTTGTGAACATTTTGTAGGATTTTCATGCCACATAATCAGTATAAACCAGTGTTATATATTTCGCTAGGCGGAATTGGTGCGACGGAGGGTCGCCTAGGAATTTTGTTTTTGCAAATTTGAAATTTGAATTTTTGAATTTATTACGGAATTTTTGATTATTTTTGATTATTTTTGAATTTTTTTGAATTTTTTGAATTTTTTGAATTTTTTGAATTTTTTGAATTTTTTGAAATCTATTTTTTTTTGAAATATCAAATTTAGAAATTTAGAAATTTCAAATTTAAATTTTTTGAAATTTTTTGCCTAGCCGAACAGGCCGCCTAGGGCCGAACATGGTCGCCTAGGCATCGAACAGGCCCACCTAGGGCCGAATTGGGCCAATTTTTCGTCTAGATCCGTCGATTAGGGGGTTTCCGGTGCCGGCCGCCTAGGCCAAAATTTATAACACTGGTATAAATTGATACTATTTGTTGCTACAGACCTACAGTTGTAGATGTTAGTTAACTTAAAGTGCAAAGATAATTAGCTAAACTTGAGATACACTTTAGAATTTTCTAGCAATGTGGAAAATCCCTAGTTAGTCGAAATATTGAGTTTTTATGAACTTGTGTTTCCCCATTAGTGCAATTGGCAAACAAACAATATCTTTTAATATATTATTACCAATGTTCCTCTGTTCTAAAAGGCGTCCGCCTAGGCCGCCTAGGCGCTAGGCGCTAGGTCCCCGCCCGATGTCCGCCTAGGCACCCGTCTAGTCCTCCGACACTCAACTATACATATTTTAGGATTGTATGGACTTTTTTGCAAGTTTCAGTAGATTTTTTAGATTTTTTTTGAACCGCCTAAATTTAGGCGGCCGCTTGGGCAACCGCCTAGGCGGGCTAGGCGCTAGGCGGCGGCTGTCCGCCCGCCTAGCGCCTAGCGCTTTTCACAACCTTGAATGTTCTAAAAGCGGATTGAGGAGCAACCAATAGGTCGAATGACCGCTTGATCTGATTAATTGGGTGGCTGATTAAGCAAAATAAGGTGGCCAATTTGTTGTGATTAATCAACTGTGTAAGCTCTAGTAATTGGCCATTGTAGCATGCAATAAAGTTGCTTTATATAAAATTAATCATTACATAGATTTTAGATCATTCGTTTATAGCATAGTTTGTAGTATTGGCCGATGTCGATCTGATACGGCTGATACCGATGTGTTTTGGCATGTCCCGATCCGATACTGACATTAGGGGTCTCTTTTTCGGTCAATTGAATGAAAAAGACCAATCAACAAAGGTGTAAAAGCATAGTAAAGTTGTAAAAACATGTAAAAGAAGAAAACTTATCTATTGCATATAAACCAATCGGCAATGGTGACTACTATTTCATTCAATTTCAAAACTACTAAGAAACAACACTAAAAATACTTAAAATTATGCCTAAATGTATACAATATATTTCTTAAAAAGTTAATAATTTATTAATAATTATTTGCTTTCCGATACCGAATAATTCGATACTTCGTTTCGAAATTGTCGATACTTCGATTCGAAACTGTCGATACTGCCGATACCGTCGATCCCGATACTCATAGGAATGGTCCGATACCGATTTCGATATTGCGAACCTTACTCTATAGTAATTTAGTCAATCCGTCTATGTACTCATTATGAGTTCCATCAAGGTTCCTAATAATGAGTACCTAGTACTGATGAAATTTTGTTCCTACTCTCTAGGTTAGCACGTTGTTAGGTTTGTTAACATACTTTGCTTGCGAATTCGGGCAACCCAGTCATCCAAACATTGACAACCTCCAAGCTAGTTCTTCCCTTAGATATAACTAGTCATGTTGCACGTGTTCTTTAAGCAAGTATTTTTTTTTCTTTTAAAAATCTCTTGCTTTAAGCAATATGATAGGTACAAAAAAAAATCCTCTAAGATTGTTGAAAAATTAGATAGAAATTTAAATTATATTTATTTAGTTAATTAGTTTAGATATGATTTTAATATATTTAATTATGATTTGTTATAGATATGTTTTTAGGACTTTTTATATATGTTTAGTTAGATATTATAATAAAATAGTTTAAATATGATTTCAATATATTTTAATTATGATTTGTTATAGATATGTTTTTAGGACTTTGGATATATGTTTAGTTAGATAATACCGGTTAGTTAGGATTTTAGGATTTCATACATGTTTGTTGAGGTATAGGAATTAATTAGTATTTTTTCTCTTAATTACACAATGATATACACAAGGTTTAGACGACTCAGATAAGAAGGCGACCATTGACGTAGGCACACTCTACTCCAAACAACATAGAAAGAAAGGGTGCTTCCAAGGTTCGCGACTCAATGCTAGGTGCAATATGGTTTGTGCTTGCCTGTACTTCTCGAATCTGTCTGTATTCAAGACTTATATTTCCACCCTCCTAAAGTAAATAAGGAAGCTTGAGCTCAGTCCATCAGTGCAGGGACCTATGACTCAAATACCAGCCTCAAGTCTTGAAGATGAACTACCTCAATATCCGATCACTCACAAGGCGTATTTGCAACTTTGAAATGTCTGTTTTCGTCCATTTATTTGGCCTATGACTCCAATACCAGGCTCAAAGTCTTGAAGATGAACTACCTCTGTTTGCTATTTAAATCAAAAAGAGAACTTGAAGAACTGTATTTGATTAACAAACTAAGAAAAAGTACAGAGAAGTCATAGAAGACGATCTAAGTACAAATTTGTTTTCTGGGGGGTGACAATGGAGGGTTAGGAGTGTAGCAACTCTCTTTACTCTGTGGACGATCCGATGCAGAAGCTCCTCTCTCTTGCTTGAGTGTAGATTCGCAGATAGCTAGCCCTTTGCATGGGGTAGTACCCTGTTATTTATAGTTGTTCTGTGGTCGTATGCTATGGATGCCGCATGCGCCCCTGTTTGATGACCGCATATGGCTCTTTCAACAGAATGCGGTTGTAACTGTGGCCACATGTCACGGTGAAGCTGCCATGTGAGCTTGATTAAGATTTACTATTGATGAGATCTCGGGATTATTTCAATCCGTTGTATATGTGACTTAGTCGTTTGGACACGTAGCCCGCATCAACTGCACGAAGATCTCTTTAGTTGTAACATAATGATCTTGTTAGTTAGAACGCATTGGGCCAGAGATGCATGTGACGCCTGAAGTCTGGAACGCATTGGGCCAGAAACGCATGGAGTCTGGAACGCATTGGGCCAGAGACGCATGAGACGCGTGGAGTCTGGAACGCATTGGACCAGAAACGCATGGAACGTATGGAGTCTGGAACATATTGGGCCAGAGACGCATGGAACACATGGAACACATGGAATCTGGAACGCATTGGACCAGAGACGCATGGAACGCATGGGCCAGAGTCGCATAAGACGTATGGAGTCTGGAACGTATTGGGCCAGAGATGCATGTAACGCATGGAGTGGAACGCATTGGCCAGAGACACATGGAACGCATGGAGTCTGGAACGCATTGAGCCAGAGACGCATGGAACGCATGGAACACATGGAGTCTGGAGCACATTGGGCCAAAAACGCATAGATTTTTATCGTCTTATGCATTCGTGGCATTTGTACAGCTGTATACTGTCAAAAGTAATTATGACGAAGCCGTCAGCCCGGATTCCAATCATCGGTGCAGGATTCGAGGCGGTCAGGATGACTGTCTGTTTTGTCGGAGTCATAAATGCTCTGATGTGACTGTAGGGACGATGCGTCAAAGGGCGACATGCGTCTCGGGACGTCATGTATTCGAGGGTGTTATGCGTCTACCACTGTTATGTATCTGTTGCTTATTTGTTGACTGTAAACTGGAGCGAATGGAGATATTTTTTATTTTTCTACAAGACCCCCTTCAAAGTTTTCAGACTTGGCTAAGTCTGGAATACTTTGAATAAGAAGCATGAAATTAGCATGCATTCATTGTCCGTCTTATTCTGCTAAGTTCGTCAGGTTGACGCATGTAGAAGTTTGTCGCATGGAAGGCTCTGCCATGCTGTCAAATCTGTATTAAATAGCAAGATTTGGTTCTACCTTTGAGCCGATCTGTTAATTCGGAAGAGCAGGTTTTTGTAGACGCTTCTCGTCAATTGTTTGCGTCCACAGACACTTGTTTCTTTCATTTTCTGGCAATGTACATCAATAATTTGGAGGACTGACTCCTCTTCTGCTTGATGTTTGTATTCTCCCCTTCTCTTTGTTTTAATGAAAGGAGAAATTACTTTCATCGTTGTTGCGACATTTGGGATGCTAGTACTCGAGGTGAGATGGTTGTAGCACAACATTTGTAGTAAGCGTGGACATCCCACTGGGGGATCTTTGGTGGACCTATTACCCTTTTGCGCACTTGTGGTACGAGTAATATATTCAAAACAAACCCTATCAGAGGTAATATGGACGTGATAGGTTTTGTGGACCCACTACTTTTTGCGCACGTTAATGCAATAATAGGTTGGAGAAAAGCCCTGCCAGAGGTAATATGGACGTGGCAGTTTTTGTGGACTTAACACCGCGGGCATACTCCGGATTGGGTACGGGTGATAAGTTGGAAGACAATCGATATCAGAGGTAATATGGACGTGATGATCGATGGTCAAGGCCAAAAAGTTTGCTCAGAGGTAATATTAAAATGACAAAGTCTTGGGTTGTGGATTTATTACCCATGGTGTACCTTAAGTACGGATAACAAGCTGAAACGACTATCACTATCAGGGGTTATGCGAACGTGATAGTAGAAAGTTGAAAAGCAGAACTTTACTCAGAGGTGATATGGACACGGAAAAGTTCTGAAAATATCTTACTCGGAGGTAATGTGGACATGGTAAGATATGACTCTGTGGGGGTAGTGGAGAGACGTAGTTCAGAGGTAATATGAACATGAACCGACTTTTTCTCTGCTGGGGAACAAAGGAAAGTAGTTTAGAGGCAATGTGGACTTGAACTAATCGTTTCTACTGCGGGCATTCCATCGGGCGATTTTTGGTGGACCTATTACTTCTTGTGCACGAGAGTGCAAGTAATAAGTTCGAGATGAAATCCTATCAAAGGTAATATGGACGTGATAGGTTTTGTAGAATTAACACCGTTGGCGTACCTAAATTTAAGCACGGGTGATAAGTTTAGACGCTGATCGATATCAGGGGTACTGTTGGCGTGCTGATCGATAGCCAACCCGAAAGGTTTGCTCAGAGGTGCGAAGGACATGGCAAACCCTACTGGAGAATTTTTTGGGTGGACTTATTATTTGTTGTGCACGTTGAGTGCAAATAATAAATTCGAAAACAATCCTATCAGAGGTAATATGGACATGATATGTTTTGATGATAGTAAAGATATCCCGCTGGGGAATTTTGGTGGACCTATTACCCTTTTGCGCACTTCGGGTGCGAGTAATAGATTCGAAAACAAACCCTATTAGAGGTAATATGGATGTGATAGGTTTTGTGGACCCACTATTTTTTGTGCACGTTAGTGCAAATAATAGGTTTGAGACAAGCCCGCCAGAGGTAATATGGATGTGGCAGTTTTTGTGGACTTAACACCGCGGGCATACTCCTGATTGGGTACGGGTGATAAGTTGGAAGACAATCGATATCAGAGGTAATATGGACGTGACGATCGATGGTCAAGGCCGGAAAGTTTGCTCAGAGGTGCGAAGGACATGACAAATCCTGCTGGAGAATTTTTGGTGGACCTATTACTCTTTTGCGCACTTGGGGTGCGAGTAATAGATTCGAAACAAATCCTATCAGAGGTAATATGGACGTAATAGGTTTTGTGGATCCACTACTTTTTGCGCACGTTAGTGCAAGTAATAGATTTGAAACAAGTCCTGCTAGAGGTAATATGGACGTGACAGTTTTTGTGGACTTATCACCGCTGACATACTCCGAATTGGGTACGGGTGATAAGTTGGAAGACAATCGATATCAGAGGTAGTATGGATGTGATGATCGATGGTCAAAATCCCGGAGGTTTGTTCAGAGGTCACATGGACATAACAAACTCAGCCGGGAAGAAATGTTAGGATGGACGTGAACTAATGTCCGAAAAACTCACTGAAGAGTGATTTGCTGGGTGTGGTCTATCCGAAAATGAGGATAGACTTGAGGATTGCTCTGCTGGGGAGATTGATGGGACGATAGCTCAGAGGTAATATGGACATGAGTAGTGTCTAACGAGATTGATTTTTGAGTGGTCACTGCGGGAGTGTGCAATTGGACCTGAGGACTGCTCCGTTGGGGAAACTTTGGGGACCCATCATCCGTTGCGTATCCAGGGTTCCAGGATGCAGATGATGGATTTTACGAGAATTTGTAAAGAAGGAGAAAATGTTGCACATAGACACTTGTTGGGGATAAAGAACCAAGAGTTGATTCGTACATCTGGGTTGTCCCTGATGATGAGAGTACAAGTCTAGTTTAGACATAGTACTTTCTTTTAGGAACTTGTCGTTGATAGGATCATGAGCAAGTCGTCGTTGGGTTTCACTAGCCGGTATGCGTCGTTGGAAAACACGCTTTCCACAATGAACGGGCCCTCCCCTTTAGGTTGGGATTTCCTGGTCGTCTTGTGAGTCATGGCGCGTACAAGCATCTCCATATCGTAGCCCTCTACGAGTACTGTTGTAATAACTGTCGGATTATAAAGGAGTACGCCGTCCTTTGCCAAAGTTCAGACCTTCAGCTTTTTGGAGGTCATATCCCATATTCGACATGAGACGGAGTGATTGTTGGCTGTAATGATGGAACTGAGGTCGCTCATCATTTGTTGCGTTGAATATTGTCGATGACTTAGCCTGCGCCGAATAAGGAGCGAGCTTTGTGCCCGGGAACACTGCCACGTATACCCAAGGGAGTTGGCTGAGTTGTGCGCGTAGGATCACTGCCGCGTGCGCACGATTGTCTACCACGTCGAGGACCACCATTTGCTGCGCGTTTTTGTATATCGCGCAGGGGAACAATGCTTGTTGTCCATAAGGATTTGTTACGATGAGAAGTACTATCATGTGCACATGAAGTGTGATACGTCCTTGCGCTGAAGACTTGCTCGGATGTGTACAATGGAGCACTGCCTATCATGCGCCATTGCTGATGAGTCATGCGAGACTTGGTTTTTGTGCACATGGAGACTTGTTGAGCTTCGCTGAGCATCCAAAGTCTACAATTGGTGCTTTATGAGGAAAGGATCATGCGGCCTGGCCTGCTTTGCTTTCCCTTTGATCCGGTCATTGAAGGTGCTATTTGCTGTTCCAGTTTTTGAGCAATGACCCTACCTCTTGGGGTTGTAAGTGTTACCAAGCCTGCTACTCGGTTGCGAGCTGGCGGGAGTTTGACGACCTCCCTGGTTGCCTAGGCTTCCGTCACTGGGAAGTCGTCTAATTGGAGGGACACTATGTTCGCAATGACTGTCTTATCCTCGAAGTCGAGGGTGAGCTCATCGGCATCGATCAATTGCTGGATACATCTCTTCAATATAGAGGAGTCTCTGGTTGGATGATGAATGTACCGATAAAAGAGGCAATATTTTGGGTCATCGACCTTGTTAGCCTCTTCAGGGCATCTGATGTTGGGTAGCCGAAGTTTGTTTTCCTTCATCAGTATGTTGAAGATTTCAATGATGTCGTCGTCATTGAAGGAGAAAGTCCCCTTTGGCTTTGGGGCTTCCAATACCTGAGTCGTACGGTCCTCAGGGAAGACCGGTAATTTTGCATCATTTTCGGACTCGGAGGGAATTCTACTCCCAGCTTTGGATGCTGTTCTGCCTTGTCGAGGGAGACTACCCCTAGACATGTCATTGTCTGGTTCTTAGGAATCACCGTCCTTACGGCATGACGGGTTGGTGTGGATCACCAGGAGATTGCTACTCCCGGTTTGCGCAGTTACTGCTGGCCCTGAGGGTGGCAGGACCATATTTTCCTTGATCTCAAGTATTGCCTGGGCCAGAGTCTGCATTAATGCACTCATTGTATGCATCATGGCCTCGAGAACCTCGAGTTGTTGGCGATCGCTGAGCCCTTCCGCCTTGGGTTCCTGAGTCGCACTGTCCTCAGGAAAAACGATCATCGTTGCATCGTCTTCAGACTCAAAGGAGATGCTACCCCCAGCTTCAGATGATGCTCTGACTATTCGAGGGTGACTCCCCCCAGCCTGTCATTGTCTGTTCCTTGGGAGTTGCAGTCTTCAGGGGAGGTAGGCATCATCGCACCGTCTTCCGATTCCAGAGGATTGCTACCCCCAGCCCTATAAGCTGCATTAACCCTATGCACGTTGCTGTCAGCTTCCTCGGAATCGTTGTCCCCAGGGAAAGTCGAAAGTGCTACATCTTCTTCAGACTCGGAGGGACTGTTACTCCCAGCTTTGGAAGGTGAGTCTTCTTGATGATGGTGATTACCCCCGAGAACTCGGCATGTCCCTTGAGATTCACTATCTTTACGGGACACTGGGTTGTTGCGTATGTCCAGGGGACATTACCCCCAGCTTGGGCCACCCCAGGGGTTCTGAGGAAGAACTACCCCCAGGAGATGACAGCTTCTTTCTTGAGCGGGTGCCTTGGAAGACGCCCTCCGCAGGTGCCATCGTCAGCCCTCCGGGTAGTCGCCTTCGCGATGCAGTGGTAAAGAGCTCCGGACTGAAGGTATTTGACTTCTTTCTTCCCTTGGTGGCGGAAAACTTTACAGTTGAGTAGCATAAGACGAAGGGCAACTCCTCCTCCTCTGATACTTGCACCTGATCTCCGGGTAGGTGCTTTCTGGTGCAGTCGCTGAAAGGCCGACTGCCTGTCTGTGGGTACTGCCGTTTTATTGCAACAGCAGTTGATAATGATGTTGGCGCAGCTGTGCCTTGGAGAGGGCATGTCGCACGCCGTAGTTGTTTTTCTTGCTTTGCGCTTGTGAGTAATCACGTCACGCAAACCATGCGAATGGTGTTTTACCTTTGCATCCTCTTTGTGAGTCCGGATATCCCGGGCACACGGATGCGCATAAGCTGTATTTGCTTCCCGGCCTGGGGTTCGTACACAAACTTGTCCCGAGGTACCGATGGAAGACTTTTGAGACTGACCCTGTCCATTGGTCCCTGTGGACTGGACACATAGGTCAGTCCTGTACAACTTTCCGTCAGAGGCTCACGTAATAGTTAGCGATGCCTGTTGGTGGTCGATCGTATGAGCAGTTGTTTGAGCTTGACGAGCTCGCACTGCCCTGGACTTCTTCAGCTTAGCAACCGCAGACGCTTAGTATGAAGAGTCCAGAATTGGGTTTTCACCATTCTCAGTGGGTCGCATAGGATCTGCGCCGCATGAGATACGGTCGAAAACATAGGTTATGTTGCTATCAGGGCCGCATGCGGCCTGCTGTCTGCGACTGCGAGTTGATGCCGCATGGACAGTCTTATGCGGCATCCTTTTTGGCCGCATAGACGCTGCCTCAGCACCAGAACGTCTGGCATCGTAGTGTTTTCCTCTGTCAAGAGTTTGGGTGCTGAACAGTTTCTGCGTCAGCCCTTGATGCCGTATAAACATGGACGTTCTGGGTGTTCGTCCGACGACCGTCATTGGCAACAGAGTGAGAGGCTGGAAGCGTCTGCTCCGCAGCTGGTGGGGCGCAGCGGCCTTGGCCACCCACGTTCTGCGGGTCTTCTTGGACTTGGCTATCCTTGGCGAAGGATTAGCACTTTCTTCGGAGAGCATGTCCTCGAACGCTTGTTGGTCGAAGTGGACCACCAACATCTTTTGCGTCGAGCCGAGCTTGGCTGCATCGGATTGTGTCACCGATTTCTCAACAATGGAGAATGTTCAATATCCCCAGTAGAGTTGTCATCGTGTTTGCCATTTAAATCAAAAAGAGAACTTGAAGAACTGGATTTGATTAACAAACTAAGAAAAAATACAGAGAAGTCCTAGAAGACAATCTAAGTACAAATTTGTTTTCTAGAGGTGACAATGGAGGGTTAGGAGTTTAGCAACTCTCTTTACTCCATGGACGATCCGATGCAGAAGCTCCTCTCTTGCTTGAGTGTAGATTCGCAGATAGCCAGCCTTTTGCATAGGGGTAGTACCCTGTTATTTATAGTTGTTCTGTGGCCGCATGCTATGGATGCCGCATGCGCTTGCAACAGTGGCCGCATTTCACGGTGAAACTGCCATGTGAGCTTGGTTAGGATTTACTGTTGATGAGATCTCGGGGTCATTTCAGCCCGTTGTATGTGTGACTTAGTCGTTTGGACACGTAGCCCGCATCAATTGCACGAAGATCTCTGTAGTTGTAACGGAATGATCTTGTTAGTTGGAACGCATTGGGCCAGAGATGCATGGGACACATGGAGTCTAGAACGCATTGGGCCAGAAACGCATGGAGTCTGGAACGCATTGGGCCAGAGACGCATGGGATGCATGGAGTCTGGAACGCATTAGGCCAGAGACGCATGGAACGCATGGAGTCTGGAACGCATAGGCCAGAGCCGCATGTGACGTATAGAGTTTGGAACGCATTGGCCAGAGATGCATGGGACAAATGGAGTCCGGAACGCATTGGGCCAGAGACGCATGAAACGCATGGAGTCTGGAACGCATTGGGCCATGGAGTTTGGAACGCATTGGGCCAGAAACGCATGGATTTTTTGTCGTTTTCTGCATTCGTGGCATTTGAACAGCTGTATACTGCCAAAAGTAATTATGACGAAGCTGTCAGTTCGGATTTCAATCATCGGTGCAGGATTCGAGGCGATCATGATGGCTGTCTGATTTGTCGGAGTCATAAATGCTCTTATGTGACTGTAGGGAC
Organism: Iris macrosiphon; assembly: GCA_036927795.1. Lineage (NCBI taxonomy): Eukaryota > Viridiplantae > Streptophyta > Magnoliopsida > Asparagales > Iridaceae > Iris > Iris macrosiphon. The sequence continues at coordinate 197,560,154 of JAYESA010000005.1, forward strand.
GATGCGTCAAAGAGCGTCATGCGTCTCGGGACATCATGTATTCGAGGGTGTTATGCGTCTCTTGCTTATTTGTTGACTGTAAACTGGAGTGCATGGAGAGATTTTTCATGCTTCTAAAACCTCAATATCCGATCACTCACAAGGCGTATTTGCAACTTTGAAACGTCTGTTTTTCGTCCATTTATTTGGTTTAATGAGGATATTATTTGTGAAGGTCAATTAGGTTGGAGTCGAGATGAAAATTATGTGTTTGTGTTGCAAATCTGGTTTATAACCTTAGTCTTTCTTGTGGAGGTGCATTGAATTGTGTGTGCATGTCGTAGCTAACTGGATAGGTAGGATTGTAGCTTTGAAGTTTCTGTGAATTCTGTGGTTGTTTGTAGGATGATAGTTGAGTGCATAGTTTCCTAATTCGATAACCCCCCTATGTCCTACGAATTGGGACGAACGACCCTGAACATGGTGCGTTCGCGATCCGTTCGTCAAATTTATTGACCCGGATTTTGATGGCTTTGGTTATGAACTTATGATATTTGGTGTATACTTCTATATAATTGTTTATGGTACAAAAGACGACCCAGATAAAAATAAACAGCGAGTCCAAATAGCGTACCGAATAAGCCTACCCCCCCCGCATCGCGTACCGGCTGAGGTACCGTACCGCGTACCCGTATCCGTACCACGTACCAAAGCGACCCACGATCCTGATAACATTGGTTGAGTGCTCTCCGTAGGAGACATGAAGGAAAATATGAGAAAGGCTCCTTTACCATTGTGCTATGGAACCTATGCTTGCACCTAGCCAACACTGAATTGATGAAGAAACAAAAGAACAGTTTGCCTATCTTACTGAAACTTAATCTTTTATTTATTATATTAGGAAATATGTCTAAGCATAAAACGTAATAGTTTATTTCTTATATTCTGAGGACATCTTTTTATCTTGTAAGTGCCAGAGACCAAAAAATCTGGAACCTCAGTTCATAGCTGCAGTATTCATAGAGGGTCCTATACGGATACCCAAGTCGAGGTTATTAACCTTTGACAAGATTGAATAAACGGTGATCAAAATATCTAGGATTAGCACTTTATAATTTAGTTTAACAAGTTGAAATAAAGGAAGTTTTTCCCACCAAGTCCAGCTTTCTTGTGAATGTTTTGGCTTGCTCTTTTTCCATGTCTGTTGATGGATTCCTCTCGCTTTGATTGACTACCTAAGAACTACCTCTTAAGTGAGTTGGCCCAATCCTATGTTCTGTGCCTGGAAGAAATTCCAAGAAATGACCAAGTAAAAAAGTCCCATTCAATTTTATATAAGGTCCACCCTTTTCGAATGCAAAGGCCTGGGGGCCATTACAGGCAATCATCAAAGCCGATTTCGTCTCCTGCTTCAATATAATAGATCACACAATTCAACAGCGGCGTGACATTAATGATGAAAACTTTCTTTTTCTTCCCGGGGAAGGGACAGTCAGTACATTTAGTGATATTCTTTGTCTTGATGATAGCTTGGATCATTTCTAAAGGGCTTTATCGTTCTATTTGGGAGATATGGCCTTGATCTGATTGGTGGAATGGATAATGGAGTATGATGCTCACTGTTGAACTGTAAATGGGGACATTGAATCTGGTTCGTAATTTCTGGTTTATACTTCGATGTATCTGTTATAATCCCGATGGTATCCAAAATTTTATTTGAAGGTCTCAGACATCCATATTAGTTTCAAATATTATTTTTAGTTACGGTGGCAGCATGCAGTACTATCATCTTAAAAGTGTCAAATATTTTCATAGCAAGTAAATTGACTTGAAAAATTTGTAGCACCAAACATTTGTTTGGATATTTTTATTTATTGTAGTAGTATTAGCATTTAACTTGCCCTTGTAAGGTACTTGACTAAGGATACAGTCTACAATCTCCAGATAGAATTGTTTTTTATGAGTTCGAATGGTTGTGGCTGTTGCTTATCTGAAACTTGGCCAATCAATTGCTTTAGGCCCAGGTAGTTCTGAAAATGTTTTGATATATAAAGCAGAGAACGAGGACAAAGTTGCTTACATGACTACTACTTGTTAAATGTAGAAAGGAACTCGATGAAGGCTTTCGAGTCGATGTTTCAAAACAATGTGTATGCAGTTTATAATATAAGAGAATGTAGAATAATGATTAAATGATGTCGGGTTTGGCTTGTAATATGAGAGTTTCAAACACTCTAATTCAATCAACATCAGAACTGATAGTTTTTTGCGTAGGCCCCTTAGGAATTGGTGATATTGTAGATATGTTATATATCCAGAATGTATTAGATTAAGGTTTCAAGTATCGGTCGAAGCTGATACGTTTTAACCATTTTGTATAAGAATTGGAGGTGCCGAGACTACTGAAACTGACTGTTTGAAGACTACCGAATCCCCAAAGATTGCCAAAACCGATACACTCATGGAGAGGGTCTGAACCCGGTACCAATACCTTTTCATGTGCATTTTCATCTGTAGGAACATTGGCATAAAGTAACAACCACAAAATATTTTCTTACAGCTACAGAAAACATAACATGGGTCACTTTAACTGTTATCTTTAAATTTTAGATAAATGAGGATCGGGTCGCCCCTAATTGGAATAAACACTGCTTTCTTCAGTTGATTATCTTCTTATACTTGAGGTATCAAAGGTCAGTGCAGTTATAGTCCTTTATCATTTTCCTTGCATGTGTTGAAGCTTCTGATTGCAAGAGAAGTCGAGGCACAGGGCATTCCCGATAGAGCATATGTTGACAACCTAGTGATTCCAACATCTTTTCTCTTCTTTCGGAATGAAGAAAGATCTCAACTTCGTTATATATATCATGTACATGCTTTAACTAAGATCTAGGGCATTTTTATCGGCTGCAAGCTGTAGCTACAACCTTTATTTCTTGCCATTATCTAGCTGCAGGTGCAGATTTACCTGCAAGCTGGCCCATATACTTGCGTAAGAGCTTGGAATTACTGCAAAAATGACCACATCTTTACTGTTAGTTGCTGGATGCATAGAAAGGTGCTTAATTGCTTGTTAACTCCGTTCTATCTAGTGGCTCCAAGTGGACTCACTGGATTTGGTCCCGTAGCATTAACTTATTCCCCATATTTGTCCTCCCTCTGCCCATCAATTATTGTTTACTATGGCATGCAAGCAAACAACTGAATTGGAGCACCAGTTGCAGCAAGTGGGGCTCCATGCAACTTCCTCTGCCCATGAATTAGTGTTTACTATTGCATGCAAGCAAACAACTGAATTGGAGCACCAGTTGCAGCAAGTGGTGCTCCATGCAACTTGCAACAGCAATGCACCCAAGCAGTGTTTGAGCATTACTAGAAGTGGATTGTTTTGGACCTTCCAAATAGAGTTTGTGTTTTCTTATGGCTTAACATATAATTGCTATAGAAAATGTCATTTTCTTTCTATATATGATTGAATCATCGAGTAAACTAGAGACTGTTTCAGTAGTAAAAATAATGAAATCTCATTAATCAATGAAAGTAGTGCATACTGTTAAGCTGCTACGGAGCAGAATGCAAGGCCTAATGTTTAACAGCTGAACTAGTAGTAAGTAAAATGGAACCAGTTATACTGCTGGCCACGAGCTTTCGAGGATCCACTGTATAATGTAGTGTCTGCTTCCACCTTCTACAATAAATAATTGATCTGTTATTTTTTGTGGCTGCTATGTATCAATGACTGTCCACATACCAAACTTAATAGAGTAACTTGCAGAAAAATAGCTCAAACCTAACAAAGTTAATAGAATAACTTAAGTTAATAGAAAAGTAGCTCAAACTTACCAAAGTTAATAGATTAAGTTGCAGAAAGAAGCTCGAACTTACCAAAGTTTATAGACTAGGTTGGCACAAATATATTTGTACTATTTTTTATTGAATGCTTTCATAATGATGTTAACAGGATGTCAAGGAGACCTTGTTGTTTCTGCTGTATATCCAAGATAGATGATCAGACAACTCAAATAAAATTCTCATTACCTCTTCATTGAATTAAACAATCGTTGACATCACTTTATTTACTTTTGCAATCTTCGCCCATCAAGTAATCAATCCTGGTCAAGTTTCATATATAACCAATCCTAATAGGAATTAAATATAACCAATCATATCCATTAATAATTGAACTAAATGCATCAAACAAGTATACCTTAATAAACACCCAGAGTCTAGAACCTTGATTGCTGATCATCTCATAAATATTCTCTTCGACTCTTCATTGCTCATAAGTATTTTCTCTATGAATCTCAGAATGTTAGATCATGAATATATTGTGCAAAGGATTTTGCAGATGCACTAAAATTTGATCCTAATGGCATAAGGAACAATTCTATAGGCTTCATTTGTCGACTACCCGTAACGACCTCAAATAGTCTCAACTCGGTAAGCCTATTGACTGAAAACTCTGCTACAGGTAACACTAAATTCCAATTCTCTAAATGGTCACTTGCTAGCCCTTAACGAGTCCTTTGAACTCCTATTGGATCCATCTGATTTATGTTGGAAAAGCCAACACTACCTACCTTAATTTGACTGTTAGTTTGCATGTCAGTCTGCAGATAATACATTGTCGAATGTTGAATTGTCGTGTTGAGCTTTTTTAAGGGTGTCTCCAGAAGTGGTTCATAAACCTGACATTCCTATTGGAAATAATGGTCTTAGACAATTGAGCAAATGCCAAACTTCCCTAGAGAAAAGACTTGTTATATATGAAGCATCAACTGTTTTGTTGTATGGAATAAAATGTGTCACCTTGGGAAGTCTATACACGACAAGAAAAAAACACAATCATGCTTCTAGAATGTCTATTGGATTGCGAGTTTATCTTAATGACAGCAAAGGAGATCATCGAGTTGATTATGATCTTTTATATTATGAAAGCTTACATCAAGGCCTACAACTTTTGTGTTTATTGGATTTCCATAATTCAATTGCCAAAGACGCAATTGGAAAGGAAAACTGTTGTTCCTGCCCTATGCTATCTTATCCAAACGAGGCCGATCTTCCTGATCAATAGCTCTAGATCCTTAAAATACTGGCTTGTGGAATTAGTTCCAACAAGGGATGATAGAAAGGGATTCCCATAGTACCTGTGCTTACTGAATTCTTTTAGGGCATGATCCTTTTCAGTATTGGTCTTCGGCTACTGCTTCTGGTCCAAGGAAGTAGGATTTTGTTGCCTACTTTCCAATTGAACCACCTCCACTAGTCGCTTTGGTTCGACTAATAAAAGAATTAGAGCTTTCTAGAAGGATCAATTGTTGAAACCTAAGCCCTAGAAGCTTGTCTGCCCAATGTGGAAGGTTGAAATCCTGTCATGTACTGCCGAAAGATGGCATCATGTGCCGAAATATTCCGGATGGATCAAATTGGTACGGAAGTTGTAACATGGGAAAACCACGGAAAACACAACTTATTTGAATATTGGTAAGGTCTTCGAATGTGCTTAGATATCTTGGGTAAGTGGTGCCATCTTTGTTGTAGCTACATTCACATTGTTCCGAACACGTGTATCTACTTCGCAACTCTTTGGTCAACTCGTGCAATTATCTATTGAATTAAATTGGTTATCCCAGGATCTAGGGTTATTTCTTGTTAGATGATTAGTAACTTCTGTTTCATAATTAGGCTTTAATGAATTTTAGTTCTTTAATCGTAAATTGACCAATAAAGATATTCTTTTAGATCTTATCATGCATCTTATATATAAATCTTCACATGTATGCAAATTTGGGTAGGTTGATGCAATAAAACCCGAGGTTTAGCCCCGGTGAGTATGTTGAATTACCAATGCATTACACACACCGCACGAAAACGACAACAAAGCCTTTATCACAAATATTTGGTGTCAGTTGTTTAAATCATCTTCAGTTGTTTAAATCATCTTCTTCCATTCGACTCTGGTAAGGGTCATGTCCTCTATAGAGCTTATATATATATATATATATATATATATATATATATATATATATATATATATATACACACACACACACACACGGACAAGTGGAGGCGGTAGGCGAAATGTTCATACAGAAAAGCTGGTAGAAAGAAAAACCGGATGTAGTGAGCTTGCGAGCGGGGGAGGAAGCATGGCGTAGTATTGGTTCTAAAATCAACAATTCGAATTTTCTCTATGATATATATATATATATATATATATAGAGAGAGAGAGAGAGAGAGAGAGAGAGAGAGAGAGAGAGGAAACTATATGAGCACGACAACTCGTGGCCTTTGGATTTGATTTAAATGATCACTAGTGGGTAAGGTTTACTCTTATAAAGTGAGTGGAGTCTAGACCATTGGATTAGTCTTTAGTGATATCCAACGGTCATGATACACTTAAATTAGATGAACACAGGATAGGGGTCTCCACTCACCAGCCCTCTCCTTCCCTTCCCGCGAGTCGATCTCCCATTCTAACGGTGCTCGACGAGACGACAGTGAACAAACTATGCAAGACACGATTTCCACTCCATTCCACCCCCTTTTGATCGATTTGCATCTCTTTCCCATCGTGGCTCAACCTCCTCCCACTTCAGTTGTGAACGGTGACACGACTTCTCACCATGGTGAGCAGTGACACTTCAACCCACTCCGGAAGCAGAGATCGACAGACATTCCAGCCATTTCTCGACAGACATTCCAGCCATTTCTCTCCCAACCCATAGCAGCACGTTCTCTCATTGTTTCTCAAATCTTATTGTTTTATCTTCAAAAGAAAAGAAACTTCATTGCTTGTAGCTTAATATGATACTATTATAATTTTGTTGGTGGTTTATTCTTTAGTTCTCAATGTCTTAGTAGTTGATCTCTGGTTTTTTTTGCTGCAATATTTCGATATGAAATTCACATAGTTTGGAACAGCCAATTAAAAGTCAGTACATTACATAGTACAGTCATGCCATGGATCTAAAAAGTTTAACCATACATTTTACTTAAACTTTGACAAATTTCTTTGAGGCTACGATGGTGCACAATTCAATAGCAACTGATGCTACTTACTTGAGATTGTGAATGAAGGATTTATCAAGAGTGATTACTGAACCCTTACCTCTTAATAGTTTACCTCAACTGTCACACTCCTTCCCACCATTTGTGCTATGCTGGGTGGTCAAGTGTGGTGCAGTGGAAAAGTTTTGTTGCAGAAGCATGGTAGTTTTGTCATAGAATCAGGGATGGACGATTGAGGAGACGAGGGATGGGCAATAAGTGAAGTATTCCTCTTTGATCTAGTGCATGTACTGTGGAATTGAAATCAAGTCCAAAAGGCAAGGAAAGGCCATGAATACATTTCATATTAGTTCTCTATTGGCAGATTTCATCCATAAAACTGATACAAAATCAACATTAGAAAGATGTAAGAAATAGGCTCAATTAGCACTTCCATTGCATCCATACAGTGTCTATCAATTGTACTAGTCAAAATAATCTCTTTGGTGCTCAAACCATTTTCGGTCTTCCATTTTATGGTAAGCTTCAATCCAACATGTTCAATTATTTTCCTTTTTGTTACAACATGGTCCATTGTTGTTTACACATGAATTCTCATTGGTCTGTTGTTTACACATGAATTCTCATTGGTCTGTAATTCTCATTGATCTGTTGTTCATTTAATTCACGAAAAGACAAATGGATTATGATTAAATACCATAAGCCAATGTCAAACTAGATATACTTAAAATTTAAATCTAACAAAATAATCTCTAGATATAATAGTATGGGAAATCAATTGCTTCTCATAACAAAAACAACAAATATTAGTTTCCAACTCCAAATCTCTCAGCTAGTTGAATAATATTTACTGCCCAAAGCAACAAATGAAAATTTCAAACAAATTTGTATACTTGTAGAAAATCATAAAATACATCAGCAATTCCCCAAATCCCCTCAATAGTTGTGAAAACTGTGTTGTTGGCCTCAACTGGCCGTCATTGTTCAATGATGCCGTGAGAAAGAAGGTGATGGATGTTGGGAGTACTGGACAATGGTTTCGGTTCGCGAGGATGACTTCTGGTGGGTTCATTCTATACGTCGATGGAAGGGTTGCCACTGCCAACCACCATCGTCAATAGATGACGCTTCTGACTGTCTCAACGAGATAACAATGCCACTTCTGAAAGCCAGAGAGAGAGAGAGAGAGAGAGAGAGAGGAGGGTGAGATTGACCGAGTGGAGACTCAGACCCCTATCCTCTATTATCCTAATTTAAGTGTATCATGACTGGTCAATATCACTAAAGACTAATCCAATGGTCTAGATTACACCCGCTAGATAAGAGTAAATCTTAGCCATTAGGTATCACCTAAATTGAATCCAAAGACCACGAGAATTTAGTTTCTTACTCAAAGGATCGCCACTCATGTGGACATCAGTTAGTCCTGCAATTCTGCTCCAAATCAATTTTGCCTACCCCTTCTCTGCTCTTTATATTCTACTCTGAATCGTAACAGTAAAACAGTATACAGGTTGAATCATGATATTCTGCACCTTCTTGTTCATACTATCCTTAAATTTCTGTTGAAGTAATCCACTCATCCTTAGTAGTATATTTTTTCATGTTCTACTTAATATATTTTGATACTTCGTGTTCCCTTCATTTTATTAGGTAGCAGGAGTACCAGGGGTAACAGAAGCCTTATTTCAGGCTAGACAATCAGCTCTTGCTGAAGAGCATAGCAAGTTGAGAGCAGTCCCTATGTTGTATAGTTGCTCCCTATGTGAGAAGGAATACAGGAGTTCTAAGGCTCATGCTCAGCATCTTAACTCTAGGATTCACGTTATGAAAGCTTCTCAGGCATCTGGTCTTCCTACTGCTGGAATTACCATCATTAAGCCACTTAAAAGCCGTGCTTCAAGCCAGCCAACTGTACTTCCCGAGACACAAAAAAATGATGAAGATGAAGAGAGTGAGGATGAATGGGTGGAGGTTGACCCAAATGAGGACTTAGATATGGCCGCTGAATCTCTAAATGATCTGCATGTTGGTGAACATATGTCTCTCTCTGGTTCTGACAAAAGTGATGACATGGATGAAGATGAAGAGGTGGATGCATCCTGCTGTTTTATCTGCGATATAAAACATAAGACGATAGAGAACTGCATGATTCACATGCACAAACGACATGGATTTTTTATACCGGATGTTGAGTATTTGAAGGATCCTGAAGGACTTCTCACATATGTTGGTCTTAAGGTAATACTTTTAAAGATTTTGTATCTGAAGTCATGCCGACTTCATGTATACCTAATATCATGGTAGCTTACATTACCTCCCTTCCATCAGGTTAAGAGGGATTTCCTGTGTTTGTATTGTAACGATAGATGTCAACCTTTTCAAAGCCTGGAGGCTGTGAGGAAGCATATGGTAGCAAAAGGTCACTGCAAAATACGATATGGGGATGGAGGCGATGATGAAGAAGCAGAATTCGAAGAGTTCTATGATTACAGCAGCAGGTTTTATTATTTAATCATAGTGATTGTCAGTATATATTGAAGTAGATTATATGACTGATAGAACATGATTTCATCTTTTGTTTTAGCTTGTCATATATCCTTTAGGTTCGAGAACAAATTCATCCTCCCTTCAATTTTTTTTTTTTCACTGTGATTGTCAGTATATATTGAAGTAGATTATATGACTGATAGAACATGATTTCATCTTTTGTTTTAGCTTGTCATATATCCTTTATGTTCGAGAACAAATTCATCCTCCCTTCAATTTTTTTTTTTTGCAGTAAATCCAGTAATGTTGGCTATATAACATTTGTTAGATTATATAAATTTTATTGCTTGACGGAAGAAAAGACTGCTGAATGTTTATTTCGGCGACCAGAATATTGTTGATGAAGTTGCAGACATTAGCTTCCTAAAGTTGTTCATACTTTTACTACCACACAAATTGGCAGTGAATATTACCTTAAAGATCATAAAGCTTCCTATACATGTATGTCCTTGGTCAATTAATTTCTGCAGAAGCTATTACTCACACATGTACACAGCACCTGATAGTTGTGTGTGTGTTGCAATTAGTATTCTATTACATTCTACTCCCAGGGATATGCCCAAGTCTTTTTGCAAACCTCTTGGCCTAGGTTTTGGTTTCTCTGCATGGCGATCCTTGAACTTTTTGCGCATGTTGTTTTTTGATCCACCACTTGGCCCACTCTAGCTAACCGCCATTCCACGATTCTCTACCTAGGTAGAGAACACCTCCAAGTCCGGTTCTTGATTAGCGGCAACTTGGATATTGCGGTTCATCCCCTTTATAATTAAGCACCTAGTGCACCCAAGAAGATTCAAACCTCCAACTGGTTTTCCAGTCAACTTCTGATCACTTTGGGTCAGTGTTCATATATATATAGTCGCAGTTTATTCACTTGCTTTTATTGATCACTTTTCAAGTTAGACTAGGAAATGAGGAGTATGTGTGTTGTAGTTATTTTCTTTTGTGGTGCTGGTGATTGTGAGTGGTGTGGGTGGGTGGGGGGGGTGTTGGGGTTGGGGTTGGACTTGATCTTAGACTTATTTGGGGAACCTTGACCTCAAAGGTTTGGCCTACTAATGTAACTTATAAGGCATCAAACAGGTTAGGGATGAAATGCTCCTCTCACTGTCATACACACTTAGACCAATAATCGCTCGAGTCATTCAAAACTTTTCTACTAGGAAGAAGGGGAAAAATGAATACAGGACAAAGTCAACTCATAATTTGATTATGACAGCATTATAACCCTGTCATCCACTTGTGTAAGCTTAAATTTCATGGACAGTTGGATACTATATGGCAATATCAATAGTTTGGCTCAGTTTAAGATATGTGTAAAATGTGCATCAAACATGCTGCCAAGCATTGGAGTATCAATTTATCCAATACGTATCCAATGGGGATGCATCTCCTCCTTTATAAGTTTGTCCGCATAAAGATGAAAATATCAATCCTGTGTTCAATTCCTTCATATCCTTCTGCGAGATCGTAAATTGTGACTATTCTAGAAATGGTGCAATTAGTAACAAAGTACAAAAGAAAAGGAAAGGGAAGAACTGAGACAAATTCGTGAGGGTTTTGCCTGGTCAAAATGGTTCAGAGTAACTTGACTCGTAACTTTGTACACGTATCAGTGTCATCAGTCTTGTGTCAAAATCAAATTTAAGAGTGATGCCTTGCACTTGGTAGTCATGACATAAGTTTGTAGGTTTAAGCACTTAATTTTGACATCAGATGGAATTGCATAATTTTTGTTAGGCTTGGCTTCTTCAGAAGCATGTCACAGAAGATTGAGCTATTGACTATATACTTAACACATCCAACTTGTGCCAGAGTTAACCATACGGTTGGCATTCTGTGAATTTCTTCCGGAATGAAACGTTCCGAAACTATAAATGAAATGTTCTAGAATGCTAAAAACAGCAGCACTTTCCTTGGAAATATAAATGTTCTGTCTTAGGATTCAAAGTGGATTTATAGGAACCAACTACTTTGCTAGCAGATAGGGGGAGAGGAAACAGAAGGCTCTAGGGAATATATAAGTTCCATGTAAAATTAAATGGATTTTGGGCCTTTGGCATACTTCATCATTGTTCTTCACTTGATCGTTGGGTATGAAGTGGCTACATGGCATCCAAGTTATTAGCTAACAAAGTGTGGAGAGAAAACATAAACTCCTTGGAAATATAAAATGGCCTTTGAAGTACATACGGGCACTTCTGGATTCCTTATAGTTTATTATGTTCGCTGTCTTTGGATTTCAAGTGAATAAGTGGCAATCGACCACTTAGCTGGCAAGATTTTAAGTTATAAGTAGACTGATCTTGCCTAGAGTTTTGAGAAATTTATATATGATCTGCTTGTTTCAAAAGAAGCCGTTCCGAAAGTAACAAAAGTTCATATCAGTCTTTCATGTTTTATACTTTATCCTATTTGCTTTATTTTGAGAGAATTTTAGAACCTGTGCTTATGAAGTAAGTTTTATTGTGTGTTTCTCTGTAGCTATGTCGATGAGGATGGAAAACAGTTGGTAACTTCAGAAGACACGGGTAATTTGGAACTTGGAAGTGCAGGTTCAGAACTAATTATAACACGGAAAACCGATAGCAGGACTACAGTTAGAACCATTGGTTCTCGAGAATTTCTGCGTTACTACCACCAGAAACCGCGGCCATCTGCTGCCAATGAAATTGCAGTTTCATTAGCTTCAAGGTATATTTTGCACTTTCTTTTTCACAATTTACCTTAAGCATACATGGATGCTCTTCAGTAAATTATCATGCAAGTATGGAGAACCTTTATTTACCTGGAGGCTTGACAACTAATTTTTCTTTTTCTTTTTCTTTTGGGGGTGGGGTTGTAATGCTCGTATAACTAGAGAATTGGCCCATTTACCTTCTGAAGTTTGTAGAATATAGAACTACTGGCTGGGGTACATGCTTGCTTACATGGATCAAACTGCAATTATTTTCCCTACTGCCTTCCTATGGCATTTTTTTTGTAAAACGTGGTTGATTTTACGAGGCCAAATTCCAGACTAGTTCACATGTCTTTATATTGGGTTAATTATAAGGGCACTACACTTTTTACTTGGGGCTAGCCCAATGTAAATTTTTCCAAAATTACAAGTTTGCCACTCTCATAGTTACTTGGGGCTAGCCCACACCAAGGTATAAAAGTGATTTTTTTTTCTATTTTTGGCATTCCACCTAGACTTGAAGAAACCCTCATTCCACCAAGCCTAAACCTAAAATTGGAAATTGCTAGTTGTGGTTGGAGGAGGATTTTACTTTGGTGATACTCCAAGGAATATTCTTCCGGTATGTCTTCGACAACCTACGATGAATAAGTTTTGCGATTGTCCGAAAAAGATTTAGTTTATTTTGACTATTGTAGGAACAATGCATGAAAATATGTTCGATGACGAAGTCGGATCGTCCAATTCATTAAATATGCACTCCGGACGTTCCGAAGAACATGTTGGTTGTTCCGAAGCACGTACGGTACGTAAAACGACAACCCTAATTCGACAGTCACGAGTAAGGACTGTAAAAATTAGACAGTCCTATATTTATATAGGACTGTCAAATATTCTACAGTCCTAAATTAATAGAGGACTGTCATAAATTCGACAGTCCTATATAAAAGTAGGACTGTCATAATTTTGACAGTCCTATTTAAAAATAGGACTGTAAAAATAGTGACAGTCGTGGATAATTATATGAAGTTATTAATTTTTATATTATTTTATATTGGTTATAGGACCAACCTTGTTCAGATATTATGGTACATCCTGCTGTTGGTGTTGATGTGGATGATATTTTCTCAACGGATATTCAATTTGCAACCCAGGAAGAAGCATTAGAGTGGTGCAGAGAAGTTGGGAGACGACATAACGTAGTTATTGTCATTGCAAGATCCATCAGATCTCGGCCGGGCCGAAAATATCTTGAGCTGGGATGCGAAAGAGGAGGTGTGTTTAGGGAGCATCATAAAAAAAGGGTGGTGTTGAAAAAGAAATCCCTAAGAAAAACGTTGGGACGAGAAAATGTGGTTGTCCATTGAAGGTGTTGATTGTAAAAGTTGAAGATGTGAAGTGGATAATCGAAGTTAAGAATGGAAGACACAATCATCCTATTCCAGGGACACTTACGGGTCATGCCTACGTGGCACGGTTGAAGGAGGATGAGAGAAAGTTGGTTGAAGAATTGTTCCTTTCCGGAGTTGCACCGAAACAAATTTATTCAGCCGTACGACAAAAAGAAGATGGGAACAAGTCTACCATGAGGACGATCTATAATAGTTTGGCCAGAGCGAAATGTAATAGTATGAAAGGAAGAATGGCGATACAACAAGTATTGAAGTTGCTTGGGGAGCATCACTACGTGGAGTACCATAGAAGACATCCACAAAATGATGAACTCCTTTCGTTGTTTTGGGCTCATCCTGATTGCACACACTTGGCTCGGTCCTTCGTCTGTCCTTGATTGTACATATAAGACCAACAAGTTCAAGATGCCTCTTTTTCACGTTGTTGGGATTACGTCTACAGGAAAAATATTTACAGTCGCTTTTTGTTTTATGAAGAGTGAGACAGTAGAGGATTACACATGGGCGTTGAGGAAACTACAATCCCTTTACACAGGTTACAAAGAGCCCTTTGTTTTTGTTACTGACAGAGAATATGCGTTGATAAATGCTATAGATATTGTATTTCCTCATGCGCATAGACTACTATGCACTTGGCATATAAATAGAAATATCCAAGCTCAATGCAAGAGAAAATTTGAAAATGTGGACGGTAAAATCGACATGCTTCGCTTCGAAGAATTCTACAGTGATTGGAGTCTTGTATGGCGAGCAAGTACTACAGACAGCTACGACACAGCATGATACATGTTCCAACAAAAGTGGGAGACGAGTAACCCGACATGCATATCTTATATCAAAGATACTTGGCTAGAACCACATAAAGAGCAATTCGTCTTAGCATGGACCAACATGGTGAAGCATTATGGCACGATCACTACGAACCGAGTCGAAGGAGCACACTCATGTTTAAAAAGATATCTACGGTCATCGGTCGGTAATTGTCTCTGTTTGGCAATCGATTCATTTGATGACTATTGCCACGGTGAACGATATTGTAGCATCATTTGAGATGAGCCTCAATATTGCAAAGCATGAATACAAGCAAGAATACCTCTTGGATGGTTTAACCCATGTGGTATCTCACAAGGCCTTGGGCTTATTGTTTGAGGAGATTCGTAGGCCGAAGTCGGTTGGTTATGATCCCGAGGTTTGCGGTTGTTCATATCGATATTCGCTCGGACTTTCGTGTGCACATGAGATCAACGAATATCGTCGTGAATCTATACCTATTCCAATAGATGGTGTTGATCAACGTTGGCGACAGCTGTCGATAATGCCGACGGTGGAAGTTCAAGATGATTTCTTTGCGTTGCCCCAAGTGAAACTACTGCACGCAAGTGGTGTGGCGCATTGGAACCGGAGAGAAGATCCATTGAGGTTAAAATCCAAGAGATTGCAGTCCCGGCAACAACTCGATTGCAAGAGCCATCCGTTGTTCGAACTCCTAAGGGAAGACCACAGTCAAGAAAGAGTAGAGCAAAAAAGGAGGAGGAGTCAACTAAAAGAGATCCATCCTTATTTGAACATATCGAACGCAGTTTGGAGGCAAAGTCCGTAATGGATCGGAGGGTATTTCCGCAGAAAAAGAGTAAGCTAACTATTCGAAGGGGGAAGAAACAGAAAACGATTAGATGCAGTCACGGCGGAGGGTTTTGATAACTTTTCTGATTCTTATAGTCTATACATTGATAATTTCCTACCTGAGATACGGAATTTCATTTGGTCTATTGTTGATGTTCCAAAGGATGGCCATTGTGGATACCATGCACTAGCAAGATAACTAGGCTATTCGGTTGAAGCAGGATGGAGACAGGTTAGGGAAGAGCTGTACGAGGAGTTGGAGTCGCGACTAGCCTTCTATAGCCAGATACTTGGCGAAGAAATTGTTGGAGATTTGTTGGCAGGCATACCTTGTACGGAAACATTTACCGGACCAGATCATTACATGGATGTCCCGCCTGCTGCTTACGTATTCTCTAATAGGTATAAGATACCTATTATAATTATCTCACAAGGTATTAACAATACTTTCTTTCCAATGTGTGCCCCCCCGGCCGAACACCGAGTATCCAATCTATGTTGCATAGGCTTGTCGGACAACACTTTGTCATCCCAAGGTTGATCGCTCATTCTCCTATTCCGCCACCTTCTACGCTTTGGTATAAACACGCACCTGAGGAAGCGATCGCATGGACGACACCCTATAAGGATGCAATGGCTGCCTATAAGAAGATGATGAAGATGGAGGATCCAAAAATCATGCCGGACGACTACTTTGATATTCTAATCGATTGATACTGTATATTGAAATGTATTTTGTGTTGATCCATGTATGTTTAACTGTATATTGAACTATATGTTGTATGTTGTGTGTATGTTGTGTAATGAAAGGAGTTATCTAATTTATACTAATAGATTTTGACTGTATATTGTGCATTGCTACTAATAACTTAGGACTGTCAATATGTAAGACTGCCAGGATACTTATATGCACAGTTATATGTAACTTTAGGACTGTCACAATTATGACAGTCCTAGTATATACTTGGACTGTCAAAATTGTGACAGTCCTAAAGTTTACCCACTGTGTATGCACAGTTATATGTAACTTTAGGACTGTCACAATTTTGACAGTCCTAGTATATACTTGGACTGTCAAAATTGTGAGTCTTAAAGTTTACCCACTGTGTATGCATAGGACTAGGACTGTCAAAATTGCGACAGTCCTAAAGATTACCCACTGTCTTATATGTAAAATTAGCTACATTGTCTGCAAATTGGACAACAGTATGTATGCAGCTCAAATTGATAGTTTAAACTTTGATACAACTCAAATTAACTCAAAGTGTCAATAGTAGCAAATTCATTGAAACTGTCAATAGTAGCAAATTCAATCAAAGTTATACAACTCAAAATTATAGTTTAAACTTTTACAATTCTCAAAAGTCATATTCATTCAAACTTTTACAACTCAAAATGATAGTTTAAACTTCATGGCGCTTCTTTGTACGTTGCTCTCTATTTTCCAAGAAAGAAAAATCTTCAGCGTTGTCGATTTGTTGGAGTTCGTCATTGATTGTCATATAATTCGAACCCTGACAACTTACGAGGCTTCTTCCCAACTTCTTCACTTTCCTTGCCTATTCATGAGAATTTAAAAAATTTGTTAGCCACGGTTACAAATATCAAACTTAAAGTCTACAAGTTGGCTCACCATCTTGACCAGTGCAGTATACAAGACCGATTTGGCAGGAAGATCTGACGGTACACGCACAATATCCCCTCCGCGTTGGAACAAGGTCGGTAGGACTTCTTGAATTCTCGAAGACTAGTAAACTAGTGGCATCAACTCCCAGACACCCTGATACATAATCCACAATATAGTCGTAATGCTCGACTCATCAAAAGTTTGATTCATCATGACTCGACCATCAACCCTAAGTCCCAATATATGATGGACGTCATCAAGGGTAATCGTCAACTCCCCATTGGGTAGATGGAAAGTGTTGGTTTCTGGATGCCACCGTTCTACAAATGCTGAAATCAGTGCATTATCCACCGTCGTATATGAGTAGCTACCCAAATATTGTAGACCGGTGGGACTGATTTTTGCCTTCACATCATCTCCCAATAATTCATACCTCCATGTATTGCATTTTTTTCCGTGGTTGATCACCGTCAACATACGAGAACTCTCCTGAAAAGTCAACAATTGGATGAAATTATAGCTCTATGTAAAATGAACTTTGAACTTACAACTATATATAAATTTATCATAACGTAATGTACTTACCGGATTGTTCCATATTTGGTATGCAATATGGTTTTCGATCGACGGTAACATAGAGCAACCGTTTGGACGAGTGTCGACTGGACTATCTGCCTGCTCAGAAGGTCCTGAACCATCAGTAGTCCGGTTTCCGAGAGTTTGTGGGAGACTCTCGACAGGACTATCTGCAGGCTGAGAAGGTCCTGAACCATCAGTAGGCCGATTTGGAACATTTGGCATGTCCTCATCGGAGGAGGAAGAAGAACCGGAAGAACTAGGAGGAGCACGTCTCTTCGAACGATTGGCAGTCTTCTTCGTCAATCGACGTTTCCTCACTTCAGGGCATGCCTCGGACTCGCGGATAGTGACGCCTGGTTCAATAGTACGCGAAACTGTGCGTTCCTTACGCATCGACGCAGTAGGGCGTCTTCTCATTATATCTTCATCCACAGTGTCCTTTCCAGGGGCATGACTATAAGACAAAAAATAATTTCTATTTTAACATCATAATTTAATTTTACATTCAAGACTGTAGCAATTTCTACAGTCCTGTAAGTATACAAGACTGCAAAATTTTCAGACTGTTGAAATGCCTACAGTCCTATATAAATTTAGGACTGTAGACAATTCGACAGTCCTTAATATAAATAGGACTGTCGATTTTCCTACAGTCCTAAATCTATATGGGACTGTAGGAAAATCTACAGTCCCGTCCGATACTGCTCGACAATGTCGACGATTCTCGACATTGTATGCCCTAAAATCGTGTTCGATCAACCAAGTGAACGTCTAAACTACATCCTAAACTCCGCCAAAGACTTGTATGCCCTCATTTGAAGAATGGAAAGAAAATCACTCAAAATTTTCAAAATGCAAGAGGATTTTTTAAAAATTTTGGACAATTTTGCAAATGCAATAGCACAAGGAGAATGATGATTTGTACCTTGATTCTTTCGAGACTTTGGGAGCCATCGACAAGGAGGAGCAGGACACGCTCTCGGAGATCGGCCGATGGGAGGGGGTAGAGCTCTGGTGGGGTGGGGAGGGTTTGGGAGTGTTTGGGAGAAGGTTTCAAAGTGGGCTAGTATGAGTAAACTAATGGGCTAGTGTAAGTAAAGTTTCCTCATTAATGGACTAGCCCCAAGTAAATATAGTAGTGCCCTTATAAATTACCTTATATTGGTGTGGTCTCAAACTTCAAACCAGTAGTGAAGGATGCAATGAGAAATATCAGCTGAGGATTGAATGCTCGTCACTAAGGCATAGTTTGGGATGACTGCTTTTCAAAAAACAGCAGCATAATCAGCTTTTGAAAGCAGGCGCTCACTTGCTTTCAGAAGTTGTTCCAAAATTGAACTAACTTTTCAAAAGTTTACTTTGGTAAGCTGTTGTTACCAAACATCTTGTTGGAGTGCTTTTGAAAAAAATAAGCAGAAGCATCCATGATGATCAAATACCAAACCAAGTCTAGATGGAGTTTCCGAAGTTACATTTACCTTGGTGCTGGTATGCATGCTGAAGAAAGAGTTGCTAATTCATTTTCATCCCAAATATTTTGTAGCCTGTTTGAGGTCTGGGATAAGAATTGTTCACATTATACCTGTATATTGTTACCGACAAGTCATGATACTTTGTTTTGCAGGTATATAATTGTTAATTGAACTATATTTTACACTATATTGGTAGGTACCGGAGCATGGGCTTGGCAACCGTGCAATCAAGAGAGCATTTGGTGAGGATGAAGGTTGTCAGGGAAATGAACCGGAGAGGGGTGGACGCGATGCGGTCGAAAATGGGAATGAAGAGTAATGTTATCAGAAACCTTCCCAAGAATGTCACACATTAGTGGCAGGGACAAAATCTCCGTTTCCAAAAGTTATCCTCGAGATGCAAGTATGGTAACTAAGGAAGTCTTTGCCACACCCAATATAAAATTTGTTTGTGAAAGTAGCTGCTGTTTTTACACCCTTTACTGGTGATGCTTGTTACTGCTACGTTTCGTATCTTTTCTCTATCAATTGCCACCTCTTATTGTAATGGCTACCTACCGGATGTATACCCCTTTGCACGCTCTTATCAGTATTTCTGTTTAATTACAATTATTTCAATGAGCAACTCTCTAAAGTTGTCACAAGGCTAGTGTCTTGATGATTACGACCTTTACGAGCTGCTCCCTTTTTTGTGTGAAGAAGAGTTGTGTCCCCTGCTTTAAATATGCTTTTGATAAATGCATTACAAAAATAATCCAGGACAGTCCAAATTTTTATCATTGATAATTAAAAATTTGTCATTCCAAAAAATTATTCACCGGGCTCTTTAAATTGAATATTTTTTTTATAATTAGGACTGTCAAAGACAGTTCTACTAATTGGAAGGACTGTCAAGGACTGTCAAAATTTTGACAGTCCTTCAAATTGCTAGGACTGTCAAAATTTTGATAGTCCGGAGGGAAGGACTACGCGAGGTGACACGAGGACGGGACTGCGTGGAGGTCGAAAGGGAAGGGGGACGAGGCGGAGAAGCGGGAGGAGGCGGCGGCGGGAGGTGGGGGAGGAGGCGGAGGCGCTCGGGGGGCGGCGGCGAGACGTAGACGTACGTGCTTGCCTCCGCTTCTGCTGTCGTTTGCAGGCGCGCGAGACGTAGCGACAGTCCCTCGCGAGTGCGTGGTTCCGCTGCGCGTAGTCCCTTGCACGCTGCTTCTTCTTCTTCATCGCCTTAGTGACGGAGCTGACGGAAATGTGCTTGAGGTGCGGCTTGGCGGCGGCAATGCAGTCGATGGCGAGGTCGACGATGCGGAGAGGCAGAAAATTGTGACATAATAAAATTTGGACTAACATGAGTAAAAATTTTTTCTAACCGGATTAGCATCAATATTTGTCTAGTTCCGAGTCATTTTTGTAGTACTTTTATTAAGAGTCTTTAAATATTGGTTGGAGTTGTAGAGGACCTTGTAAGTTATGATGTAGGGGACGCGTAAACAAACTGTCATGCCATATTTTTCTGTGCTCTTAACGTGTGTACTGGGAGGAGTCCAGTAGTTGGCATGTCATGCTGCTGAGCTTTTTCTATTGACATTTGCGTGATCAAGATGTTTCAAAATCGATTTAATACTCTTCGGGTCTTGAAGGACTTCTTTATTCTTTAATAGTAATAGAGAAGGCATTTTGCTAGTTTCGTGTTGGTATCAATTTCTGTGGTGTCTCGACAAATATTCCGTTTGTTTTATGTCCAGGGACCTATTTTTTGTAACAACTTAAGCGAGGGAGGGAAAAGGGATAGAAACAAGATTTAGAAGAAGTGTCCCAATGCCTAATTCTTTACATGCGTCTTGGTAGGTATGGAGCGAATGCTTCGAGAACTATGGGAGCCGAGTGCATACTCTTCATCGTGGCTAGGATCAAAATCAGATTAGTTCTATAGGGTCATTATATTTTAACATTTCAAAAGAGAAAAAAGCAACTATGGAAGTGGAGACTGACGATGAACATTCCAAAAAGATTATTTTGTTTAATACTGTTAGTAATGAGCCAGTGGATTTGTCTCTTACTATTATATTAGTTAATTAATTAAGTAATAATTTTTACCCAATCTTAATACTAATAAATAGATAATTAATAAATGTTTGTTATTGAACCTATATGTCATTAACAATTAAATAATTTTTATTAATTTTATCATATACATCTGTGTTTAGTTTTAGTTTTAGTTATCCGAAGGCAAATTGAAAAGATGGAAAAGTGGAAGAAAGTTTTGGTTGGCTCTCTCTCCTAGTTGAGTACAAATTCGTAAACTATGCTCTTTCCACACAAAAATGAATTTAGTCACGTCATTTGATCTTGTTTCATTCTTGCCCACGATGATGAGTATGCGCGGAGAGGAAAAAAATTACAAATTTATTACAATAATACTAAGTTTACCACCAAATGTTTACAACCTTCTTACAACCAGCCCCACCTCCCCTCTAACCCTCTGATCCCACCCGGCCCCACCTTTTCTCTAACCCCACTTACTATATAGGTCCCATCCGGCTTCACCCTTTCCCTCTCTCCTCCAATGGAGGCCGACCACATGGTAGTTGGTGGGGGTAGGGGTATGCATTTGGTAGTAGGCATAACATTTTCCTATTATCCTAAGTAGAGAAGGTGGTGCACTTTCTTCCGCTTCCTATTTTTTCTTTGTTCCAATTTGGCTTGGGATAGCTAAAATTGTATAGGAAAGTTCACTATAATATTATTAAATACTACTCAATTGCCTAATTAAATTGGAAATTAATTGTTAACAATATAAAGACTTGATATATTTTTACTAATTATCTATTTATTAGTATTAATATTGAATAAGAAATATTAATTCAATAGTTATGATGTATGACAGAGAAAGAGATATTGTCGAATTATCTATCAGATCTCTTTATATATATATATATATATATATATATATATATATATACTAGTAACATGCACGTGCATTTCACGTGCGTAAAAAAGTTGTTAAAAAATTATCAAACTCAAGCAACCAAGAAAAATATCTCCCACCTTGACATCTTGAGTAAGAATTGTTAAGTTTGTAAAC
The DNA here is from genome assembly GCA_036927795.1 of Iris macrosiphon. Taxonomy (NCBI): domain Eukaryota; kingdom Viridiplantae; phylum Streptophyta; class Magnoliopsida; order Asparagales; family Iridaceae; genus Iris; species Iris macrosiphon. The sequence continues at coordinate 197,582,169 of JAYESA010000005.1, forward strand.
AAATAATATTAGGTAGTTAAATAATTAGTTATTTAAAAAAAATAGTTAGTGGAGTATTTACATACGGCTTAGACGACTCATTTGAGCCATTTCCAAGCCCCATTATATATATATATATATATATATATATATATATTTATATATATATATATATATATATATATAATGAGAAAATTTCAGTTCTACCATAAAACTGTTCTTTCCTAATATATCCTAGCATATGTTTATTAATTAAAATATTTATTTTAAAAGGGACAATTAGTAATTATGTGATATGTCTTTTGGTCTTGCTAAATAGTCTCGCAGACATGTATAAAATAATATATATATATAATAATAATATGATAGTAGTAATATAATAATAAATTTAGAATAATTAAGGCAATTGTATTTTAGTCTTTTTAGTATTTTTAATAAATATAGAACAATTACAAAAGTTATTTTTAATTTAGTATGCCTAATAATAATATATGAAATATGTACAATACACGTGCATATATACTAGTATATATAAAGAGGAGAGTTAGGGTTAGGATGAATCTTTTGGCAACCACTTAATTAAGGCCATCATTTTACAACATTCCTACTTGGGTGCTTACTTTTATCATTATCTCATCATCCTAAAGAAACAAATTTCACCTTTGAGATAAAATCCTTATAAACCTTTATTTAATAATTAATTTAACTAATTAAAATAATCCAAAGATATGAGTAGAATGTAAAATATGGTTCAAGAATGAAAGAGATGAGAGGAAAGGGGCCGGGTTGAGTTGGTAAAAGAGTTTTTTTTGGTAATTTACTAATTAAATTAGATTAAGGGTTTAATTAAGCAATTTAATTAATAATCTAATTTAGCTTCTTAGGTTAAGTAGGTGACTGATCCATAAGATGATTATACCTTGCCAAATATAATTTAGTTAATATTATATCACATTTAGTATAGAAATCTATATCGTTAGCTCGTTATCGAGGCTCAAGGTATCCTATTTTGACTCAGGCACAATCAATTATTGGTGTCAATCGAGCTCGATGTTAGCCTATAAAGTGCTTATTCTTATACGTACCCGATTAGCGAAATTCGAAACCTTGTTGTATCCCATCGAAAAGATCTTGATCCCTGATACGGTAACTTTGATTCATGTTTGGGTACGTACCCTCGTGTCCGACTATCGACCGAACTTCGACATGTGGACTCGTCATATAAATCATCGAGCAGGATTTCTTGTTTCATTGTTGATTCTTGGTCACTTTATTTGATTGTGGTTATCCTTGGATCTCTTGTGGACTAGTGTTAATATGGTAGGATTTCGATTGTGCATGTCATGTATGCGACCTATGTAGTCTCATTTGGTTGAAGAAGACAATTACTAGACGTTGCGTTTCTATGTACTTATTATTCTAGTTGTTGGGAGACTTCTTATTGGAGATATTGGGTTATATTGACAACCTATGCATGCTAACGTTGTCCTTAACTTGTATTTCACTTAGTCAATAAGTATTAGTTGCACCCATGGATCTTATGGAGTGTTATATATATATATATATATATATATATATATATATATATATATATATATCTTTTAGTTTTGGCATGTTTATGTGTATCTTGATACATCCTTCTAACGTCGATATGGTTTCTTCCAAGCGTAGGCGAGGAGAGTTATTCGGAGGAGTACGATCCAAGAGTCTATTCAGGAGCTGTCCTGGTCGATGACGCAGAGAACTATCTAGAGGAGTATCACACCCTAGTTCCGCAGAATCTAAAGTCATCACTGGGTATGATGACATATAAGCCTAAATTATACTTGTACAAGACGAAAATAAATACGCTCGACAAAATATTTCTGAAAATAAAGTCATTGTAATGGAAATAAGTAAAAAAAAAGTTGATAGACACTAGATATATGAAAAATAATTCTCTTATTGATAATTTGCAGTGAAATTATGACTCTTAGCCAAAAGAATAACTTGATTACAAAACTAGCCAAAAGAATAACTCGATTACAAAACTAGATCTTATTACAATGAACAAATACCACAAGGCTTAAAAATTATGAAACTAATACAACATTGTTCCATACATTATCTCCTTTATATATAAACAAATAAATATCTCCAGCTGAACAACTTCAAGTTACCAATCCGAGCTCTAATGCCTCAACATGTCCAAGCGACTCCCCGAATCTGTGGAGGGGTCATCACATTGGGGAATGCACTGGTGAGCGGTCTCTAGCCAACTCTCCTAAACCAACGTGGTAATCATATGAGGACAAGTACAATTATTATGTGGTATTTCTATTCTTGCCTTAGGATCAGTTAACAATTCATAAGAAGATATATTATGCATAAATGTGTTATCGATTAACATTACATAAACAGATATACATGAATATAAGTGTGTCGCTTAACATAATAAATCTTACCCAAGACTACCATCCTTCTTTGCAACCAATGTTAACATTTATAATATATAGATGTGTTTCCACATCAATTGTTAGCCTTCGTAAAATATAAGTGTATTGTGAATACGTCCCTGCATCAACTTGTTATGCCTGCAAGAATATTAACAATAAAATCCAGCCTAACTATATAATGGTCACTGGTGAACATACACTATCTTGGACTATAGCTTCTCGTTAGACGATGATCTTTTCAGTATTGGTAGCGATTTCTGCTAAAAATTTCCAGATAACCATGTGCTAGTACATCAACACAGTTATACCAATTTTCCCTAGGCCAAATAAGGTCCCGGAGTCCCAACGACCATTTGAGAAATTAAAATTTTATGCACAAGTTGTTCATGACCATGCAATGCATGAACAGTTAACTATAAAATGTATGGTACATAATCTGAAATAAAGCAACATAAATCTCTACTGTACAATAGTTTATGTCACGCCCCGATACCGCAAGGGCCGATCGTCCTCGCTTTCGGCCTTACGAAACCGATCGTCCTTACTTTGGTGTGAAGTTGTGCAAGCCTAAGTTGTGCTTGCACAAGGCAAATGCTTGAACAATCACAAAATAAGCTATTCAAAGTTAGAAGTAGCTGCACAATATTGCAAAAAAGTAAATGAACACAATGGTATAAGAAAACAATCTCTTTATTGATATTTGAAATGATTACAAGGTTTGCCAATTGGCTTACATCTCTTTAGAGCAATACATATTACAATGACACCGTTCCATACATTACATTCCTTTATACAAAAGCAACTTTAAACATCTCAATGCGTCTCAAGGCATCGACTCCTAATCTCCGGCTCCTAAGGATGGGGATCTAATATAGCTTCTTCGGACAATCCAGCACCTGCAAACAAGTTGGTGGGAGGTCAGCACTTTGGATAAAGCACTGACGAGGGAACAAAAGCAACACACTCTAAAACCAACACTAAGTAATTATGTGATGAAATATGACACTACTAGTGATCTTGCTACTTTTACCTAGGTTCATTTCATGCAGTACATGATCAGAATCAGTTTACTTCTTTTGAAAACATCTTTGAAACCAGAGTTCATATTCAATTCAAGCATGCAATAGGGATTAATCTATCGTGAAGTGTGCATCATGTATTATGAGCCATATTCATCTCTTAGAAACATAAGCAATATCTTAGTGGACTATTCATCTAAAATTTAAGCAGCAGTAATGCATGCAAAATAGATACATCTTAGGAGAATATAAGGAATACAATTATCACTTTGTTCAGTGTTTCTTACCCATGGCCAAACGGTTATCCCTACAATAGACACACAAGTTAGAAACAATTTACATAAACATATATAGGTTATATTTTTTGTTCATCTCTGCATCAAACAATTAGGTATGCAAGAAGGCTGAATCCTAGCATGTGACCTAACTAAAAAATGGCCCATGAGTCTACTTTCTCATGATTAGTAGTGGTGTTATCACGACCCAGCACTGCACTATTATACGCTCATACTAGCTGCTTTGACTCGTGATCCAGTTATCTAATAGACATAAACACCCGCCTGATCGCGAGGACTTCTTTGCCTCAGGGTGTTCCTTTAATCCCCCCTAGGGCGAACGGTTCCCAGTGCCCCAAGAACCGGTCGTGGGATTATCCTTGTGCACAAGTTGTCTAAAGACCAATGCATGAATGCAACTCTATCAATTAAACTCTACGATACATGATGTCGATGAACAATCAGATTTTCTATTTATTCTCTTATAATAGCCATACCCCCTGATTGCGAGGACTACAAGCCTTAGGGTGCAATATTAGTCTCTTTTCTTGTGCGGACAAGTCGCCATCTCTATTCTCTATGCGGACGAGCCACCATCTCTTGTTACAGTGCAAGCATTTCATACAGTTCTATTTTTATAGCCGCGATAACGAAAGTATGTAAGCAATCTCTATTTAAGCAAGCATGGCAACAGTTCTACTTTTCTCATTTAACTAAGCTTATAATTCTACTCTTTCTTTAGCATACGATAAGGGAACATATTCAAGCATTCATTTACTCTACTCTATTAGCATGGTGGAAGTTCATTTAAAAGCAGTGTCCGTGTATACTTTAGCATGCAACATTTTTTTCTTGGCTTAGCATTTCAAGGTTTCTTTTATTAGACAAGCATTACAAGTTCTCTTGTATACAAGGTCGTGTTTTATCATTCTTCTTTTTATGAACAATAATCTTCTTAGCAACAAACAATTATAAAACTAGATTCTTTATTATGCGTGAAAGAATCAGAGAATAAAGTTCTGCCCACTCACCCAGATTAATCGTCTTTCTGTTTCAACAAGGGAACTCTTCGAGAAGGCTTCCTCTTCGAGCCAACAAACCGATCTCTCTTGTACATAGTGCTAACGCGGAGCGGGGCACTATAGTTCATACTCGTGATATCCCAACTTTCATTTGATGTTTCAATTGGAGACCAATTTGGTCCCAAATAATTTGTGGTACCGTACCATATCCATACCACTTTCTAGTCTAGAGATTTTTTACCTTGACAACTGAACGGTCCCAAATCTTTCTCCACGTTTCCATTTTCTTACAATGTCAGTACAGTATTCTACATGTCTATAACAATAGTATAATATTTTGCAATATAACAACACTATATTACACAAGTCTATATCAATAGTTAAATATTACATATTCTATAACAGTAAGTTAATATCAATAATATTAATCTGTTTTATCTTAGTTTTTTTTACTTAGAATTTACAAACTCATGGCATATTGAAAGACTACTAACATTATTTTATTAAGCGTGAAAATAAATGAGAGAAGGATCAAAATTATCCACCATAAAGAATAAAATTTTATCTCGAACACCTAGATCTTTACATGATTCTTCTGCATGAATTCAAATCAAACAAAGCCCTTCGAGCCAACAAAAAAACCAGTACACCGCACAGAGCGGGGTATTACATAACATAACACTCAAAAAAAGTTTTATCCTCGATACTTAAAAGAACATAATCCTCTATCTGCATCAATTTACCAATGAAGAAAACTCTTAATCTCTGATTCAAACTCCTATATCGATTCCTCGACTGAATGTCCATCCAAACATAAAGATCAAGGTCCAAAAATAAATTCGAATCACCTTTCATTTCTAATTAACACACTTTGAAAATCCTTTTACACACAACAAATACACCCATAACAACTGTCTCCTCTTATGCCTGTGCTCTACTCTTCCAAATCTATAGCTACACAAAAATACTCAAACAGATGAACTTAATGAACTCCATGAAGCATCTTCCTTCTTGTCTAACTTAAACATGCCTTCAATAACTTCATCCAATAAATACAAGTTCACTCACGCCTTCTCCAAATTCATCGAGCAACTTATACCACCAAATTTGATCCAATCATTTCCAAAACTTCACCAACATCCTCTACCTCTATTAAAAGCGCATCTCACACTGAACCAAACTTCTGAAACTCACTAGACAAGGTATCACTAGCAAACCTAAGCTGCATACACATGTATCATGAAATAAATCCAAACAAAGGCAATCAACCCAAGAATTGTATCATTCTATTCTAAATCAAAAGGACACAACCAACCTAACTAGATCCAATTTATATGGAGCCATTCGTATTACAATTTACTCATCGATATCAATCCATATCAAATTCTTATAAGCATTGCAAAAAACTTATCATACTGTCTAGACTTACCTAACTAATAAATACACTTACGGCTAAAGCCAACCGATATCTCCATTCAAATTTCAAGTAGTATACCTTACACAATCCAAACTCAAGATAGCAAATATAATCATCCACCAAATTATCAAATATGACTGCATCAAAATCTCAATCACAATTATACATCCATGCTTAGTTATATAAGAATCTCATTATTTGAAAATTTTCTATTGATTAAATCCATGTTTCATCTCCTAATAATTTCTCAATCTAAGAAAGCAATTCAACCAAAGCTGACACTTATTACACATACCTCATTTCTACTCTTTTTAATATAATTACTATATCTGTTAACATCGTCCAATTTTAATCTCGCTTCAAATTCTAGAGAATCCATTCACAATTGAAGATAGTCCTAACCATGTCACAATATATTCACAACTGGAGAGCGGGGGAATGACTCAGTCAACCATACCTTGCGGAATACCGAAGCAACCCTCAATTTGTTAAGGTTGTCCAGAGACAATGAGGTGCATACTACAATCAAGTCTTCTAGGGTCAAGAACTTCTAAATTTCAATCATTAAAACAAGTAGCAATAACATAGAATATTTTAGAATAAGCAGTAAGGCGTCCCCAACGCCGCATCAGAATATTCTAAAGATCTAGCAAATACAAGTGATATGCCAGATATACTATCAAAAGTATACATGACAGTGAGTCAGTTACAGTTTGAATATATTACAGTCATGTAGGGAACTAGTGTCCAGATTATCCGACTAACAGGTGCCGGTTGGCTAAATGCCCAAAAGATTATAGTTTATGAAAGACGAGCAGTGAGTGAAGGAACCCACTCGTGACCCTCAGCAGCCATCCTTCTGGTGCGTGCCATCAGTGAGGGTAAGATACGCTTGATCCTCAGGTGCTGACTCTAAACCTGGCCATACAAAACCAGTAGGGTCAGACCCTAAATAATAAGTACCACAAAGGAAGCACGAAATAAAGAAACAAAACCAGTTCTATAATATGAGATGCTTAACTAATAATCAATGGCATATACCCCATCCATGACATGACACGACACCCCTTCACCAAACAAGGACATGAAGTGCCACATCACATCAAGATAGAATACGTCCCTTGATTATGGTCAATCTAGAATAACTCTGCGTCGTAGTTTTAGTCCACAGGCTATTGTAACACAATAGCGTAACCCAACAACCAAATAAGGACATGGGTTGAACTATCATGCCACGATAGTCTATGTCCCTAATTTAACTCAACATAAGACACAATACACAAGCTGGGACACAATATTAAGTAAAACAACATAGTGATAATAAGTAACTTCGATCTGTGTCCCGTTGTAACACAATAACACAACTCAACAACCAAACAAGGACATGAGTTGAACTATCATGCTGCAATGGTCCACTTATCTAACTAAAATAGATTTAACGACCAAATATGTGTTACATCTTGATATATGATATCTGGGTTATATCAGTAATGCAATATATAAGTATTCTCAGATCGTGCCATAATCGAGCAGGGCTGGATGAACCAATGATATACAAGCAATAATATGTGATACACCAGTCCCTTACAAGGGCCCTGAGCTAATTTAATGATCAGTAGCAGTTCCAGGCTTTCTATAGGAAAGATACTGTCTCGGCTTATAAATAAGTCAGATACTATACTCCACTAGTGCGGATGATATACAGTATCCGTGGTAGCCAGCATTTACTCATAGCTAACTTAGGGTGGTTCGACATGCAGGATCTCGAGATACCGTTCCCTCCCATTGCTCTATAAGTTAAGTTTTCTAGTTAAACCTAGGTGATTTAGAATCTCATGCCGTGGTCACATGAATATTCCTTCCTAAATATCGTACTTTAAGTACATGCACTCTTGATACGAATCTACATTGTCTATTAAAGTTAAATCTGGATTCATCCAAGTGTGATGCAACAATCAATACTATCTAGCCACGGTTAAAGTCACTGTCCAACTACCAGATTCGTGCAAGAAAATAATTACATATATCACGTAGCAAGTATATGTGGCACGATGACTCACTATATATCGAGTATCACTCTTGGTGCGATCAAGTGTATCAGCACGGATACAATAGTTAGGGCAGAAATAAGTTCTAGTATCAAGGTTATGGACAAGTCATCAAGTATCAAGTTATTCAGGATGGGACAAGCAAATGATGGTCACAATAATTTGCCACTTTATTATATCGATAGATAAAATAAGAGTATTACGAGAACCCATCGAGATCAGATCCACAATCCTTAAACCAAACAAGGACCGAAATTACAGACCTTCCACCGAGTTAAACTACGCCACTTATTCTGTCTAACGTATAATAAGGTGATCGAGGGAAAGTAATCTAATTAACAAGCAAGTGCATCAAGGGCCACATCTACATGGCTCATGCCAGGTACTTAGTCATTAGCACATGGTCACAGCTGGGTCATAATTTATTTCTAAGTTTAACACTTAGCATCACAATCATTTAATCAAACAGAAACAATAAACCAAATAGGTGTCAAAGTGGATGCATGGGAACAGTTGACGCATGAGTCAGTTGGCTGCATGACCAAACATGCTGCATGGATCGAGACAAAGTCCACTCCTCGAGCCAAGTGTAACATAATAACTAAAATACAAGTCAAGTCAAGCCAAAAAAGTGACTGATGTGACATATGATAAAAGTGACAAAAGAAAAAGACAAAAGTAGGAAAAGTCGTGCCGAATCAGTCAGTAGTTATGCGTCCAGAAGAAGAGGGACACATAACTCCTGGCCACATGTTCGACTAGGCCGCATGCACACTTTGCCGCATGAAATCTTTTGGGACTTAGAGAAATTTCATTCGTTCAAGTTTTAAGCATTTGGCCAAGGGACGCATGTACAAAAATTCATTCCATGCTTCCAATAAGATGGCTGCATGAAATCTGTTATGCGAAAAGTCCAGGCCGCATGCAATCTGCTGGGCGCATGGAACTCCTTCGTCCCAATCCAGCAAGTTTGGCTACGGAAAAGCTCTAAAACCCAAACCTTATTTCTTCCACATAAACCTCAAACAAAGTCCAAATCCAGCAAAGTAAAGTTCTAAACTACTCAAAATTACGTAAAGATAATACAATTCAACATGCTACACAATCATCGTTCATCCAACCACAATATTCTCGAGTCAACATATGTCAATCTTCGATACACCTCAGTCTTGCATAACTAGAAAAATATTCATTCACTAAACTTCAATATGTTTCAACCAATACTATATGCCAAACTAAATATAAGATCAGCTTATTCCATACTTAAAAGATCAAATCAACTTAGACTATCTTAGGTCAATATTCAATAACATTTTTATATCCTTAGGGTCATCCTCACGTGCTCCAAATAAACTTACAATCGTGCTACCAAGTCTTCGCATTCAACTCAAAACTTAATCTAATCGACCTAAGCCACAATTTAATACAAATTCTACATTAATTTTTTGTCAAGTCATTTTATATATCTGAATTCTTATCCAACACTATCTTAATCTGCCAAACATTATTTCTTGATCAACCGAACCAATTCAACAAGGGACATTCAAAATTGCATCTAAGCAAGCATTACTCCCAACTAAGACCTCGTACTACCTTATCCAATATTGATAGACTTATCGATATCTACATCATAAATCAAGTATACACCCCTAGGGATACCGCATAGACCACATAGGAATCTAAGCCACTTAGTACACAAATATTCCTTCTCTACACACTGGATCAGCATTCCTTTCGGACAAATCCTTACCAAGGTGGCTCCAATGACCACAAATGCCACTTAGCAATCACTAATATCAAACTGAAACCATTCCACTCTAACAACTTAACTCATTTCCATTCATCGAAGTTCAGGCACACTTTCTTCAATATTTACAACTTACTATAGCACCTCTACTGATATTATAGCACCTCTACTGATATCATGTTGATTATCCAACATCCAATTATCTTTTTCAAATATCATGCCTTATAATCAACTCAAACTGTTTGTTGTTGCTATTCGAATCCATCACTAATCAACAAAATACTCATATAAAAATCTTAACATATATAGACTTATTTTATAGAATATTCAACAGAACATCAAGATGGTTAATAGACTTTGATCATGAAAGCAACTTTGAGTTGAAGTGAAACAATTGAGGGTCCAAGAAAGTAAATTTGTGCTATAATACCATTATATCATGACCCAGTTCTGTAGAACCGAAAGTCGCTACTGGATGTGATGTCGTACAAATCTAAATTATACTTGTACAAGACAAGAACAAATATGATCGATAAAATATCTCAGAAAATAAAGTCATTACAGCAGAAATAAGAAGAAAAGTTGATAACACAAGATATATGAAAAAAGATTCTCTTTATTGATAATTTATAGCAAAATTATAATGGCTTATAGCCAAAAGAATAACTTGATTACAAATACTGGATCATAGTACAATGAATGAATGCCACAAGCCTTACAACTCATGAAACTAATACAATCAATAATGTTCCATATATTATATCCTTTATATACAAGAGAACAAACATCTCCAATCGAATAGCTTTAAGTTGCCAATCCGAGCTCCAAAGCCTCAGCACGTCCATGCGATTTCTCGAACCTGTGGAGGAGGGGGTCAATACTTGGGGAATGCACTGGTGAGAAGTCTCTAGCCAACTTGCTTAAACCAACGTGATAATTATGTAAGGATATGTAAAATTATTATGTGGTCTTTCTATTCTTATCATAGGATCAATTAACAATTCATAAGTCGATATATTAAGCATAAATGTGTCATCAGTTAACAATTTTAGAGACATGTATACATGAACATAAATGTGTCGCTTGATACAATGAATCTTACCCAATGCTAGCATTCTTTCCTACAACCAATATTAACATTCATAATATATAGATGTGTCATAAATGAGTACATGCATCAATTATTAGCTTTCATAAAATATAAGTGTATCGTGAACACGTCCCTCCATCAACTTATTAAGCATGTAAGAAGATTAATATTAGCATGCATCCAACTATATGACAATCACTAGTGAACACATACCATTTGGACCATATCTTCTAGTTAGACGATGATTCTTTTAGCGCCGGTAGCGAGACCTACTAAAAGTTATCGAATAACCACATGTTAGTACGTCATCACATCTATCTTTTTTCCTCTTTGGCTAAATTTGGTCTCGGTATCCTGGCGACCGTTCGAGAAATCAAAATCTTATGCATAAGTTGTCCATAACTATGCAATGCATGAATAATAAATATAAAAAATATACATGGTACAAAAATTGGAATAAAGCAACATAAATTCTTATTGTACAATAGTTCATACTCGTGATATCCTAACTTTCATTCGATATTCCGATTGACGACCCTTCGTAACTCAGTGGTCCCAAATCATTCTCCACACTTATATTTTCCTACAATAATTGCACAATATTTTACATATCTACAATAACAGTATAATATTCTGTATGATAATATAACAACAATACTATAATACACAAGTCTATATCAACAGTTTAATATTCCATGATCTATAACAAGTTAACAATGATATTACTCTTTTTTATCTTGACTTTTTTTACTTAGCATTTACAAATCTCATTGCATATGAAAATAAAAACTACTAACATCATTTTATTAAGTGTGATGGTAAAGATGAGAATGATCAAAACTACCCACCATGAATAATAGTCTTTCATCTCGAACACCAAGATCTCTATATGATTCCTTTGCATTAATCTAAGTCCAACCAAGCCCTTCGAGCCAACAACCAGCCCAATGCACCGTACGAAGTAGAGCATTACAAGGAGTACCCTTGATCAGCGACAAGACTTTCTCTTTGGGATCCATGTAATTCATCTAATTAACAAATACTGGGATCTACTATTCTTCATGTACCTTGCACTTATTTTAATACTTGTATCAATGGGTTTATTTTCGTTAGACTTCAGTAAGACTTCTATTATGTTTGATTTATTTCATTATTGTCTTTTATTCCAGTATTGTTTAATCTTAATTATTCTTTGTTTTCTTGATTCTTGTATTTGTGGATGAGATTAGTTTACCTGCTTGAGACTTAGTATTTGTGGACTGGAGTTCATGTTTGTTACCATAGAGTATATTTCAGTAGGTATAATTGGGTTGGATCCCTCCATAAGTCGTATTAGCTGGCCATTACCACATGGCATGGCCCCCCATTTTTTAGGGTAGGGCATGACAACAACACAACTTGCATAACATAAATTCAAGAAGGCTTAATCAAAGGAGACATGACAAAGCATGTTTTACCAAAATTATTCTTCACATACCAGCTTTATGAAGAAAAAGTGATTGACATAAAGCAAAGAAAGTCTTCAGAAAACCTCATAGATCTTTTCACAAAATCACTCACAAAGTCAACATTCTAGAAGTTGGCTTACCCTAGTGTCATGAGGAAACATCATTAGATAAGCATATAAATGTATATATTAAAATTATTGGGGGGGGGGGGGGGGCAGATGTAAGACATGAATGTAATATTATGTACGATAATTTTGAGGGGAAAGATCATGAAGATGCAAATGGAGGCCTCATGAAGAATGTCTTTGCGCCTTGTACTCTTTTCCTACAGTGAAATCTTTTTCCCACTAGGTATTCTCATTGAAAGATTCGTCTTCTTGAACTTGAGAACACCATCCTTCCATCACATTTTTTTCTCCTTCATTTGTTGAACTCAAGGCAAGTCCAATATATCAAAAAATCTAACTTTTTTACTTTAGGTTTTCATGTATTCTTCAATTTATTTCATACTTTCCTAAAGTTCTTATACTAGGGTATTAGTATGTTATGTACATATCACTTTTAGCTTGATTTTATGAATTTAAGGTGAAGTTGATGCACCTATGTTAAGGTGACACACCTACATAAATTATAGGACATATTGTATATGACTTGTATATATATATATATATATATATATATATATATATATATATATATATATATATACACCATTCATACTAGCCTAGTTATCGGTATCGGGCCCAAGTCTAGTGAAACAGACCCAGTGTTCACCTAACCCATAGATCCAACGGTCAATTACCAATTTTAAATTCAAATTTTAACCTCAGAGAACATAATTTGGATACTAACATTAGTTGACCGGACTAGATTCTCCGCGTCATACTGGACACGGATCCGAGTGTCAGTCATATACACGTATTTGTGCATAGGTCACGACTCCAGAAATCTGACACAGTTTCATGTCACAAGTATCAGTGTCATTCTTGATATGTACACGAGGTATGACCAAAACTAGTTTGATCAACATATCCAAAATAACAAGGATCAATGCAGAAAATGTAGTATCATCATGTGTCCTCGTGTCCAAATTCGAGAACAGATTCAAGAATCAACATTCAGTTGACATGATGTTTCTTCTCTGAGTCATTTCTTCGAACACTTGTCATGTATAACGAATTAAGAAGATTTCAGAGTTTTATTCAAAATTTTCCAATTATCAAATTCGAAATCAGAGTTTAAATGAGAATCATAGATCAAAATGCAAGAGTTTATAATCTTACCATTCGAGATTGAACTCGAGATCTCCAAGTCTCGACAATTCCTCCTAGGAGTCCCTGTGTGTTTCAATTTCAAGATTAAACTCCTCAGTCCAAAAAAATAAATATCCAACCCTATCGATTCGAATTCGAGTTTAATCACCTGATCATTTGATTCAAATCAAGATTCAGAAGGTTATTCGAAGTCAAGGAATGAATCAAGAACCTTAATATTTCTGAGTTTGTATTCGAATCATTGTTGAATCATCGATGATCCAAAAATCGAACAATCGAAATGAAGAACAAACTTTCAAGAAGAGGAAAGTTCAGATCTCTACATAGGCTCGTCGATGATGATCTATGATGATTTCGATCGATCTGACCTCATCGTCGATCAACTGCAACGACACTCGATCATCCAAGAAAGATTTTAGAACCCTAATTTGATCAAAAAGGAAGAGTAAGTTCTAAAGGAAATATCACTTATTGGAGAAGGATCAGTGCTCATCGCCGGAGCCAAGGATCGTCGGATAAGTGTCGATCTCTGGTGTTGACCTCGAGTGTCGGCGAATAGGAGTCATCGCAGCCGCGCTTCATCGTCATTGATGGAGAAACTGCTATCACTGCAGAGAAGTCATCACCAGGGTTTGTCAGAGGAGAAATGAAGTTTAATCGTCATGGACGCCGAAGAAGCTCTTCATTGGTGGAGCGCCATGACTTCGAGCTCTGGATCTCGAACTCCAGAAATGCTACGTGAGCAGGATGAATCGGGATGAGAACTGAATCTCACTCCTAATAATGGTTTTTGAAACATAGGGATTGTGTTGGGCTTCTCAAATGGTTTGGAATGAGTAGGAAAATGAATAACCCAATAGAAAAGTTAGGGGTATTTATAGGATTTGGGAGAAGTTTCTAGAGCTAAGTTGTTGGGGTGGTTAGGAAGTTAGTTAGGCTAGTTGGTGGGTGGTTAGGATAGTTCGGGATTCCTTCTAGAAGTTCTTTAATTGGGCACATGCCAATTAAATATGAAATATCTAAATCCTCTAATAACTAAAATACCCCCCCCCTTCAATGCTTGTCATCCTCTTCTAAGTAATAATATTTTTATTATTGCTATTTTATTATTACTAAAGGGCTACTGCTACTATCTATAATAACTACTACTACTAGAAATATTATTACTATTATTATTAAACAAAATTATTATTCTAATGAAATTATCCAGAAACATTTATTTATTGGATTTTTAGAAGAGAGGAGTTACATGTAGTACTATAAAACAATGTTAGTAATAAAATATATGATGGAACAAAGTAACTAATATCATATCATGGAAATGTGATGGTAAACAAGCAATATGAACAAGAAGGTATAGGTCAACAATATGGAGTGAAACAAGGACTATAACTATCTGCGTGCTTTGAAGTTACACTTTGATATGTGATCGTCTTGGGGTGTGATTCAATGTCTAAATCTACGGCTCAACCATACGTGAAGTGTATGATTGGATATCATCAATGTCTACTTGATACAATGTCTAACTTACAGTCTGATCATGTATCTACTGGCACTTTCCCTCTTCGACAACTACACATGGATCCAACTCACGAAAAATAGATCAATGTACAGGCAATGAGAGTACGATATCTATAAACTATACAATAACTATGAAGCAATATATATTATGAATAAGATCCATACAATAGTTATTCGTGTAACAAATGTGTCAGGCATCAAATAGAACCTTACTAGACATGCATCATAGTAACTATCAATATTGAAAGCAATCAAAGAATGTACACGTCTATCGTCCTTAGCTGGTGGTACGGGTTTGGTACCAATTCAAAGTCCAAGTAACCTATTTTATAATATTACAATATGAATAGGTGAATAAAAACAATGACTATCCTATCAACTTGGGTTTCATAATAATCTACATCAGCTTTCCTAAAAACTAAATGGATCGCATTTTCGTGTTCGAAAACTCCCGAAAAAGCTAAAACATCGAAACACGTTCATTTTACGGACACCTGTTACTCAAATATTTTTACATAAAGTTTTAATTCGAATTAGATCTATTAAAATATAGATTTGAAAAGCTTGCTTCGATACGGTTCTGATAAAAAAAAGAGATTAAACGAAGTCCAAAATTAGGAGTTATGGTATTTCTAAGTTGCTATGGCTGTTAAAAATGAGGTTAATTTTTATGACGAATTTGGGCTGTTTGGAATAAAAAGAAAGGAGATTTGGGGCATTATCACAAACATCATGTAGACATATAATTTATATAAATAGGAAATTAATAACAATTACATATGATCTTCTCTAACATATTTTATGTCTCTAATGGTAGATTTTCTATTTGTTGGTTGGGAAGAGAAATTTCTTCGTTGAGTATTTTATTATTATTATTTGGATTTTGTGAGTGTGTGTTGGGTTACAATATTCCCAATGTGTAACTAAGATAGTTACACCTAATATTTTTCACCATAAGATTGCACAGTATCTTTTAAAATTGGTTTGAGTATGATTCAATATGAGTAACAGAATATGAAGGCTTTTAACTTCTGGTTCTGTATATATTGAGAAAGTATCATGTTAGAGTTATTTTATTATTTATCTTATGAGGATATAATAGTAATTGTGGGTGTATTGCATATCAATATAAATAGACATGAGATGCAACCTCGGGATATATATTGAGAAAGTATCATATTAGAGTTATTTTGTTATTTATCTTATTAGGGTATAATAATAATTGTGGGTGTATTGCATATCAATATAAATAGACATGAGATACAACCTAGGGTTTTATGCCATTGGAATATCTTTTCTCATATTTTTTCTTCTCCTACTTTTCTTCTTCTCTCCTCTCCTTTCCGTCTTTAAACTTCATTTATCCTAACTTCCTAAATTTGATACTCTTGTAAGCTTTATGTATTCTTTAATTATAATCCACCATATATTTCTTCCTCTTCCTTCCCGACCACAACAACCTTAATAAAGGAGACTCCAATAGGAAGTAATAACCTTTCCAAACTCCATTGGTCACATTAGCCATGGACAGTTGGACTTTCTAACCCCCATTGGATCTTTTACCGGAAAATAATGATTATGCTCTTATCACTTGTAAGTTCCAACGAAAACTGCAATATCCTTCTAACCTCCATTCATCACATCCACCAATCTCTTGTCTCCTCTACTAGAAACCATATCCGGATAAGCATGTGAGCAATTATGCTCTTATATATTGTTTTACCAAAAGCTAGTGACTAGTGGCTACCATTATTGCAGTATTGGTCAATTATACATTATAAAATTATATGAGCATTGATGTACTTGAAATGTCATCGACGAAAATAAAGTAGGTCACCTATGCAATTTACTTATCACCAGAGGTTTTGATCTTGTGCTTACCCTGGTGTTAGGGAGCATCTTCGTTTTGATATATGTTGACACCCACGAAAGTTGGTCAACAGATTAAAAGATTACTGATAATACTAATAATCTGGTCTTTAGTGTATAATTTTACCGACTTCCTGACCTCTACTGAATCTAATTCCTAACCACCATTGGGACTTCTTTTGGTTGGTTGTTTTACACTTACTGGAGGTCCTAAAGGTGGTCGAAAATCCAGTGGAGGGTGTGGTTGCCGGTGAGCATCTCCTAGTTTTTGCCCCAAGGCACCTTCTGCGGATGCATTTTTCAGTGTAGGCTACAAGAGCTCTCCTAGAAGCTTTGTAGTTTGGATTATCTCTCCATTTATGGTTTGGAAGGGATCTCATAGAAGGTTTTATGTATGTAAAAGTAGATAACGACGCGGTAGTTTGTACCCATATAAAATAGGAAGTTAAATGTCATCCAAATTTCTTTCTAATATGTTACTCATATTAAATGTTCTAAGGGATAGCATGGTACTTTTAAATCCTTCAAGGATATACCTGGAGATTTAAATCCTTCCAAATTTTACTTATATCTCATCGTCTAAGTTATCATGACCAGAGAATATATTTCTTCATATTCTACTCATGGTCATTTCGAGAATCCTTGAGCTAACATTGCTCTATTCATTTGGATCTCTTTATTATTTTTTCATAATAATCCATTTAAACCTATAGTATTTCTTCCTTTTGGGTTTTGTACTATATGTCACACCCCGTCCCTGTAGGGATGAACGTCCTCTCTTGGGCGTAATACGGCACGAGCCTAAGTTGTGCTCGTGCAAGGCAAGCACCGATAATGGCTGATTGTAAGTCTAAGCGAACGGGTCGCACAAATTGTCCCAAAGCAGTGGAATAAGAATAAACACAAGTATAACATGAAACCAAAATCTTTATTGATAATGAAGAAGTATTACAAGCGGTGCTAGGTCGAGATTACAAGTCGCTCAAGCTCTATCTCTCTCTTTAAACAATAAAATGTGCCAAACAACTTACAACTTTGGAATAATACATTAGGCGATGTCGATGTTCCGATATATTATATTATGTATAGGTTCTTCAGCTCCGACCGCAATGCACCATGGCTCCAGAGCTAACTCCACGCCTTAACGCGCATGAAGGAAGTTCTGTGCGGAATGAGATATCCCGCACACTGCACGCAATCTGGTGGGTTATCAGTACATTGAATACACTAGTGGGGAGGTTCTCGTCCACTTAACAAAACCAAATACGTTAATTTAGTTATGTGCACACTATCAACTTGTTTTAATTCTAGTCTTACCTTAGGATTAGTTTCATGACATACGATATAAAGCCTATCTCGCATTGCAGAGATAAAGTATCACATAATATAGAGGTAACACGGTGCGACTTACCAACTTACCAATCGTCCTTCCCTGCCAAAAATAAATCATGTTAGCCCGCATATATCATGATATCAAGGTAAACACATGTGAAGACTCAGAGTGTGTTGAACGTATTTCTGCCTCAAACATATAAGTGCTCATACTCTGCAGATATTTAATACTTATTTACAAGTTGCGTGTCGTACATCAATTACTTGGTTCAATTAACGATCTACACACAGAGTGAGTCGTGCATCCGTTACTTGCCTCAACTTTATATGACTCGCACGCTGATTTCCATAATCGAGCCTCTAAATCTATATGAAGGTTACTGGCCTAAGCCATTTTTTACATAGTCCTGGTAGACGGCGATGGTTGTAGACGCATGTAGATAGCCCACTACAAGCCCTCCCGTTTAACCCGTGCTAGGCTGTTAGCGTGACTATCTATAGTTTCGCCTGGGTCGGATCGGCCCCGGTACCCCGACATATCTGTCCGCTAGGAACCCTACACATTATGCACAACTTGTCCATGACCATGCAACTCTCTTATCTTGATCTTGTTCTTGTTCTCATATCTTATCTCTTAATCTTCACAGGCGGCGATGGGTGTAGACTCAGGAACGAAGCCACTACAAGCCATCCCGAATAAACAACGATAATTCTTGACGCAGGAACGGACCCGCTACAAGCCACCCCGAACCATGATTCTTGTTTTCATTTAGTTATCATACTGCAGTTTCCTAGTTCAGGAACTGTCTTGGAGACCTGACGGTCCTGAAACTTTTCCATATTTTTTATTACTTGGCTCAAAAATAACTATTTTTATAGTCTTCCTGCCTCAAGTGAGTGAATTATGTTATGTGTAGTGTATCAAATCGTGGCATGTTCTATGTGACAAAAAATTTCATACATGACGTGACAACATAAGAAAATCTATGTTCTAATACAAGAGGCTACAGTTTACACAAATATAAATTGCATAAGAAAATCTACTTGAACAATTCTAAAACTGCAAGGCGAGCATGCATTTCGTTCGTGCCAGTTACTTCTATGTTCTAAGCAAATAATAAAGAGAGATATTATTTCCTTAGCTAGGTTGGTTCAACTCATTGTTAGCATGCATCAAGTGGTTCTCCTAGTGACTAGCATGAATCGTCCATGTTTTTATGTGTGTAGGCCAAGCAAAGATAGGTTCATCGGAGCTACCCACCTTAGAGAGAACTTGTCTCGGTAGAGCGAGAATCCGAGAGAACCGCTGAAACCTCCAAGTGCCGTTGAATCATCTTGCTGAACTGAGCGAAGCAGGCTGTTACATAATACACCACTCAAAAAATTTTTTGTCCTTGAAACTTCTTGACCACAACACATCCTACTACACTTCTATCTCTACTCAAATCCATCATGCACAACATCCAAGATCATTCGCAAATACTTCTAATTTATATCCTCAATCTATGCCCCTCTCATGCCTTAGCCAATTTTCTCGAGCAACTATATCATCGATTCAAATTGACTATCTATGAAATCTAACCATCAAATCCTTCTTCCTTTATCCATGTTGTGTGCCATGCCCCGCTCCTAAAATACGGTGAGTCGGATATGTAACAAATATCTCCAGGCTATGCGATATACGAATAGTATAGTACCCATATTCACGATTATCGCATGTAGGATTCTAGGATAGGTTTATTATATGCCATATATTACATGAATTAATACATAATACTTCTGGATAGAGGACATTCTAAAACTATAAATTAGAAATGGACTATTCTACCCAATTCAACATTTATCCCAATATACATACAACCCATTTATACCTTTATACATGTTGGAAATAAATTCTGGTTCCAACTCAATCGTCTTCCATTACGACAAATCATTCTTGTTCTCCAACTCTTTGTCAAGGCCCAATGGTAGCTTCCTTGAAAATATTTTCTATAAAATCTAATGAATAATACTAGGTGGTCAAACGACATGCAAGCTATCGGTCAAGGACGAAGAAAATAAATGAAATAAAATAAGAATCTTAAAATGATTGGATTCTTGAAACTTCATGATGAAGAAATAGAATAATAAATTCCTTAGACACATTTTAGTGCAATAATGAGACAAAGTGTTCCAGCTTTAGTAATATAACCATGAACATGATATTCTAACTCTTATCAAACCATATTCTACAAGGTGTCCAAATCACAATCCACAATCACAAATAATATTCTATATGCAAATACAATTTAGAGAACGCTTTTGGATCACAACATCACCTATTATCTTGGCAATAATTTCATATACCCGGGATCAGATAAATTTTCTTGATAGGTGGTGCTTAAAATTCCAATTCCATAAGTTTTATTTCTATAATTTCATATAAATATAATAATTAATTAGAATTTATATCAAGTGTCGAATTACTTGAGTCTTGCTTAAGAATCCATTATAACAAGTGTCGAATTACTTGAGTTGATCTCAAGAATACAATATAATAAGTGTCGAATTACTTGAGTTGATCTCAAGAATCCATTATAACAAGTGTCGAATTACTTGAGTTGTGGTCAAGAATTCTCAAGTATAGTGAGCTTAGTCTTACCTCGAACCATTGCAAGGCCATGTGGATGTCGGCACTACAAATAATTTTTTAACAAGTGTTTATTGCAAAGAGTTCGACTGTGTGATCCAAATGTTCTTTCCCACTCAATACAATTCTATAAATTCACAAACATTACTATCTAACATACAATTTAAGTTGAATTACAAATCTGATTCATATCTCATCTCGTATGTCAGTAACTACACGCTTTACGAGGATATAGTTCGGTATTTGTTCCGTCTAAGCGGAGAATATTTTAGTCTTATATATCCGTTTTGTGTGCTCATGGCATCACGTTAAAACGGTAATATTCTATTTGGTAGGACAATTCCGAAAAACATAAAAGTTTTACTCGTTACCCTAGAATATAAAACATTTAAGACTTTCGTTACCCTTTTGTACACGTGTAAGTATGTCCTACGCGACTTATATTCTAAATTCGGAATCTAAGATTTTTAGATTGTGATCATAAATCAAATAACTTACTAAATATTTTGAAATAGAGACTAACAAAATATTCGAATTTTTTGGAAATGGTTCTCTAGATTTTTTTGAAAATTTTGGCAGTCTCCTTTGTATTATGGAGCCCAAAATTTTCACAATTTATAATAAAAGACCCAGAACAACCCTCCATAGAATTACCCCTGGGTTCGTCGACCCCTTTAGTGGAACAACTCAAAACCGAAATCTCATACAGTTTATATATATCCAATATATATATATATATATATATATATATATATATATATATATATATATATATATATATATATATATATAAAGAAAAAAGCTTTACTACTCACCTTGGTCATATTTACCTTAGCAAGCTAGTAAGTCACATAGTTGCAATAATCCCTACAAGAATCTAACTAAACAAGGATGTCAGAACACCATAATTTTTATAAAAGAGTTGAATTACCTAGAATTAAAGCAATCAACCAGATATATGTGTATATGTTACCAATTATGAATTTATCCAAAATAATCTATTGGTAAGATATTAATAATTCTAACTTTTTAGAATGTATTTCCTGAATAAGGAAAATTTTTGAACATAACAATACTGTGATAAGGATAGTTGGAATTTTGATTTTTTCAAAAATTCCAAAGTCTATAGTACTAGATCAATTTCGATATATATATATATATATATATATATATATATATATATATATATATAACGACTGAATTGAGCTTTCTTAGTAGTTAACAAGTCGAATTTCAATTCAGTTAGGTAAAAATACGTAAATGTCCAAAGTTGACCTATATGCACTTTTACTTATTCGTCCAACTGTACGCCTACTAGAATATTAGGTTCCCTTAGTCTAAATGTTAAAATTCTCGACTTCTATCTTAGATATAAAACATGATAAAATTTTATAAATGTCTTTTTTGGACTAATACACCAAAAAGTAACCCATTTTTCATGGCTTATACCTAAATAAATGTGTTCTTCTTATCTATATATCATATTTGATACTCCAAACTAGGTGTTAGCTGAATTTATAATTACTTAGGCTAATTGGGTCAACTAACCCAGATTTAGGCCAATACTATATACCTAAATCAAATATGAAATTCCCTAAGTGTTTGAAATGTACTAGTTCACCAAATTACTCTTTAGTTGACTTAAAAGTACCAAATTGAATGTCAAATTCAGATTTGGACAACTGATATACAATTTGAATCAAATCAAAATTCTTAGTATTATAATGATTTTCATTACTAAACTTATATATATATATATATATATATATATATATATATATATATATATATATATATATATATATATATATATATATATATATATCAACCTTGTATAAGTTATTCTATTTTGTATCGAATACAACTTGAATCCTTACATTCATATATATAACATAATGTAGATTCTTAGGTGTATGTACATATATTCATGTGTGAGTATATATACATACAATTACATTTACTATTAAGGAAAACAAATATCGTATAATTATTATCTACTTGTGTCAGAGTGTCCATATTGTGTCTTACAAATATCCGTGTCAACTTGTCCAAGTTTTCTTCGGACACACGCGTTCGTATCACAATACTATGAAACCTAAATTCCTAGTCAATCCTTCGTACTAGAACAATATAAAATATGAGTCACAATCCTTTTCTTTCTTTTTTTCATTTAATCAACATATATTCTAAAATTGGCAATATTGGAGAACAAAATTAAAAATATGGACAATTTGAAATAAAAAGGAAGAGGGCTTGCCCTGGTAAACTTTCAGATTTGAAATTTGGGGGTTAGGGTTTGATTCCCTTCTCCAAATCCTTCTTCTTCACCTTCTTCTTCTTCTTCTTCATCATCATCTTCTTCTTTTCTTCTATTCTTTTTTTTAAGAAGAAAAGGGGTTAGGGATTGGTTTGATGATGGTGATGATGAAGTTGATGATGGATGGGGGTAGTGTGACCGACGAAGAAGGGGGACGCCGGCGGTGAGGGGGCGGCCGTCGACCGGCTAACCGACATGCGCGCGGCCGACGGACGCAACCATCGCAGCGACGACAATTGTAGTAGCAGCAAAAATAGTATTAGCAACGATAATAAGAGAGGGAGAGAGAAGAGATGTGAGGGAGATGGAAAAGATGGAGAGATATGAGGAGGATGATAGGGAGGTGAGTGATCGGAAGAGAGAGGAAAAGAGCCGAGAGGGAGGATGAGAGTCTTAGATGGAGGGGATGGAGGTTCTGCCCCCCCCCTCCCTTTCTATATAATAATAATAATAATAATAATAATAATAATAATAATAATAATTATTATTACTATTATTATTACTATTACTATTTTTATTATTATTATTATTATTAAATAATAATAATAATAATAATAATAATAATAATAATAATAATAATAATAATCTCTTGCGGGCCCCACGTTCTCTTCTTCTTCTCCCCGTCCGTACCGTGCCATCATCATTATTATTGTTATTATTTCTTCTTCTTCTTCGTCTTCATAAGAATAATAATAATAATAATAATAATAATAATAATAATAACAATAACAATAACAATAACAATAATAATAATAATAATAACAGGAAGACGGAGAAAAAAAATTACGAGCAAGAAGAAGATGACTCTCTCCACTACTTCCATCCAAATCGCAAAAAGGGGTGCAACACGAGGACTTCCCAGGAGGTCACCCATCCTAGTACTACTCTCGCCCAAGCACGCTTAACTGTGGAGTTCTGATGGGATCCGGTGCTCTATTATTATTATTATTATTATTATTATTATTATTATTATTATTATTATTATTATTATTATTATTTGATGACTAAGGTTTTAGGGGAAGTGCCATGTGGCCACAAGGTTGCTAGGTTTTGACACCTAGCATATAAGGTGTCCATTCCAAATATTGTAATTACAACAAATTAATCCATGACTTTTATGCAAATTAATCATATATGAATTAAAATACATCTAATTAAATTATTAAATCTTTTTTTTCTTTATCATAAAACAATAATAAATACTTAGGGAAAATTTTATATTTAAGAAATGTATAAATAATTAAAATAAAATTAAATAATACCATATTAGTGGATAGGACTATGACACTCTACCCACCTTACAAAAATTGTCCTCAAAATTTAAAATTTATAGATAAGCATTTCAAAACTAATATAGCGAAGAAAAGATATTCTACCCACCATTCAAAATAAAGTTGTTATCTATAAAATATTTCAAAATCATATTGATTAAGACTTGATGAAAATGATGAAAATACAAGGATACTTGAAATCATCAAGGATCTTGAAATTTCATGAAATTAATAAAATTATTAGAATATATTTTCAACCAATAACCATATAGGTTCTTTTATATTCATATTTCACTCGCCATATTTTCTGATGTGATATAGTAATCTTGAGCCACGCCACTGCGCACATGGCTGCAATCAAGTCGTTTACTATCAGTATTCATGTCTGCAGCTTCTTACTACCACAGCATTGATATCCATAGAATGAGTAGGAGTTATGATTATATGGTAGCCTTATAGGTTGGTATTCTTAATAATCCAAAACATATTAAAAAATCAATACTTAATTTCAAGTTTTCTAGATATTATTGAAATTACTTTTCATAGTATAAAAACTAATAGATAATATAAGATATACTCATATATCTATACTATCAAAAGCATTAAATGTTATTTTAATTTATTCAGGTCAATAATTTTAAATTTAAACTAAGGCAAATCAAAATCAAATTTCGAATATCAAGTTTTGAAATCCATTACAAAAAAATTATGTCTTGATCCTCGAAATCCTATTAAATTCCTGAATCATGTTTCGAGAATATAGTGCCTGGCCAATCTGGATGGCCAGTCCTGATGGCTGCAACAACTTCTCTTTTTACGATTCAATTGCAGAATTTTTGGGTTCTTAACACAACAATATTCATTCACATGAAAATTCAATCACAGATAGTCCAATCAAAATGTTGCTTCACAAGAAGTCAAATGGGCAATGAGTGAGAATATGGATAATAAATGGAGGAAAGTTCTCAAAATTTGGGTTGATACTAAAGATGGAATTGAATGGAGAAATAAAGGATATTTTTCTAAATTTTTAATCAACAAAACATTGAATGAAGCAAGAGAATTAATTTTTTTGAATAATGCCAAATTTGTGAAATAATTAGATATTGAAAATTTTAATGAGAAAGGGGGATGAGTCAGGACTTAAACACTAATAAAAATCAAGATGTCATGAATTATACTCTTAATAAAATATATGCAATACTATATACAATATGTATTATACCTATTTCTTAAGTAAGATATTGCTAGTACTTACTTATCCAATAGTCATTCCAAACTATATTTATATATATATAACTCCTATAGAACATATTATACCCAATCTAAATAGAAGTCAAAATCATCACTAGGTTATGTGGTTCATATCCCTTACTATTTCTATCTATATAAAAGTTCTAAATAACCTAAATCCTAGGTTTACCAAAGATATCAAGCTCAAGATCCTTAAAGAATTTTTCTACCAGGCCATTATAATAAAAAATACTTGTCGCATACTTTTTGCATTACTTGGCCTAGCTTTCAGGTCAGGCTTATCCTTATACGACCCAAGATTTCTTTAATATCATCTATACCCTTAATATTCTTAACTATATGAGATCACTTATAGAAAATCCATTTATTGAGAATCTATAGGTTAAACGGGATGGAGCATAGTTTTTAAAGAAAACCTGCGGGTGTTCCCTACCTTAAGGTTCTTTGTAAGCCTTTCTTAAGCTCATATATTAGGTTCTATAGGCAATCCTATATAGGTCTCCCCAAAAGCTTGACCTACATCATATACTAGATTTTTTTATTTTTCGAGACCTACATGGGCCACCACTAAAAGGCGTGTCACGCCCCGCTCCCAAAATACAGTGAGTCGGATAGGTAACAAACATCTCCATGCTATGCGACATACGAATAACATAGTACCCATATTCGCGATTGTCGTCTGTAGGATTCTAGGATAGGTTTATTACATGCCATATAATTCACGAATTAATACATAATACTTCTGGATAGAGGATATTCTAAAACTATAAATTAGAAAATGGATATTCTATCCAATTATAACATTTATCCCAATATACATATAACCCATTTATACCTTTATACATGTTGGAAATAAATTCTGGTTCTAACTCAATCGTCTTCTGTTGCGACAAATCATTCTTATTCTCTAGCTCCTTGTCAAGGCCCAATTGTAGCTTCCTTGAAAATATTTTCTACAAAATCTAGTGAACAGTAATAGGTCGTCAAACGACATGCAAGCTCTCGGTCAAGGACGAAATAAATAAATAAAATAAAATAAGAATCTAAAAATGATTGGATTCTCGAAACATCATAATGAAGAAATGGAATAATAAATTCTTTAGACACATTTTAGTGCAATCATGAGACAAGGTGTTCCAGCTCTAGTAATGTAACCATGAAACAGAGTATTACAACTCTTATCAAACCCTATTCTACTATGTGTCCAAATCACAATCCACA
Source organism: Iris macrosiphon (assembly GCA_036927795.1). NCBI lineage: Eukaryota > Viridiplantae > Streptophyta > Magnoliopsida > Asparagales > Iridaceae > Iris > Iris macrosiphon. Next base: position 197,609,337 of record JAYESA010000005.1, read on the forward strand.
ATTACAATCACAAACAATTTTTCTATATGTAAATGTAATTTAGAGAATATTTTTGGATCACAA